>JAJGRX010000151.1:620000-798393 GCA_025461125.1 Carex kokanica
GCTTAAATCACTCAAGGATCTTTTTATCGAAGAGTGCCCAAAGATCAGGGTTCTTCCTGAAGGCCTGTTACAGCAGCTAAAAAACCTCAATAAACTTTTTATCGAAGGTTGTCCCCACCTGGAGAGGCATTTCAGAAAGTACGGGAAGTATCGACGCCTGATTTCTGAGAATCAGGCTACAAAGTTTGGAAAAGAAAGAAAATCCAGCAAATTAAAGGATCTTCTACTCTAAATCCCATCATGCAAAATCACTGGCTTTTCAACACAATCCTAAGCTTATATATCATAATTACCATCTGAGGTATAATACATCCACACTATAGCATTTTAAATTATTTTGTTGATGTTTTTCTTTCCCTTTTTAGCGATCTTTTAGCATAAGATATTATAATGGTAGAACAAAGTAGGCTTACTAGGTAATACGTGCATATCTACCAACTGTTATAAATAATGAGCACGAGCAATGTAATAGACAATAATTTGTGCACAGAACTTTCTCTTTTCTCTTTGCTGATTTGCGTTGTTGTTTATGCCAACAAAACATAATTTTACAGTCATTACTATTACACAAATATTTGCATATGCTCTTAGGAGGAAGTCCCCATTATGTGATATATGTTGACTTGATAAACCATTACAGGTTCAGCAAATGCTTTACAATCTGGCAGTATTTTCTTGAGCGAAACATGTCGCTAGCTGATTTGGCCAGTTTAATCTCTGATGATCTACACAGGAATTAAGAAGTCACAATTACAGGTGAAAATTTGCAACCTGAAATGTAAATATGTAGGAATTCTGTAGCTACACTTATTGTTTTGACCTTAGTCTTTTGTTGTTGTACTTTATGCAGATTTCTTAAATTTAGTTGATGATCACGGTAGATGTCGCAAAACACAACCATTCTTAACAGTAATAAATAAAAAATTTGGGGTCCTTTTTGTAAAAGAACATAGCAGAAGTGCTAATTGAGCTACTTCCTATTGTCTTTCCTATATCTAGCGTGCTCAGCAAGTTATAAGGTCCCGTCGAATAAATTTTATTCTGTTGATTCAAGTAGAGAGGGAAAGAAAAAGAGAGTAATGTATGTGCCGGAGGCTGGAGACCAGTACAATCTGAATTCAAGTAGAATAATCTCTTAATCAGGGTCAGTCTGTAGAATTTCTTTTCTTGTAAATTGAATGTCGACACCCATCTGCAAATTTATATACAAGTTCATTTATTATGGAAATATTGAAATGGCCATGCTCTTATTTATTCAATCTGATCAGAATTACAAGTATTGGATTTGGGAGAAGCATCTTCTGGACAAATGACAAACCAGGGAAAACTGCTAGTCAAACCTCAACCGTTCAAAAGTAAGCATTAGCAATTGTTGACTGATTCAGTCAGAGTTAAATTATTGTGTTTGCTTTGGTGACATTTTACTGGTACATGGGTGTTTTTTCAGATAAAATTATATTATTTGTGCAGTAATATTCCGTTATTAAATAAGAGATACTGAGAATTTACAATATTTCGGGGCATTTTATAGGCCTTTTCTACGTAAAAACAATTATGTATATCTGAATGTGCAGTTTGGAGAAGCCCCTTGGAGCTAACAAGTCCTTCAATCATGCATTATCCCAATTTTATCAAAAGTTAGTTCTAATCGCTACATCCCTCTATTAATTGAAGTAGCTATTTCCTTTATATCTCTATCCATTACAAATAAATATTAGATTATGACAGTGACCGTTAACTGATAATTAACTGACAGATTCAAAAGAATTCTTGGAGCAGAGATTAATCTTCCAGTGAAAGGTTGGCTAACTGACAATCAAGCATATATCAGCATTATTTACTAAGTGATTGGTCAATCATGCAGAGCATCTCCAAAGAATGATGAAAGACATGCTTCTGTGAGCCTCCGGGCATTTGTAGAGATCCTGCACAATTTTCTCTAATTGTATGATTACCAACTTGTATGAAAATGTTTTCGTAACGTACCAGCCAATAACGGTACCACTAAGCTTGATTATGTTACCACTAAGCTTTAGAGATTATCTCATAATTTATTTTTAAAAAATGTAGGCTCACACATATGACGAACAATCTTAAAGGCATTGACATGACTTCAGAGTGGAATAATCTCTTAAGCAGGTTTCGGTGGTGCTCATGCAAGTTATATTTATTACAGTGCATGGTCAGTCTACATATTTTCTTTTGTTATAAATTGAATGTTGGTGTCCATCTTCAAACTTTATATAAGTTCTTTTTATATTTGGTTAAAGATAACAACTTATATTAGTATATACACCTTGAATAGAATTACAAGTACTGGATTCTGGACAATGAAAAAATAGGGCAAACTTCATGTCAAGCTTTGACTTTTCAAAAGTAAGCATTAGCAATTGTTGACTAAATCAATCAGACTTAAATTATTGTTTTTGGCGAGTTTTTTAAAAGTAGTCAAATACTGATAAAATGCTACTATTTTTGCAGTAATATACTAGAAATGTCCTACGGGTCAATTATTTGGGCAGAAATTAATATATTTCATTATTCTATCTAATTGGGCCGAAATTAATATAATTAATTTCATAATTCGGTTTCTGAAAATTCTGAAAAAGGGTGTGACTGATAGGTTGCAACATGAAAATTTGTTATATAAGCATACAACAGTTAATTTTTCGGTTAAGAAACTGAATAACCTATAAACCTGAATTCTAGAAACCGTGAGATCGAGAAAGAGAGAGAACGGAGAAGAAAAAGGGGGCTATCAGGTGGGACTTGCAAATCGACTTAGGGCTATTTTCAACTTGTTCGTAAGGATACTGGTAGAGACGTGGTTGCAATTGCTGCACACATCTGACACGCAAGTGAGGTGAAGAAAGATTACGGCTAGCGTTGAGAAGAGCTCCGGCTACTCTGCTTCTTCAAACTAGTGGTACTTTTCTATCTTGAAATTAATTTCTTACACATGGATCCTTGTTCGGGTAGGGATTGACTGATTAATCTAAACTTGATTGAAACCCAATAATAATATTCCATTGTTAAGTAAGCGATACTCAGAATTAGTAATATTTTGGGTCATTCTAAGAGAGCCTCTTCTATGTAATAACCATTGTGTATGTTTGAATGCCTAGAAAATTTGTACAAGTCCCTTGGATTAATTTGATTTACATAAGGAAAACCAGGGCAAATTGCATACATAAGCATTATTTACTAAGTGATTGGTTAATCATGCAGAGCATCTCAGCCATGCACTTCATCTCCCTGCAATGCTGAAAGCCATGCTTCTATGGGCCACCACCAGGCACTTGTAGAAATCCTGCACGATTTTTTCTAATTGTATGAATACCTGCTATATGACCAAGGCATGTACAGCAGACGATATGCTTCGACATTCTCTCACACAGTTCTAAATTATAGTTGTTGTTTGGTAGTTGTTGTCTGAAAAATCTTCAAGTTTAAAATAGGAACATGGTACCTTCTGTTTTACATGGGACATTGATATCTCATAGTGCACCAATTCTATCTTCTTCTTTTTTTCAATCCTCTGTACTTGTTGTTTCTCTGTATAGAAAAGCATATCTATGTAATTTATTGTTGCTTCTTTTCATCAGCAGTGATTTGTTCTGTATATTTAAATTTGCTTGAAGTTCAAATAGAAAATTCCTCATATTTAAAAATTCCTTCGTTCTTTTGTTTTTTTCTTTTCTTTGAATCCGCTATACTAAATGTTGCTCGAACACTTCAAATATAAAATTTAGTCTGTAAGTACAATTTCATATAGAAATCACATTCAACGGTTTAGATTGACTATTTAGACTTTGAAAACAAAATTATTTTTCGGTACTATAGACCAATCTGCTATGCGCTATGCATAGTACCATAGCTTCACTCTTACATGACGTCTCAATTTATGGAAAACAAAAAGTATGTTTAATAAAAGGGGAGTGCTATACTAAGTGCAGAGATTGTAATTCTGAGAGCTGAAATTTTAAATACCGATTTTGTCCTTCACTTTTATCTCTCTAGTCCATTTAATAATTCTATCAACAGTCAAAGTTCGACCCCACGTAAGGAAAGAATTGGCTCTCTTTCTCCCTAGTCTTGACCCATTTAATAATTCACTCGGAACCCCCTCAGTGGCCTCCGCCTGAGCTTCCCTCTGAACGCAGCTAAAGATAAGAGTTCTTCCTAAAGGTCTGTTACAGCAGCTAAAGAACCTCACTCACCTATGGATCGAAGGTTGTCCCCACCTGGAGAAGCATTTTCGAAAGTATGGGAAGTATCGACGCCTGATTAATAGGATTCGAATCACCAAGTTTGGAGAAGAAAGAAGATCTGACATATTAAATCACATGCTTTTCTGCACAATCCTAAACCCATATATCATGATGACCATCTAAGGTATAAAACATTTACACTAGAGCAATCTGTTAGACAATATCAATCAAGCTTCTTAATATCACACATGGTCTAACAATATCAATCAAATCTCAAACCCCTAAACATTCAAAACACCAAAGTACCAAAATATCCGATCCCCAAATCACCAAAATTGGAATTACGAAACCACCAAAGTTGGAATTACCATAACACAACTACCATCACCAAACTATCAGAACTGGAAACAACTCACTAGAAGTATACTTTGTGTATCGGTGCAAGACAAACTTGATGGAGTTGTACGGATACAGATCTAAAGTAAACTGAAATTTACTAATTTTCTCAATATCTGATGTTGACTTAATACACTCTTTCAGGTTCAGCAAATGTTTCACAATCTGGCAGTAGATGCATCCTGGGAGGAGTATTTTCTTGAGCGGAAACATATTGCTAGCTGTTTTGGCCAGCTTAATCTGAGATGATCTACACAGGAATAAAGAGGTCATAACTACTACAGGTGAAAGTTTACAATCTGGAATGTAGTGCAGTAGGCATTAAGGAGCCACACTTGTTGTTTTGCCCTGAGTTTTTTTCTTGTACCTTATGCAGAAATTTTAATTTCGATGTTGCCTAAAACAACCAAGCTTAACAATTAGCAGAAGTTCTAGGGAAGAGTAAGAACATGAATTGCCTATATTTGCACATGAAAATTCATTATATGACACGGGTTCTGAAGTTTGAGTCCTCAAGAAGAAAACCCGATATTCGACTATATTGGCAAATAACACCAACAAATTTTGTGTAGTCCTGCAAAAAGTTCTTTTGATATCTGAAATGCTTCAAAATTTAATTGCTGGTTAAAGGCCAAAAAGTGTTGGGTCATTTTTCATTTTCGTCCAATAATATAGGAAATTTTAGGGGTCCATTTTGTAAAAGAACATAGCACATTGATTATTAAATTGCACAAGGCTTAAATAGAGGTGCTGATTGGGCTGCTTCTCAACGTTTTTCATTTCTCCTGTTGAATTGGACATGTTCTATTCATTCTAGTGAGAAAGGGAGCAGAGAGAGACTGAAGACCAGTACAAGCTACTGTTAAAAGAAAGAGACATGGGAGTGGAGTTGCTGGTTCTTCAATTTGACTTGCAATTGTTGTGGTCCTTGCAGCAGCCTTTTGTCTACTAGCAAAGGTTTAAATTTTAATCTCTGGCTGGTTGTATTACAAAACAAGATTGAGATGTGTTGTGCACAAGTTTGCTTGGATAAAGACCTGGATCTATTGAAATTACAGTCTGTCCCAATTTTAGATAGTTGTAGTAATTTTTTTATCCTTGCTTTTGACCTCTTTTTATTGCATTAATTGATATTAGTGTTGGTACAGGTCTATTTGCAATAGCACGCCAGCCATTCCATGAAATTCTTGAGTCAATATTTTTTTTAGTATTAAGGACCTACCAGAATGAACTAACATGTTGGTATAGTATAAAATTGTTTTTGGATTGACCAGCTGATTACAGCACCACTAAGCTTCAGTTTCTGATTATCTGATAATTTATTTTTAAATGCAGGCTCACACATATGATAGAAGATATCAGACTTTTCACGGGTGAAAGAACAATCTCAGGCATATTAAGATTGTTGACAGTTCACAAGTATTCGCAATTGTTGACTGAATCAGTCAGAGTTAAATTATCTCTAGTCAGATACTGATAAAACTCTATTAGTTCTGCAGTAAATATCCATTCTTAAATAGGCGGTACTCAAAATTGGCAATATTTTGGGTCCTTCTGTAAACCCTTTCTATGTAATAACCATTTGTGTATATTTAAATGAGCAGTTTGTAGAAGCCCCTTGGAGCTAAGAAGTCCTCTTATCATTATCCCAAATTTCTTAGAAGTTAGTTATGGACATTCCTCTGTTAATTGAAGTAGCTATTTCCTATATTATTTTTTTCCATTAGAAAGGAATATTGAATTAAGACGGTGACTGTTAACTAAGTGACAATCATTGATATATATGAGTTCATTACTAAGTTATTGGCTAATCATGCAGAGCATCTTGGCGATGCACTTCATCTCCCAGGAATGCTGACAGACATGCTTCTGTGGGCCAGGTGCCCCTGGTTAGTTGTACATATTATCAATACAAATCACTAGTAGGCTATCAGCCACTAACCTTAAAAAAAGACATGCTTCTGTGGGCCAAATTAGGGGCATGCACTTGTAGAAATCCTGCATGATTTTCTCTAATTATACGAATACCATAGAGATGACCAAAGCATGCAAGGCAAGGCATTGGGTGCGAATACCCGCTAGACCCGCTAGATATGCTTCGGCATTCTCTCACACAGTTTTAAATTCTAGTTGTTGTTTGGAATATCTTCAAGTTTAAAATAGGAACATGGTACCTTCTGTCTTACAGGGGACATTGGGATCTCATAGTGCACCAATTTTTTTACTCTCTATTTATGTTTTTTTTTTTTTTTTTTTGAATCCTCCGTACTTAATGTTGCTCGGACACTTCAGGTTAAACAGAGCTAGACTGGCAGCCCAATCTGAAAAGGGATGATGGGCTGTTATTTTGTGGTTTTGGAATTTTATAAAGGATGAAGTATATGGCCCAAAATTAGGAGGAGGCCACTGATGTGGCACGTGTGGATTTGGGTGGTCAACACAACCGGGACACCGATATGCAGAATGGTGTGAGGTGGGTGGGAGTGTGGGAAGTGGTGACCCGCCTCATTATTGTAAAGAGGAGAAATAGGTTCGTCGTTGATGAAAAGGTATAGAAAAAAAGTTACAAGCTATGCCAGTTAGTGTCAAAATTATTTTATAATCTTTAGTGTAACGGATATAAAATAACTGTCTGTACATGTGTTTCTAGACAGAAGCTGCACAGATATTTTCACAAAATATCCCCTGATGAACAAACCAAACAAATCAGTAAAGTTCACGATTCATTGGCGGGCGCAGCGGTGAGGCGCCCGTGCATGCCAGCCCCGCATTTTCCTACGGAAGAAACGAGGCCTTTAGCCCACAGTAACAAATGAATAATTCTGGTTCGGTTTGGCAGGGTCAAAAATTTGTGATTCGGAAATAATTCGGGTATAATTTGGGAATGATTCGGAATTACAATACGAGACCTCAGTGCATATTTAATTCATTACTGATGATTTACTATACGAGATACTGCTTGTATTTGTCATAGAAAATCAATATAGTCAAAAATAACTAAAATGAGAAATGTGCCTAAACATATCACGTGAGTGCTCTGCTGGGAAATCGAGGCCGTCACTATGCATTTTAGTTACTTTTTTCTCTGCCGGAAAACGTGAGAAAAACGCGATAAAAAACGCGTATTATTCGTAAAATTCGTTAAATTCGCATTTTATTCGGTCAAAGAATAATACGCCATTTGGTCCGGAAACACTCTAAAAACGTTTTATTCACGAATTAAACGCGGATAAAACGCGTACCTTGTCACTATGCTTTAGCCCACTACATTCTTTTACACGACTTGCCATACCAATGTACACAAAGTTCCCGTTGCTGAATATAGGAAATAATATTGTAATGAAATTTTGTAGAAAATTAGAGAGAAAAAAGAATACAGAACAGTAAAAGGGGGATAGTATACTGAGTAAAAGGTCGGATGCGTTCGGACAAATCTTTCCAAGCGTGTCAGAATGCATGGAAATTAATGTGGGTGTTAATGCAAAATAAGGAACCAAAAATTTGGCATCGGTGTATTTCAAAAGCATAATCTTTTACTACGATCCCAACAGCTTAGTTTTAATTATTGGTTTCAGTGGTTCAACAGAATCCAAATATTTTATGCTTGAAAGTTTTGGTATTTATTGACGAACAAGTATCAATAAAAAAATTGTTTCAATGCTCAATTTATTGAACTAAAACTAATGAAATTAGCTTAAATTTGTTAGATGTGTCCATAAAATATCTAATATACATGCAATTTATCTCAACTTCATTACTATATCTTTTATTTCCATCAAAATTGATGTATTCTTTCGAAATTGTTCGGATCCACCCCTGCTAGAACTGTACGTTTGGGAGTTGAACCGTAACTGCACTATACTTCATAAAATGCTTCCATACACCCGAAATTTTTATTGATAAGAAAATGAAAAAATAAAATATTAAAAATAAGAAACCCTATGCGGGAATTTTGAAAATGGGAAGGCGGTCATGAGCCATGGCTCTCTCAACTCCAGAAAAAGAAAAAAAAAAAAGGAAACTAGGCCGCCATGGCTCCTCTCAACCCACCAAACAAAAAAAAAAAAAAAATCGCTATCTTTGTTTTTGGCTGCTGTAATAGAATGGGAGAGAGCGACGGGAAATGAGAGGGTATAGGGTTGAACCTGTGGGAGCCATGGTGGCCCACTTTTTTTTTCTTTTCGTGGGTTGGGCTGAGCCATGGCGGCCCAGTTTTCATTTTTTTTTCTTTTTTCCAAGTTGGGCTGAGCCATGGCGTCCCACATTAGATTTTTTTTTTTCTTTTTTTTTCACAGTCTTGAGTGTGCCATTGCATCCCACAGGGACGCCATGGCCCCCTACTGCCTTCCCATTTTTCAAATTCCCACACGATATTTCCTATTTTTAATATTTTTTATTTTCTTATGTATAAAATTTTTGGTCCATACACTGTTGAAAAATGAGCTTATATATGGTTTTGTAACCGTATATGCAGGAGTCGTGTATAAAATACATCATATACAGTTTTTATAAAATTGTAACTGCACTTCTTGACCAGTGTATGTTTTTTCAAAATTTTCGCCGACTTTTTTTTTGCTAAAACACATCATACACGGTTTTTAAAGTAAAATTGTGTGAAAATTATCCTACACGGTTTTTTTTATTAAAAACCGTTTATAATTCATATTTTAAAAAAATCCAATGAAACCATAGATCTGAAATCAAATTAAACCCTATATTTGAATACCAAAAACACTAAAATAAATTTCCAAAAACTATGAATTTAAACACAATACATACCAAAAATACTACATTTACCAACATAAACAACATGTACAATTATATCACATATTATTAGTTACATGAAAAATATTCTAACTAAAAAAAATGAACAACAAAAAAATCTAGATCTGAGACTTCATGCATTTTCATGCATGAACAATGCCTAAGAAAAATATGGTAAAGGTGTACAAAATCAAGAAATAGAAAGGAAAAACTTAATCAAAAACTTCAATTAAAGTTTTGAGACTCTTCCCCTTTATTTTTTTGCAATTCTAACTACGCCGACCTCCCGTTATACAAAATCAATATCTCCTCCTGACGAGCTTTCTAAATTGTTAAAGAATGCTAGAATTGGACACTTGAGCAAAAAAATTTGTCCCATTGAAGTTTTTCGTCTCCGATTGTCTTCTCGGAGAAGATACCACCTCCCTTGTCTTACCCCTCGCCCTAGCCTTGCCTGTTTAGAAAATATGCCTCGGAGAAATACATGTACAAGGAATATATGCTTTAGAAATGAGAGAAATGACATAGAAAAAATAGAGAGAGATGCATTATAACATGAAGGCATAGATCGATGATGTGAAAAATTTATATTTCTTTTATCACACACGAATCATACAGTAAACCGTGTACAACTTTTGGAGCATTCATCTGAAAAATTGCTCGAATATTCATACACAGTTTTTAATAAAAAAAAAAACGTATACAATTAATTCCAATTATACACGGTTCTTTATTAAAAAACCGTATATGAATGTTGGACCACATTTATACACGATTTTTTTGATGAAAAATAAGAATTAAGCCCTCATTTGATTAATATAAAATGAGCTACAATGAGTTTGTAACAAAATATAAAAAGATCAACTCGGCTCAAAACATTTGAGCCTAAGAAAGTAAAATGAAGAAATGAAAAATAAGAAAAATAAACAGTAACTATATATAAACAGAAAAGAAAAAAAAAACAAGTTATGGCAATGAAATTAGGAGCAATTTTCGGATTGGCTTTGCTATGTGTTTTCCTCTATTTCATTGCTTATACACGGTTGTAAACAGTAAAATTGTGTATGAATGTTGGAGCAAAATTTTTAAATAATATTTTTTTGCTTTCAACATGGATTTATTGACAATTTTGAATAAATGTGTATGATGTGCCGTGTATGATTAATGTTTTTGTAGTAGTGCTCATAAATCAAATAATATCCTTATGTTAAACATTTGTTTTTGGTTTGGGGCTCTGGAACTGGTACCAACTAATACCGTTATTAGTGTGAGTTAATTAGCCAATGTTACTTACTTTTCTGTATTTATATGGTACCACCTAATACCGGTATTCTGTGCCAACTAATACCGCTGGTCATGTATCCCACTTTTTTTTTTAAAAAAATATGTTAAATTATTTAAGAAATAATGATATATTGTGATTTTTAATGTTAAAGTATTTCCTAATGATCACTCTGGGTTGAGAATCAGTTTATGATTCAGTGGCAAAAAGCAACATTCCTCAAAAAATAATATTCTTCGAAATCAGGATAGGAATCACTTACGGATATTAGAATATTGAGGAGGGTTCAAATGCCTCCATTTTTCATGCTTCCATCATGCTTTCATTTTTATAAACTTTAATAACTCAAAATTTAAAACTTAAAAGTCAAAATAAAACCGTTGGATATGATCTACATCATTTTATCTATGCACGTGTAAAAAATTATGACATTTCAATTTTGTTTTGGTTGTCATCAAGAGCTTGTAAAAAACGTACTAATGTGGATAATTTCTAGACGTTGATTTTTCAACTTATTGATTCACATAAAAACAAAATCAAAATGTGGTAATTTTTTATGAGCACATAGATAAAATGATGTAGATCATATCCAATGATTTTTTTTTACTTTTAAGTTTTATTCGAGTTATTAAAGTTTTGAAAAATGGAGACATAGTGTAGGCACAAAAAATAGAGACATTTGAACCCTCCTCTATAATATTAGATAGTTGATCAGTAGTTTGTCTCCAACCTCTTTTCAAAATCAAATGGTGGTTATGACTTTTATTTATGAAAGTTGGGTTCAAATATGGAAACTATATATTCTCATGATTAAAATATCAATAGTCGGAGAATTAGTTTTTGATCTAGCGGCAAAGGCAATGTTTTCCGTGTAAAAAGTTACAAATTCGAAATTCTAATAAAAAATTCTTTGCGGATATTAAATAGTTGGATATCCTCCAACCTACTTTAAAAAAAAATTTATAGTTCATTTCAGTTCCAAATTGGAGTTATTGAAACATTTTCAGATTTCCCACTTACAAAGTTTGCAATAAATGCGAGCATCTTCCAAACTGAAAAATAAATTATCATTACTATTAATCTTAAAATTTGGAACGAGCAAATTCTATGCAATTTTCATTGGCAGGAAACTTAAGATCCAGTCCTAATTAAGTTTAATATGGCATGTAAATGCAAGTTAAATAAATTGGTTCCAATTGTTAGTCAATTTCATAGGTCGAGTAAAGCTAGTGTGTGCTATATTCATCAAGAGGATTTGGTGAGTATATGCTTTAAAATTTATCGAATTGGTTTCAAATGACAAATTTAAAACAGATCTATTTCACGAGTAAATGTGTGTACATATAGAATTTTGATTTTTTTTTTTTAATTCATTTAGTGAAAAATCAAGTGATAAAAAATGATGAAAAATGATTGCATTAAAATAACTTATAAAACTCTATTTTTCAATATTTTTTTGACCGCTTGAATTTATACTAAATAAATTTAAAAATTTAAAAATGTTGTATCTACATGCATTACTCGTGAAATATATTTGTTTCAACGAATTGGATTCGTCATTTAAAGCCAAGCCTTTAATTCTGCTACAATTTGTGACATTTAATAAAACTTTAGATAACTTCCAAATTAATCGTAAACAACTATTATGTATGCAATTTTTAGTAACTGCCATATTGCAACAATTTTAGGCGTAAAAATTGATGTATCATTTCGTAATTGCTCTAAAAAAAATTTGTACAAATCTTAAATATTATTTGAATCATAAGTTTTAGTTTTGATGATTTAATTACTTTAAATTTGTTCAGAATTATGCAAAAGTAACTAATATGCATATAATTTCTTGTTGGCGTGAAATTGATGCATTCTTCTTGAATCACTGAATGTTTTCTCCGTTTAATAGCTTCTCAATTTGTGTCTTATTTAAATATTAATTTTCCAAGGCCCTCCTTTTACACCTTTATTCACGGTGACGTTATATATTTAATTTGTTTTTTTTTAATGCCATCGAAAAAAGTTAGTATAAAACAGCACAACTGGGACCCACGATGCAGTATAGGTAATCACGCGAGGAGCACCAAATTAGCAGCTAATGATCTCGGAGAGTGAATTGCGGATCTTGCTGCCCCCTGCTGAGCTCTTCATTAGGGGTGTAAATGGAGCGGATTCGGAGCGGATAATGCTAATACCAAATCCGTATCCGTTTTTCAATGAGCGGATACGGATACGGATACGGATAGTAAACGGATATCAAAATTTAAAACCAAATCCGTCTTAAACGGATACGAATACGGAGCGGATAATCCACGGATACGGATTCGAATACGGTTACGAAATGAATAATTGTCGGATAATTGAGTCATATGAACTTTAAGTACAAATACTAAATTTAAAAATTTAAAAACAATTAAGAAAAACAAAAGTAAATTAAAAAAAGTAAAAAATTGGAGAAGATATAAGAATGGAGAGGAGTTAGGGAATATTAACCGCTAAAAGTCAAGTTGCAGCGAAGCGGAGAGTTGAAATTTCGGATCCGGATAATGCAGATATCCGCTCCGTTTATACTTTCAAAGAATTATCCATATCCGTATCCGTATCAAATTTTCCTATACAAAAAATATCCGTATCCGTATCCGGGATATCCGTATCCGTTTAAATCCGGATTCGAATAATAAGCGGATTCAGAGCGGATATCCATATCCGTTTACAGCCCTACTCTTCATTCAAGCAAACAAATTAACAAATTAACAAATTAAGACCTAATAAAAATGGGAGAATTTCTAGTGTGCCCTTATAAACATCTCCATAAAAACAATATAATATCCAATACCTCCATAAAAACTTAATATTATAATTTTATCCTTTTATTTATTTAAGTTTTTATTTGATTATTTTGAAAAATGATTTGACAATTTGTCAAATCATTTTTAAAATAATCAAATAAAAAGTTAAATAAATAAAACGGACGAAAAAATATTAAGTTTTTATAGAGATATTGGATAATATAGTGTTTTGATGAGAATATTGACTATTTTAGATGTTTATATGAGCAGAGTAGAAATTTTTCTAATAAAAAATAAATTGTACCCGTATATATGAACTCATATCACGTGCTACAAAAAATTTGAAATAGAATATAGAAATAGCTTGTAGCACCCGTAATTTTATTTATTTTTCTGAAATTTATTTGGACTTATTCGTAAAATTAGAAAACTTAAGGGTCTTTTTATAAAAATACAAAACTTGAAAAAAAAAAGAATTCTCTAACGTGGCAGTCCAGCCACGTGGCCTTGTGCATGTAATTTTTTTTTTTTTTACCACCGTTTAAAACACACTATAAAAAGATCCATTTTACTTCCTAATCGGAATAGGATGAAAAAAAAAACAGTAATATCAGATAGATGAGAGAAAGAAAAAGAAATAGAGATAAAAACAAATATTTTGATATAAAAAATTATGATATTGATTTTTGTCTGATTAGAATTCCGACTACGTCGCGTTAATTCTGAACAGTGGTTGCAGTTCGATTTGGATTATGAATTGATCGGTATCAGGTAACCGGATTTCTCTATAATTTGTGTTTTCGATTTGTATGGTTGAATTTGATATTTGAATTGGGTATTGGATTATGCTGCATATTTAACGGGATAGCTGGTCTGAGGTTCGAATTTAATTTGTGAAATGATATGATTGTGAGTATTGAGAATTTGTGTAATGATATGAATGTGTGAAATGAAATGAAATGATGTGGATATTGTGTGACTTATTTTATTGATAATTCAGACTCAGGTACTATTGCCGGTTAAATATGCAAGCATAATTTGATGGGAATTTGGGTAGATTAATACAGTCTATTTGAATAGTTATTTAAATAAACCAATTATAGAGAAATGCGTCATTAAATAACTGATAACTGAGTTTTATAGCTGACTCCGTATTGTTTATGTTTGTTAATTTTGTTGCGACGTAAGCTAATGGAACAATGGATGGATGCAATGATGTCTCTTTTGTTGCGATCCCTGACCCGGTAACGGAGTCGTGACATAGCTAATTGAGAAATGAACCAATTTTATAGAACATATATGTCATTATGAATAGAAATTAATAAATCCATCTACTCATATATGTTTTTTTGGGGAATTTCAAGTATACCCCTAAAAAATATCGAAATTATCAATTTCCTCCTATAAAATTCATAATATCATATTTACCCTTCTCAACATCAAAAACTCAGAGATCTATCTATTTTATTGGAGGAGGGTTCAAATGCACCCTCATTTTTGTGCTCCCAATGCACCCATATTATATATATATATAGGCATTTGCTTCGGTGGACATAAGGACCTATTTGTAAAATGAGTCCTATTTTCATTTTCAAAGTTCAAACAGTCGATCCGACCGTTCAACATTATCTCCATATTAAAATGTACTTGGAGGTCAAATTTTACATTTTTTTGAATTTTTTTTACTATTTATTAAGTATTTTACAAAAACTAGTCAAATTCAGACCATTGAATTTGTAAAATACTTAATAAATAGTAAAAAAATTCAAAAAAAATGTAAAATTTGACCTCCAAGTACATTTTAATATGGAGATAATGTTGAATGGTCGGATCGACTGTTTGAACTTTGAAAATGAAAATAGAACTCATTTTACAAATAGGTCCTTATGTCCACCGAAGCATCCCTCATATATATATATATATATATATATATATATATAGAGAGAGAGATGAGCTATGCTACTACATAGAGTAAAACGCGTTGGTACTCCACGCTGTATTTTCATTTTGAAAGTCCAAACGACCGATCCGAACCGCTCAACTTTTAATCCATATTGAAATGTACTTGGAGACCAAATTTTACATTTTTTGGAATTTTTTTACTATTTATTAAGCCACTTTGAAAATCTGAAAATCCGGGTGAACAGTAAAAAACAGTAAAATTTTCTGGACTGCCGGATCAGTGATTTTCAAAGTGGCTTAATAAATAGTAAAAAAATTCCAAAAAATGTAAAATTTGGTCTCCAAGCACATATTAATATGGAGAACAAGATGAACGGTTCGGATCGGTCGTTTGGATTTTCAAAATAAAAATATAGCGGCGTGGAGCACCAACGCGTTTTACTCCATGGAGTAGCATAGCTCATCTCTATATATATATATAGAGATGGACTAGGCTAAGCCATGGTGTAAAACGACTTGGTACTCCACGCCATATCTTCATTTTCAAAGTTCAAATAGTCGATTCGAACCTTCCAACATGTTCTTCATATTGAAATGTACTTGGAGACCAAATTTTACATTTTTTGGAATTTTTTTACTATTTATTAAGCCACTTTGAAAATCTGAAAATCCGGGTGAACAGTAAAAAACAGTAAAAATTTCTGGACCGCCGGATCAGTGATTTTCAAAGTGGCTTAATAAATAGTAAAAAAATTCAAAAAAATGTAAAATTTGGTCTCCAAGCACATTTCAATATGGAGAACAACTTGAGCGGTTCGGATCGGTAGTTTGGATTTTCAAAATGGAAATAATGAGGCGTGGAGCACCAAGTTATCCAATTACACCTTTTTTGGTGACACATCATGACACCGTTTTTTATATAGGTCAATTTTGCTATTTCAAAATCCAAACAATCGATCCGAACCGTTCAACATGATCACCATATTAAAATGTACTTGGAGATCAAATTTTACATTTTTTTTGAATTTTTTTACTATTTATTAAGATGGTTACAAAATCGCTGTTTTTCAATGGTCTGAAAACAACGATTTTTGTAACCATCTTAATAAATAGCAAAAAAATTCAAAAAAATATAAAATTTGATCTCCAAGCACATTTAAATATATCCATCATGTTGAACAGTTTGAATCGACTATTTGAACTTTGAAAATAGTAGGTGTCAAAGTGTGTCACCAAAAAAGGTGTAATCAGATCCCTCCTCATATATATATATATATATAGGCAAATTCTTCTATGAACACAAGGACCTATTTGTAAAATGAACATATTTTCATTTTCAAAGTTCAAACAGTCGATCCGACCGTTCAACATTATCTCCATATTAAAATGTACTTGGAGGTCAAATTTTACATTTTTTTGAATTTTTTTACTATTTATTAAGTATTTTACAAAATTCAATGGTCTGAATTTGACTAGTTTTTGTAAAATACTTAATAAATAGTAAAAAATTCAAAAAAATGTAAAATTTGACCTCCAAGTACATTTTAATATGGAGATAATGTTGAACGGTCGGATCGACTGTTTGAACTTTGAAAATGAAAATATGTTCATTTTACAAATAGGTCCTTGTGTCCATAGAAGCATCTCTCATATATATATATATCTCCATTTTCAAAGTCCGAACAGTCGATCCGAACTGCTCAACATAACTTCATAATAAAATATGCTTGGAGATCAAATTTTATATTTTTTAGAATTTATTTACTATTTTTTTGGATAGATACAAAATCACTGTTTTAAAAAGATTATGGACCATCCGTTAAAGTGATATTGTATCTATCTAAAAAATATAAAATTTGGTCTCTAAGCATATTTTATTATGAAGATTATGTTGAGCGGCTCGGATCGACTGTTCGGACGTTAAAAATAGAGATAAATGATGTGGGTGTATTAGGAGCACAAAAATGTGGGTGCATTTGAACCCTCCTCATTTTATTGTCTTTTTCTATTAAAACTAATTTTAAATTTATGAAATACCCATTTTCTATTAAAACTAATTTTAAATTTATACATTAGAAGGGTAAAAATGGTATTATGAATTTTAGAGAGAGAAATACGTAATTTCGATGTTTTTGAGGGGTATACGTGAAATTCCCCCAAATTCAACATAAAAAAAATCAGAAGAAACCACACCAACCAGAGCACGCCACCTCTTCGCCTTTCAGATGCTGACACCTGTCTTCAGCAAAAGATTCGTGTGATCATGTCACCGCTCAACTAACACGTAACCTTCTCACCTGGCTAGCATTGACTTCCCCTGGCGTCGTTCACGACACATTGCATGTGGCTGTTCGAGTACCCCAATGTTGACTTTTCCTTCCAAATTTTTTTTTTCCCTTTTCTTTTCTCAAGATCCAGTCCATTGAGATTCTTTCTCACCCTCTCGGATTAACTACTAGTCCTATTACCATTTGAATCATACTATATCTTCCTAGCTTCCAAGAAACTCTTTTGCATCTGCCATTGCCAACAGTAATTTTCTGATTCTCTGTTCTCTCAAAAACGATCCAATTCTCAAGTTTGAGATAAAAGTCAACCTCTCTGCACTCCTTCTCAGTTCACAGTTAAAGTATCTTCCAAACCACCAATGGCAGATTTACTGCTGTCAGCTTTAATCCCAGTTGTGCTGAGGAAAGCGGCAGACTCACTGTTTCAGAGGACCGGGGAGATGTGGGGTATCAATGACAAGCGCGAGAGGCTCCACAACATGCTTCTCGAAATTCAGGCTGTACTTCCCGATGCTGAGGAGAAAGCAAATTCTAATGCAGCCGTAAAATCCTGGCTTGGGAAGCTCGAATCAGCTGCTTATGAGGCTGATGATCTGCTTGACGAGTTTTGTTATGAGGAGCTGCGTCAGGATGCCGTGAGACGGGGCCATAAGGTCGGTAATGTAAGTGCCTTCTTTTCCCTTGAAAATCCTGCTCTGCTTCGCTATAAGATGTGTGGGAAATTGAAGAATGTTTTGGGGAGGCTTGATGGTCTTGTTGTCCAGATGGGGAGGTATGGTTTTGTTCAGGGCCAAAGGGTGCATGTGGTCAATCGTATCAGAACTGATTCTCTTGTGGTTGAATCAAAAGTTGTTGGTAGGGACGAAGATAAAGAGAAGGTAGTACGATTATTGCTTGAAGGGTGTGAAAGTGATAATCTCAAGGTTGTTCCAGTAGTTGGTATGGGCGGGCTTGGCAAAACCACCCTTGCTCAGCTGGTATACAACGATCCTAGGGTGAAAGAATACTTCAACTTATCTATATGGGTTTGTGTGTCTGAAGAGGATAATATTGGTCAAATTGTTAAATCGATCATTGAATTAGTTAAGGGGGAATGTAATATTCCTCGTGACAACATGGAGATGCTCCAGAGATGTTTACGTCAGGAGATAAGCAGAAAGCGATATCTTCTTGTATTGGATGATATTTGGAATGAAAATGTCGATGCGTGGGAGCGGCTGAGAGCTATGTTGAACTGTGGTGATTCTGGGAGTGCCGTTATAGTTACCACTAGGAGCGGCAGAGTGGCAACTATAATGGGTACAGTGGAGAGTTATAATTTGGGATGCTTAGGTGAAGAGGATTCGTGGAGCCTGTTTCACAAAAGGGCATTTAGCAAGGGGGTAAAGGAATGCCAAGAGCTGTATGATATTGGTAGAAAGATGGTTCAAAATTGTCGGGGATTGCCACTGGCAATTAATACACTAGGTAGCCTAATGAGTTATAAGTTTGAGGTTCAAGAGTGGTTGGATGTACTTAAGGAAAGCAGGCTGTGGGAACAAAGGCATGCTAATGATGATGTTTTACCGGTATTGAGGCTTAGTTATGACCACTTGCCTTCGTACATGAAACTATGTTTCACTTTCTGTGCAATATACCCTAAAGATTATGAGATGGACAAGGAGAAATTGATCCAATTTTGGATGGCAAATGGATTTATTCCATCCGATGGGTCTAGTAGCCTTGAAATGAAAGGCAACAATATTTTTAATGAATTGGTTTGGAGGTCATTTTTTCAGGAAATTAGGCAAGTTGGTCCTGTTAACATAAAACAGTGGACAGACAAATTTGCATATCAATGGGAAGAAACTTGCTTTGAAACCAAGTGCAAAATGCATGATCTGATGCACGACCTTGCTCAATCCATCATGGGTGCCAAATGTCTCTCCACATCAGAAGTACCAGCACAAATTAACCAATCAATGATTAATGTCCACCATATATCAGTAAGGACTACTCCCCTAGATATCAACAAAACCATTGATTGTTTTCCTTCTATCCGGAGCCTCATTTGTTCGTACCATGCTATTGGTGCTAGCGATATGAAAAATATTGGATTTGTCAAATCAAACTCGCTGCGTATATTAGAATTATTTGTAAATCCTATTGCCAATACTATCTTTACAGCCGGAAAGATAAAACACTTGAGATATTTGGAACTTTCGATTTATAAATGTACATCATTGCCTGAAGCAATAAGCACTCTCTATCTCTTGCAGACCCTAAGGCTCCCCCATTGTTGGGATCTTGAAAAATTACCAGAAGGTATGCGATATATGAGCAGCCTTCGACATCTACATATTAGTGAACATTGTCCTAAATTAAAAAGCATGCCAGAAGGTTTAGGACAGTTAAATTGCTTGCAAATATTGACAACATACATTGTTGGCACTTATGCCGGTAATGGTATTAGGGAGCTGAATAACTTGAATAATCTCCATGGCCAATTGCACTTGTTCAACCTAAGGGAAATTAAGCATGCTGAAGATGCACGGCAAGCAAACTTGATAGCTAAACAAAATCTGAATAATCTGGCATTATGCTGGGGAAAGCCAAGGAATTATGAATACATAACAAAATCAAATGCTCCAGAGATGCATTGTGATCCTTTTGAAGTGTTGGATGCTCTTAAACCTTGCACCAAGTTAAAGGTTCTCAAAATCAAAGAATATAGAGGTGGCGAGTTTCCCGTCTGGATGATAGAGTACCATATGCTAGAAAATCTAATTGAGTTGTATATAATTGAATGTAGAGAGTGCACGAGAATACCACCAGTAGAAAAACTACCTTTCCTTCAAAATATCAAACTAAAACATTTGGATAATTTGAGGAATCTTTGCAATAGTGTATTCACTAGTGCCGAACGTGGTGAAGATGCCCGTGTAGCTTTTCCATCATTAAAAAAGATGGTATTGTCTGAAATGCCAGAGTTATGCAGCTGGTGTGAAGGTGAAATTGGCAACAAGTCATTACTGATTTTTCCTGAGCTAAAAGCACTTGAAGTCATCAATTGCCCTAAGCTGACTGCAATGCCAATTGTACCATCACTCAAGAGCATGTCTGTAAAAGGAAACAAAGACTTATCATGCTTTGCAACAGTATTAACTACATTGCATGACCTGTCACTTGAGAGCCATGATGGAAATGAATCTCTTTCTTTTCAACCTTGGGAGTCGCTCAATAAATTAATATTGAAGAAATACGACAATATTGTACTATTAGATGCAAAAGAGGGGGAGGTGCGTATAACTCAGACACAATGCCGAAGTTTGAGTTTCTTAGAAGTGTCAAATATTCCATCAAATAATTCCTTATGGTTCTGGAAGTGTTTTACATTTCTCGAAAATCTGCAAATTGTGGGATGTGACAATCTCATTTATTGGCCTGAGGAAGTGTTCAGATGTCTTAACTGCCTAAGATATCTTTCTGTGCATGACTGCCTGAACTTTCTTGGATCACAACTGGAATCCCCAGTTGAGAGGTCAACCACAGAAGTGTTATTGCCAAAACTTCAAGATCTAAGAATCTATGGCTGTCCGAATCTGGTTGAAATTCCTAATTGCTCAACATCAATTCAATATCTGGGGATTGATGAAAATCCAAAACTTCAATACTTACCAGAATGGTTGGGAAGTACAATTGCTCTTAAAGAGTTGGTGATTGGAAGATGTGAGAGCTTGAACTCCTTACCACTGAGCATAGGAGGCCTCACCAGTCTGGAATGGCTCCAAATTTATTACTGCCCCAACTTGGCAGTTCTTCCAGAAGGAATGGAAGGGATTAAAGCACTTAAGACCCTTTATATCAAAAGGTGCCCAAAAATCAGGGTCCTTCCAGAAGCAATGTTACAGCAGCTAAAGAACCTTAATAAACTTTATATTGAAGGTTGTCCCCACTTGGAGAGGCATTTCAGAAAGTATGGGAAATATCGACACCTGATTTCTGAGAATCAAGTTACAAAGATTGGAGAAGAAGGAAGATCCGGCAAATTAAAGGATCTTGCACTGTCATTTTCATCATGCAAAATCACTTGCTTTTCTGCACGATCCTAATTGCCATCTGAGGTATATAGTACATCCACACTATAGCATATTATATTATTTTTTTAAATGTTTTCTTTCACTTATATAGAGCAATCTTGTAGCATAAGAAATTATAAAGGTAGAACAAAGTAGGCTTACAGGGTAATATAAAGCATATCAGTTTTGCTCGAGTGGTGTCCTTCAGCATGGTTCTTCTTTTGATTCATTGTAGTCCCTTAAGACATGAAATGCAAGAAAGCACACGAGAAATGCAATTGACAATAAATTATTCACATATCACATATGCATCTCTTTTGTTGCAGAGTTGCATATTTGTTTATGCTAAGAAACACAATTTTACAATCATTACTTTTGCACAAAGATTTATATATACTTTTAGGAGGAAATTGTCAATATCTGACATCAGATGTTGACTTAATTCAACCTTACAGGTTCACAAATGCTTCACAATCTGACAGTAGATGCATCCCGAGAGGAATATTTTCTTGATCAAAACATGTTGCTAGCTGTTTCGGCCATCTTATTTCGAGATGATCAACAAAGGAATCAGGAAGTCACAACTACAGGTAAAAAATTTCAATCTGTAGCCACATTTATTGTTTTGACCTATGGTTTTTCCCTTTAGCTGGTGATTGCAGTAGATGTTGCCTAAAACAACCAAGTTTAACAGTAATATATATAATATTTTCACGGTTCATTTTGTAAATGAACATAATATATTGATTGTTTAATCGCATAAGCTTTAAACAGTGGTGCTGATTGAGCTACTCCTTGATGTTTTTCCTCTAGCGTGCTCAACAAATTATAAGCTTCTGTGGAATTGGATTTGTGCTTGTTATTTTTGTAAGATGAAGAAAGAAGAGATTTAAGAAAAAAAATTATATTGCAATTTTATTTTTCTGTTTACAAGCGTCTCTATTTATAAAAGAAATAAAAAACTAGCCATTACACTATTCTCTATTTTATTTAATTACAATACACTATTTCCTAGTCTATTAATTACAAGACACTATTCCCTAACTACAACTAGCCGTTACAAATTAAATTTGAAACGGTTTTTATTTTTTAACACTCCCCCTCAAGCTGGGAATGTAAATATCGTACAATCCTAGCTTACTTATAATTTTCTCAAATGGACTTGGATCCAAGCCTTTGGTAAATATATCCGTGAATTGATCTTCACTTTTAACGTATGGTGTTTCAATTTCTTTTGCTTGAACTTTTTCTCTAATAAAGTGGCAATCCATTTCTATATGTTTTGTTCGCTCATGAAACACGAGATTTGAAACTATATGTTGTGCCGAATTGTTATCGCAATACATTTTCATCGGTTCTTGAGTTTAAAATTTCATGTCTAATAGGAGTTGTTTGATCCATTTTAGTTCACTTGCGGTTGATGTCATGGCATGATATCCAGCTTCGACGCTTGATCGTGCTACAATATTTTATTTTTTGTTTTTCCATGTAACTAGATTTCTGCTTACAAACGTGCAAAAATTGGTTGTTGATTTTCTATCGAAGCTTTCGGCCCAATCTACATTGGAATAGCCACATATATCATTGAATAATACTACTGGGATTCTTTCTCATCCAAATACCCTTACCGGGATAACTTTTTAAGAACCTCAAAATTCTATTTACGGTTTCTAAATGTGATATTCTTGGTGAGTGCATGAATTTACTAATTTGACTTACGGAAAAAGAAATATCCGAACGAGTAACCGTTAGATAGATCAATTTTTCTACAAGTCTTTGAAATTGATTTTATGTCTTTTAAAGATTCACCATCTTCACTATTTCATTTGTACTTGTAATCAATTGGAGTAGAGACCAGCTTACATCCTAACTTACCAGTTTCTTTTAACAAATCTAGTATATATTTTCCTTAGAAAATAAAAAGTCATTTATCCGAAGAGGCTATCTCTATTCCTAAAAAATATTTAATATATCTTAAATCTTTTATGCCAAAATTTTCTTTTAGTTGTTTCTTAATTTTTTGAATTTGCTCTAAATTATTTCCGGTAATTATGATGTCATCTACATATACTAAAATGAGAGTTGTATTGGTACCATCACATTTAGTAAATAGAGAATGATCGGCATTACTAATTTTAAAATTGCAAGAAATTAAATAAGAGTTAAGTTTGCATACCATACCCGTGGAGATTGCTTCGATCAATAGATTGATTTATTAAGCCTACAAGCAAAGTTAGAGTTGGTTTCTAATTTATGACCAGGTGGTAATGTCATATACATCTCTTCCTCAAGTGTTCCTTGAAGAAAGACATTTTTAACATCCATTTGGTAGAGGTCCCAACCATTATTTATGGCAATAGAAAATAAAATTCTTACGGTATTCATTTTTGCCACCGGCACAAATGTTTCATTATAGTCTATACCATAGGTTTGGGTAAATGTTTTAGCTACAAGTCTTGTTTTATACCTTTTTATGGTACCATCATTATTATATTTGATTTTATATACCCATTTACAACTAACAAGTTTTTTATTTTTTGGTAGAGAAATAATTTTTCAAGTTTCATTTTGTTCCAAGGCTTTTAATTCCTTATTCATAGCCTTATACCAAATTGGACTTTTAATTGCTTCTTGGTAATTTTTTGGTTCAAATTCTTTTTCAATATTAGTCAGAAACGTATGATATTCGGTTGAAATATTGTCATATGAAAAAAAAATTATTGGATATTGTACCGAATATGTCACATAATCTCTAAGTCTAGTATATGGTTGTCGTTCCCTAGATGATCTTCTAACCGTTAAATTTTCTTCTGTTTCATTTTCATTTGTGTGATCATTAATAGTCTCATTTTCTTTATTATTAATCTCAACTTGATGGTTATTTTCTTGGAATAAAATTCAAATTATCCAAGTAAGGCATTACTATATTGTCATTTTGATTATTTGTATATGTTTGATATTTTATTTCGTTTCTTTTGAAATATGGTTCATTTTCAAAAAACGTAACATTTCTAGAAGGATACAATTTTTTTTTAATTGGATCATAACATTTATAACACTTTTTATAAGATGAGTATCCTAAGAAAATAGTTTTTTGTGATACAAAATCAAGTTTGTATTTTCTTTTAATATGTACAAAACTTGTACAACCAAATACTCTCATATGATCATAAGTGATTTTTTGTTGATAAAGAATTTCGAATGGACTTTTGTTTTTTAAAATAACACTAGGCAATCTATTGATTAAATGTGTGGCACAAAGTACGGCATCCGACCAATAAATTTTAGGAACATTATTTTGAAATAATAAAGATCGTGTCATTTCTAATAAGTATCTATTTTTTCTTTCCGATACTCCATTTTGTTCGGGAGTATTTATACAAGTTGTTTGGTGTATAATGTTTTTTCTCTAAAGATACTTGAAAATTTGTTATTTATAAATTATGTTTCATTATCCGATCTAAAGATTTTAAGTTTTGCATTAAATTGTGTTTCTATGAGACATAAAAATTCATAAAAGCAATAAAATACTTCATCTTTAGATTTAAGTAAATATAGCCAAGTTGCCTTTGAAAAATCATCAATAAATATAACAAAATATCTGAATCCACTATGTGAATCAATTGGGGCCAATCCCCCATACACTACTACAAAAAAAGAGATTATACACGGACAAAAATGGAAGAGCTACACGGATTTCCTACCGTGTTTAAATCGAGGGTGTATAAATAGCTCAATAACTACACACGGACATTTGTCCGTGTACAATTTCAACGATTCTACACGGATAACTACACAAACAACCGTGTACAAAGCCCAGAATGTGTCGCTCTCCATGATACAGAGCTACACGGATATTACCTAAACAACCGTGTACGATTCTTTTTGTACACGGACTTTTAACTAAAAAACCGTGTAGCTTGACCCTTTCTACACGGACATTTAGTAAAATATCCGTGTAGCTCTCCTCTTTATACACGGACATTTAACTAAATGTCCGTGTAGCTCTCCTCTTTTATACACGGACTTTAGTTAAATGTCCGTGTATAAAGATCAAATTTTTTTTTTGTATTTTTTGTTTTCGGCTAGCCTCCAGTTTTGCTAGCCAGTTTTGTTACAGAACTATTCCAGATTTTCCATATTTTCCATATTTCATATAACAAGAAATCCATATTTTCCAGATTACCAAGAAATTCATATTTTCCAGATTACCAACAAATCCATATTTTCTAGATTAGCCAGAAATTCATATGCAATAAATTATACAATATTCACATACACCAAATTATACAAAATTATGGAAATCCATGTTGAGCATTGCAAAATTCTGATACAAACCACCTTGCCCACACACACCTGATATCGTCGATCTGCTCCTTGGTGTAATGCGGTTGCTTTGGCAAATTCTACAATTACAATTTGGTATTAGTTAGTAACAAGAAAAGGTAGATGAAATACAGTCGCAAATATCAATTGCTATTATATAGGAACAATTAATATGAATTACATACCGAGTTTGGGAATTGGAATTGTATTCTTTCGACAAAGTCAAACATGAAAATCATCATGTAGTAAGCGCATTCCCAACCCTCCAACTGTTGCGGGCTCTGAAATTTGCATTTAGCGGCCTATGTTAGAATGATAATATTTTTTTCGACAATATATATGAAATTATAAATTTATAGTGTGCTCACCAGCAACCACTTCCAACCCAACTTGTTTTTCTTGCTCTTGTTATGCAATCCTCCCTCTTTAACATATTTCGCAAAAGCCCTTACAAAATTGAGTGAATGTTTATAGCAATTTTATAATTTGATATAATTGAATAAAATTCAAACCAATTAAATTATTATTGCTTACTTGTTGACATAAGGGAAGATATCTTTGCACTTGTTAGCCGGGATACTTCCTCCGGGCTTACAAGAATCAACAATTATGCTCGTATTTAGGTAAGGCGCAATGATTATCAGACACCAGTGCTTGCTGTGGGAGGATAAAAATTAAAGTACTTTAGCATATAATAGTAACACGAGTGTTTGGTAATATGAACAATACATAAGCTAAGGTTAGAATTAACCTCTGGTGGTACGGCACGAGAATGAATTTCTTCTCCACCTCCTGAGCACGATGCATCGCTGAACACATGTACTCGATACCCTCCTTCGAAGAACGTCTCAGCATTGTAGCACTCACCATCTCGGGGTCCAGAAATACGCACAAGTTCTTCCTTTGTACCATCTCATCACAATTTCGGATTAGCTTCCTGAAAACTCAAAATTTTACATTAGAATTATATTTGAGTTGTATACAATAATGAAAATAATTTTGAGTCCCTAACATGAGGAAAATGGAGATGAACGACACATCGAGCCATTTATCGGATGACGAGTGGTGGAGAATGTCCCTGAAGTCTTTGAACGACATAGTGATAATACCGCCGCCATGTAAAAACATCCCAGGTGGGACGGGGATGAAGATATCCCTCATGCTTTCGGGTGCCGACATCAAGCGGTCGTGGAGAAGGAGCAAATCACCAGGCAAACGGCTGTATTCTTCTTCGGTGACCAAAGGACGGTCTGGTGATCCTGGCGCGTCAGCCCCAACGTCGCAAGCCACAACAGTCTGTACCGGTGACATCAACTCCTGTGCACCGATGTCAGCATCTCCTCGTGTCTGCATTAAAATTAACATATCTTCTTCAATTATTTGAAAAAGAATGATTTGAATGTAACAAAAGAAATGGATTATTTAGATATTACCTGATGCAAAACAATCTGACTCCTGGGCCATTGGACAAATGTCTTGCGGGCATCATCAAGAACAACCATATCGCCGGTAGGGGCAGGAAGAGGTATGCGCCCCCATCCCTCCACGACTGAGTCAACCTGCACACATGCATAGTCGAGCAAGAGCTGAGCATGGTGTACAATCGAGACTCCTGGAAGTACAACGCCCGTGGCAACGGTCAGAGGATAACTACCCTGCCACAGGACGAGGTCGCATGCTCTGGGGTCCTGCAATTATCAAAAAGTTGTTACTTTTTAATGGTGCGATGTTGTCTAACAATGCTACAAACAGGTATGAATTACCTTTAGACTATAAAACAGTAGTGATTACCTTTAGATTTTCCAAATCATCTAAGGCCCAAGTCCCGGATGCTTGGCTACTTCGCCGAACTCCCGGCCGAAATAGGAGGTGATTGCTCGGATTGCTGCGCAAGAGATGAAAACCGGTTCAACAACCTTGATTCCATCTCAGCCATCTTTGCGTCGTACGCAGCCATCTTGGAGTCGTACTCTTTGCTGACCTCCGCGCGTACCTGCGCAACTATCTCGTCTTTATCAACTATGGCACGAGGTTTTCTTTGAGATTTTTCACCCTCAACTCGGAACACCTCCTTCCAGCCCCTGTAGGCCCCTACACCCCTTACCCGGCCCGTGTGTTCTGGATTCCCGAGCGCTGCAGCCAAGGAATCATTTTATCGTTCGACTGACCGGGCACCCGAACTGACCTCCTGCTCCACCTCCAACTGTTAATAGAAAAATTAGTTAGAGCAAAAGACCAAGTGATGTACATTCGAAGTTATAATTTCGTTTGAATGACACAAAGTTATAACAAAGGACTCTTACCATTCTCTGAGCCACGGGCTGCAATTTCTCTGGGAGTACTATCCTCCCGTCAGCGGTTAACTCAGATCTACCCATGAACCAACATTGGCCCCTAGGATTTTGGATCTGGACCACGGGTGAGTCGGAATCTCTATTTTGCTGCAGTGCTGTCTTCCACTCTTCCGACTTACCCTCGTAACTACCTGACCCTAAATGGTGCGGATATTTGTTCAAGGCAGCGATCCTCTTGCCTTCTTTACTTTTTGCCTTCACATGTGCAAGAAAATCAATTAGTTTTAGAAAAATAATTGAAGATACAGAAAAAACATAAACTACTTTGGATAATGTTACATACCTTGAACTCTTCTGTGGACTTCAAAGCTTGAAACTCCTCCCACACCTCTTGTGTTACCCAAGGATAGTACCCTACCGGACTTCTCCCTTCGTCCATGAACTCTGTCTTCAGCGTGCTCTTGAATTGCTTCCAACCTTCGTTCATGATGCTCAGAGTCTTGACCTTTGGGGTATCGCTCTCGATATTCCACTGAGCCTGATTGACACCAAATTAACTGTATTTAATTTCATGTACAACAATGAAAATAAAGTAAAGAGTTGTTCGGTGCTTTACCTTCACCATGTTCCACCAGTCGTTCTTCTCCTCTTTATCAAACTTATTCCAACTCTCTACAAGGATACTTGCCTTTCGCTTCACCAAATTGCAACACCAATTTGAGTACGCCATTCGGTTTGGACCTTCCGCACGCCCGTCGTCCGTGAACCGAATTTCCAACTGCTTCTTCTCAGACGTGCTTGTGCACATTGTCGGACCTCTTTTCCTTCTTTCTGATGAGGCAGTAGCTTGCTGATCATCTTCTGCCATCGCATCTATGTGCTCACCCTCATCCGACATGGTTCTGCCATACAAAGAAATATTAAAAGAAATATTATATAAACACCAAATGGAAAGAATTAGTTTATTCATATATGCACATTAAGTTATGCACATTAAGTAATGGACCTATGTGCAAAACAAACACCACAGTAAAATGGAGGACTTCAAAACACACAAAATGGACCTTAATTTCATATTTTTCTGATTTTAATTCGATTTTATATGATTTTCCAAAGTTCAGCCTCTCAAAATGAAAATTCTGCACCTTTAAACATCATATTTTCTCAAAATGAAAATGTGAACTTTAAAAAATCATATAAAATGGAAACAAAATCATAAAAATATGAAATTTGTGTCCATTTTGTGTGTTTTGGAGTCCTCTGTCTGTTGGTCAAGTTATAATCTTGTTTTGGTCACGTACGGCATTGATCTGCACTGATCAATTTACCAGCAGAGGTCATTTTGGCCGTTTAGAGTACATTTCACTACTTTGCACATAGGTCCTCAAATAATGTTGAGATAAAAAAATAAATCAAATAGGTCACTACTTCATAAATTAACAGATATGTCACTACTGTAGAAATTAAATAGGTCACTACTTCAAATAGGTGCAAGCTGATTTTTTTTTGGTCTTAGGGATAGTAAAGTGGCACCAGCACAATTAACTATATCCACCAGAAATTTAATAGGTTTTGAACTATAGGCACAGCACAGCAAATGGAACTATAGGCACAGCACATCCAACATAATTTAGATAAAACAGTAAAATATGTAAATTAAATCTATTTTGAACTTGGTAAAATCAGTTTACAAATCAAAGCAGAAAAAAATAAAACAGAAAAAATGCAGCAGATTTTAATTAAAACTGAAGATTTCTGACTTTAATTAAAACAGAAAAAATGCAGCAGATTTTGTGTGTTTTAAATAAAACAGGAAAAAATAAAACAGAAAAACTAATTTTAATTAAAACTGAAAAACTAATTTCGATTTTTATAAAAATATAACTCGGCCAAAATATAAAAATATAAAAATAAAACTGAAAATAAAATAAAACTTTGGAGTGGTGGCAGTGGAAATATAAAAATAAAACTGAAAATAAAATATAAAAATTACAACTTTGTTAAATCCTAACTCGGCCAAAATCCTAACTTTGGAGTGGTGGCAGTGGAAATACAGCAGATTTTATGTAAAATCTGTTTTGAACTCGATCGGGAAAATCAACAACTCGAACTCGGCCAAAATCAGAGAAGTGAATAGTACTTTACCGAGAGTGAAGAGGGTGGACCGGAGAGGTGGCAGAGGACCGACAATGGCGGAGTCGACCGGAGTGGTGGCAGTGGCTGGAGAGATTTCGGAGCTTTTGGAACTCAAACGGCGCGCGGCTAATGAAAATTTAGAAGAGAAAGGTCTTTTGAATTATATTTTTAACTCTTTCTACACGGATTATTAAGTTGAAATCCGTGTACATTTGTTACCTTTTTATACACGGATTATTAACTAAATATCTGTGTACAATATGTCTTTTTACACGGACAAACAAGTAAACATCCGTGTACAATGCACTTTTGTACACGGATATTTAGTTAATAGTCCGTGTAGCTCGGTTCCCCTTTCTACACGGTTTTATATTTAAATCCGTGTGCAATGCCTATTTATACACGGACTATTAACTAAAAGTCCGTGTACAAAAGGGAAAACATATTCAATTATGTTTCTTTTTATTTTTTATATTATTTAAAATAATAATAAATTAACTAAAATATATAGTATATCACATCTAATATATATAAAACTTATACTAATATTAACTAATACCCGGTTTTTTTATTATTATTAATATTTCAACTACAGACAATTAAAATTTTGTACTAAAATTAACTAATATTGTATATTTTATTTTTGTTATATAATATCTTAACTAATATTTTGAAAACTAATACTAATATTTGAAATAGAAATTTTGTACCATTATTATAAAAAATGAACTAACATTTGAACCAGAGAAATCTAATATTTGATATTTGAACTACAAATATTTTATTCATAATATTTAATATTCCTACTAATATGTAAAAACTAATACTAATATTTTATTTTTTATTTCATTATTTCAGAATTCACTAATATGTAAAAACTAATACTAATATTTTATTTTTTATTTCATTATTTCAGAATTCACTAATATTTTACAAACTAATACTAATATTTGAACTAAATTTTTTGTAATATTATTAAAAAAATGAACTAATATTTGAAATAGAGGAATATAATAGTTGATATTTGAACTACAAATATTTTATTCTTAAAGTTTAATATTCATACTAATATTTAAAATCTAATACTAATATTTGAACTAGAAATGTTTTATTATTACAAAGTTGTTTATAAAAAAGAAATATTACAAGTTTAAATTTTAGACAAAAAATAAATATTACACACCGGCTTTTTTTTTCCTTTTTCTCTTTTTTTTCTCCTTTTCAACAGTACTCTCGGCCCATATTCCTTCATTGTGGTCGGATCGCATGTAGTTCGCTCCGTCGTTTTCTTCAATTGTTGCTACCTCAGGGTCCATGTCGGCACAAAATGGAGGTATTTCGTCGAACTGGTCATACTCTTCTTCATCGACGACATTTTCTACCCCAACAATCCTTCTTTTTCCAGATAGGACGACGCTCCACTTATCATCACTCGGGTCAGTGACATAAAAGACTTGGGTGGCTTGCTTGGCGAGTATAAACGGATCATCAACATACCCAACTTTGTTAAAATCAACGAGTGTGAACCCGTCGTTATCAACTTTAACACCCCGGTCTTCGACCCATTGACACCGAAACAAGGGAATGCTCAGGCGAGGATTGTAAACGAGCTCCCAAATTTCTTCAATGACTCCATAATATGACCTCGATGCTGTTACAGCCCGGCCATCCCCAGATCTACTGAATTCTTGAGACGTCGCCACCAACGTCACCCCACTATTTTGCATTGTACTCTTCTCACTTTGCCGTTTAGTGTAAAAAGTATAACCGTTAATTTCGTATCCTTGGAATGTTTTGACAACAATTTGGGGTCCTTCGCCCAGCAGTTTAACAATTTCAGGTACGGAGTGTGACTTCACTCTTTCTTTCAGTCATCCTATAAAAGAACGATTATGCTCGTTAGTAAGCCACTTCTGACTTCTCGTGTAGTTCTGTTGTTTAAGGATTGTCATGTGCTCATCTATGTAGGGAGCAACATCTGTCATGTGCTGTAGTACAATAAAATGTGCCTTATGTAGATCATTTATATCAGCAACTACGGCTCTCAACCCAATTGTCCCGACTCCTTGGAGCCTTCCCTCGTATCGCGACTTCGGAACGCCAATTGGATCCACACCGGCCATATAGTTGGTGCAAAACTCAATCACCTCTTCTGTGGAATATCCTTCTATAATGCTACCTTCGGGCCGATGTCGGTTCCTCACGTACTTTTTCAAGATGCCCATGTATCTCTCGAACGGATACATATACCGCAGGAACACGGGACCACAGATCTGAATTTCTCTCACAAGATGAACAGCAAGGTGAACCATAACATCGAAAAAAGAGGGCGGAAAATACATCTCAAGTTGGCAAAGAGTAACGACGATCTCATTTTGCAAAGAGTCCAATTTTAGAGGGTCTATCACTTTGGAATTGATTGCATTGAAGAAAGTACATAACTTCGTAATGGTTTCCCGAACCTCCTTTGGTAAAATTCCCCGAATTGCAACCGGAATCATATGTGTCAGTAAAACATGACAGTCGTGGGATTTCAGACCAAGCAATTTCAGGTCCTTCTTCGACACCAGCTTCTTAATATTCGAGGAATACCCCGATGGAACTTTAATACTATGAAGGCATTCACAAAAGCTTGTTTTCTCTTTCTTCGACATTGTGCACAGTGCGGGGTGTAGGTACGTGCGCTTCCCTTTCTCCTGCGGTGCAAGCTCGGGTCGTATTCCCATTTCAACCATGTCTTTCCGAACTTTAATACCATCTTTAGTCTTTCCCTTAATGTTCAACAGTAAACCGATCAAACTGTCGCAGACATTTTTTTCAACATGCATGACATCTATGCAATGTCTCACTTCTAAAAATTCCCAGTACGGTAGATCTCAAAATATGGACCTTTTTTTCCAAATATTCTTCAGTGGTGCTTCGGCACATTTTCCAAAAATAACATCAAGGTTTTTTACCCGATTGAAGACACTTTTCCCGTCTAATGGACGACGGGCCACTCCAAGCTCAATTTTCCCGTTGAATGCACTCTTCTTCTTACGGTATGGGTGATTAACAGGAAGAAACCTACGATGCCCCATGAAAACATTCTTCTGACAATTTTTCAGCCTCAGCACCTGCGTGTCATCTTCACAGATAGGGCACGCTTTTGCTCCTTTACAAGTGTAACCCGATAAATTCCCGTACGCGGGAAAATCATTTACTGTGCAAAACACCATGGCCCGCATTTGAAATACCTCTTTGCTGTACGCATCCCAGACCGGGACGCCATCACGCCATAATTTCTGGAGGTCCTCAATTAATGGTGCGAGATACACATCTATGTCATTTCCGGGTTGCCTGGGTCCTTGGATTAGTAATGACATCATTATATATTTGCGTTTCATGCACAACCAAGGAGGAAGATTATAGATGGCTATAAGAACTGGCCAAGTACTGTGCCGACTGCTCAAGCTTCCAAACGGACTCATTCCATCTGTGCTCACCACAATCCTAAGGTTTCTCATTTCGGAACCAAATTCTTTGAAGTGTCTATCAATGTTCCTCCACTGAGGAGAATCGGCCGGGTGCCTTAGTTTACCGTCTTTTTTGCGCTCTTCTTCATGCCAACGCAATAATTTTGCATCCTTGGAATTCGCAAACAACCGTTTGAATCTCGGTATTATCGGCAAATACCACAACACCTTAGCCGGAGGCCGGCCCTTTTTGTCATCGTCACAATCATCAGTACTGTCCTGGTCCTTACGTTTATACCGTGAAACACCGCATTTAGGACAGACATGCATGGTCTCGTACTCGTTACGGTACAATACACAGTCGTTCGGACATGCATGTATTCTTTCGATCTTCAACCCCATTGGACATATCAATTTTTTCGCCTGATATATTGTACCGGGTAACTCGTTGTTATCTGGGAGCATTTCTCGTAAAAGCTGTAATAAGGACGTGAAACTCTTATCGCTCCAACCATTGTCTGCCTTTAAGTTTAATAATTTCAACACAGCTGACAGTTTCGTAAATTTGGTACACCCGGGATACAACTGCTTTTTGGAATCATTAGACAAATTTTGGAATTTATCATAATTTTTATCACTAATTTCATCTTCCGCGTCACGAAACATTTCCTCCAGATTTTCAATAAACTCGTGTTCTACATTTTCACCAGAATTCATCTCCATCTCATCATCGTCGGTTCCGGGTTCAATATTATCAAAAATTTCGGCATCCTCGTAATTCTCGTTCCAATCAAGTTCAAAATTATCAGAAATTTATACATTCTCATCATTCAATTCACAACGATTAAAATCTTTATTGGTACTACTACTTTCACCAAATTTCTCACCGTGCATGATCCAACATGTATATCTCTTCTTAAATCCCCGACAAATTAAATGACCTCTAATTTCTTCGGAGTCCACAAATCTTAAAATATTTTTACAATCTCTACAAGGACACAAAATGTCTTTTTTTTTTCTTCACTCTATACATCTCAGCAAATTTTATAAACTCATCAACGCGAACCAAATATTCTTCACTGTCACGTCGCAATTCATACATCCAACTTCGATCCATCTGTAAATTAAATTATAAAAATGATTTGATCAATTAATCAAGCATGGTCAACATATATTGTACCAAATTTTGGGCTTACAAAGGGCCGGTTTACAATCCTAACCCACTCTTTGAATATTATGTCTCATATGTGAACACATATTAGCAAGTTTTAATTAGTATTTGAGAAAAATTCGGCAGCATTTCCCCTTAACTCCCCAAGTATGCGTACGAACCACATACTCGTAGGAGCAATAAGGGAAAATACCGTCGAACTTTCCTCAAATACTAATTAAAACCCACTAATATGTGTTCACATCCTAAATGAGACACAATATTCAAAGAGCAGTCCCAAAACGGGGACTGTCCAAAATTAATCCCTATTGGATTAATTTTGAACGGGCATGGACCTAAAAATCATTTATATGTCGGTTATTGGACAACAATACACTAATTATATATTTACATTACCTAATTACTAATTAAATCAAGCATGCATGCATATATTACACACCTAAGTAAATAAGCAATAATAATTACTAAATAGAAAATTAGAGAGGAAAAAGGAAAATATGTATATACTAACCTTCGAAATTTAGAGAGGAGAAAATAAAAACTTCAAAGATGACAGCTTCCAGCTATGCTAGCCTTTAATTTGCGGAAATCAGATCTCAGTTCAACACAGACAGAGGGCGTATTAATTACTTGATCAAAACGGCGCAGCTGGAGCTAGAAGTCTCTGGAAGAGAAGGGCCCTTTTATATTGGATAAAACCCTACACGGCTTTTCTACACGGATTTATACTTAGCAATCCGTGTAGCTCTGTCACAATTTAAACACGGTTATTTATTAAAAAAGCCGTGTAGCATAACCCTTTATACACGGATATTTGATAAGAAAACCGTGTAGCTCTATAACTATTCTACACGGACATGTAACTAAAAACCGTGTAGCTCTCTTAATATTTGTACACGGTTATTTAATCAAATATCCGTGTAGCAATTCATACACGGATTTTTGTATAATATCCGTGTAGCTCTCTCAATCTTTTCCACACGGTTTCTTTCCACGCGGCTTTTTTTTCCCTAATAAACCGTGTAGCTCTCTCAAACAATTATACACTGATTTATAACTAAGTGTCCGTGTATAATTCCCCAATATTTTTGACCCTTTCACAATTTCATATTTGACACACGGTTTTTATATAAAATTAGAAAAACCGTGTACAATGTGCAGTGTAGAATTAGCTTTTTTTGTAGTAGTGATACATCAGAATGTACTAAATAATAAACAACTTCACTTTTGCTAGTAGAAAGAGAAAATGGAAGCTTTGCTTGTTTTTCTAACTTGCATACTTTACAATTAGTACAATTCAAATTTTGAAAATCTAATATACTATTTAAAATCTTGTCGGAATGATGCCCAAGTCTTTTATGTCAAAGATCAGAGTTAATGAATTTTGCAGAAGTACAAAGATTTAATTTGTTGGAGTTCAAAAGGTAGTGTCCATTTTTAAGAAATCATTCACCAATATTGATGCCGGTTTTCCTTTCATGAAATACAACATTTTTACAAGAAAATATTGCATTACAATTTAATTCTTGTGTTAATTTATTTACATAAATTAAGTTTACGGAAAATGTTTCTAAGTATAAAACATTTTTAATTTGTTTATTGCATAAGTTAACTTCTCCTATGCCATTTATTTTTGCTTTCATACCGTTTGCAACCAAGACATATTTATTACTATTGGTAGACAATAATTGTTTGTTACCAAGCATATGGTCTATTTCACCATTATCTATAATAATTTGATTAAAAAATAAATCTTTTGAGTTAGAAACAATACCACATGCATTGGGAGAGTTTTGGTTGTTTAGCAGCACAGAAAGCTGTTACAAAACTTGTTGCATTTGATCCCCATTGTTTGACTAGCTTGAAAATGACCCATTTGCGCCATAACCATTCTCTGACCCGCCAGTGAAATAATTGCTTGACTTGCCAGAAGCCAACCCGTTTCCAAAAGTTTGGCTTGAGGGTCCGCCAGCAGTCAAACCGAGTTCGCCAGGGTAGAAATTGGATTTGTTAGGTAGTATGGCGATTTGAGTCATGTTACTGGGTCCGAATCCACTTCCAGACGGACCCACTAGCCCACTAAATCCTTTCTCTTCATTAGAAACAACATAACTTCTGTTTTTTCACTGTTTTTCTCCCAATTTCGATTCTGATCATTGCCTTTGAATTTTTTTGGTCTGAGATATAGATAAAGATGACAACACCTATCCAGAGTGTGACTGTAATTTTTATAGTGGTTACACTTCTCATTTTTACATTGATTTGGGAGATTTTGAAAGCTAGGGTTTTTATTAAAATTGAGATTTTTTACGGCTAAGCCATGGGTTTCATGTCCCTCAGGGCTTGCAGTCTGTGGACCATTCATGGCAAGTCTCCTACTTTTCTCTTGTTGAATTAAACTTTTAATTTGAGAATGAGAAGGAAGAGGTACCGTGGTCATGATTTGAGATCTTACGGCTTCATAGCTCGGGTTTAGACCCGCAAGGTACTGAAAAATATCATCCTCTTCAGCTCGCTTCTAGAATGTGGCCAGATCTGTTGTTATTGGCCGGTTGGATCGAAGCTCATTGCTTTTGTTTTCAAGAGAACTAAGGTACTCAGTATGGCTTCTAGACCCTTGTTTTTTTTGTTAAATTTCCTGCATAAGTTGATAAATATGTGAGAAATTATTTTGCTGACCATACATAGTTTTTACCATTTCTCACAACTCATGTGCTGTTTTAGCCATCGTAAAGATGTCAGATACAGCCGGCTCCATGGAATTTATTAGTGAGGTGATGATTCCATCATTTGTTGTTCTCCATTGTTTTGTTGTCATCTTTTCATCGGGAGTTAGTTTGTTTGGATCTGCAATTTCTAGTTTTTTATTTTCACCAGTGATGTATTCTAACATCTCTTGACCACTTAGGGTCCTGGATGCTGCCATTGCCCATGACAAGTAATTTTTGTCATTGAGCAAAGTATTTGTTAGGTTCGAGAAGTTCGTTACCTATTCTTGAGTCATTTTTCTTTTGCTGAAATTTGTTATGGATTTTCGGTTTTTCGATCACAAAGTCTTTTGCTCTTGTACCATGTTATTTTTGTAAGATGAAGAGATAAGAGATTTAAGAAAACCAATTATATTCAATATTATTTTTCTATTTACAAGTGTCTCTTTTTATAAAAGAAATAAAAAATTTACGGGTGCACTATTCGCTATTCTATTTAATTACGAGACACTATATTCTAGTCTATTGATTACAAGACACTATTCCGGCGCCGTTACAAATTAAATTTGAAACGGTCTTTATTTTTTAACATGGCTGTTCATCTAGTGAGAAAGGGAGTGGAGAGAGAAAGAAAAGGAGGGCAATGAATGTGCTGGAGACTGGAGACCAGTAAAATCTGGAGATGTAAACGTGGGCCAATTTGAGACTGGAGACCAATTTGTTAAAAAAAAAAAATCACAGAGGCTATCTAAATTGACTTTTGACCGTGGGCCTCGCAGCAGCTTTTCTTCTACTTGCCTCATTTATTCATTTTCACACCGGTTTAAATTTAATTAATATCTCTCTTCTTGTAACATAGAACAAGATTGAGATGTGTTTTCCCTATTTTAGGTAGTTTTAGTATTTTTTACCTTTTTTGTTGCATTAATTGTTATTGGTTTGTGGTATGGTATTGGTGTTGGTACGGGTCAATTTGCAATGAGACGCCACCATTCCATGAAATGCTTGAGTCATTGATTTTTATTGCCGTATTTGCAATGGCACGTCATGAGTTATTTTTTTATCCGATCTAGTCTCATACAATATTAATTTTTTTATCCAGCATGGTAACTCTTTTTGTTGCATTGGTTGATACTGGTATGTGGTATGGTGTTGGTATTGGTACTGGTCTATTTGCAATGGCATGCCAGCCATTCCATGAAGTTCCAGAGTCAGTGAATTTTTTAGTATTAAAGGACCTAACAGAAAAAACTAATTAACATATTGGTCTTGTATAAAACTGTTTTCTCAATGTACCAGCCGATTATGACAAAACTAAGCTTTTATGTGATTTTTTTTTTCCAATATGTAGGCCTATACAAATGAAGGATGATATCAGCGACTCTGCATTTGACTTTAAATTGCATGGTTAGTCTGCAGATTTTTATTTCCTAAAGGTAGCTGTTTCTTCCTTCAAGTCAAACCAGGACAAACTCCAAGTCGAACTTTGATTGTTCAAGAGTAAGCATTAGCAATTGTTGACTGATTTAGTCAGAGTTAAATTATTGTGTTTGCTTTGGGGACAATTTCACTGATACATGGGTCTGTATCAAGTCAGATACGGATAAAACTCTATTATTTCTGCAGTAGCCAGTAATATTCCATTCTTAAATAGGTATACTCAAACTTGGCAATATTTCGGGTCCTTGTATAACCCTTTCTATGTAATAACCATTATGTGTATATTTGAATGAACAGTTTGTAGAAGCCCTTGGAGCAAAGAAGTCCTTCTATCATTGATTCATTATCCCAAATTACTCAAAAGTTAGTTATGGTCCCTACATCCCTCTGTTAATTGAAGTAGCTATTTTCTATATTATCTTTCTCCATTAGAAAATAATATTTAATTAAGACGGTGACTGTTGACTAAGTAACAATCATTGATATATATGTGTTCATTACTAAGTGATTTGCTAATCATGCAGAGCATCTTGGCCATGCACTTCATCTCCCAGGAATACTAATATACATGATTCTGTGGGCCTCAAGGCAACTTGTAGAAATCTTGCACGATTTTCTCTAATTATACGAATACCCGCAAGATGACCAAAGCATGCAAGGCAAGGCATTGGGTACGAACACCCGCTAGACCTGCTAGAGATGCCTCGGCATTCTCTGACACAGTTATAAATTATATTTGTTGTTTGGAACATCTTACAGTTTAAAACAGGAACATTCTTACAGGGGACACTGGGATCTCATAGTGCACCAATTCTTTCCCTCCCTGTTTCTGTTTTTTTTTTGAATCATCTGTACTTAATGTTGCTAGGACACTTCAGAAGTTCAGATTAAACAGAGCTAGACTGGGAGCCCAAGCCCAATCTGAAAAAGGATAATGGGCTGTTATTTTGTGATTTTGGAATTTTATAAAGGATCAAGTATATGGCCCAAAATTAGGAGGAGGCCATTGAAACACACCGTGAGATTGGAGAGAGAAAGATCCAGATTGTTTGGGAACGGATGCACAGCCTTTGCGATTTAAATAAGCAGAAATTCCAAATCTATGAACAGTACATATGAAATCTCTGAAATTTTGAATTTAGCCGTTCAAGATTTTCTGTGCAAGCATCTCGAAACAGTTTGACGGCTGGATTTAAAATTTCAAAAATTTCAGAATACTGTTCATAAATCTGGAATTTCAGCATATTTGAATCATACCCTTTGATGAAGGTTTAAGTTGTTGGTTGGTGAACACAACGGGGATGGTGCCGCCGATATACAGAAAGGTGTGAGGTGGGTTGGAGCAGGGGAAGTACTGACCCGCCTCATTATTGCAAGGAGAAAAAATAGGTTGGCCGTTGATGAAAAGGTTGAGAAAAAAAAGTTCAAAGCTATGCCAGTTAATGTCAAAATAATTTTATAACTTTTATTGTAACGGATATAAAATAACTCTGTACATGTGTTTTTATACAGAAGCTGCACAGAAATTTCACAAAATATCCCCTGATGAGAAACCAAGAAAATCAGTGAAGTTCACGACTCCTCATTGGCTGGCGCACCAGTGAGGCGCACGCACAGGGCACGTGCTTGAAAGCTCCGCATTTTCCAACTCTTCTGCCGTAGTTTGATGTACGAAACTCGAAACGAGTTGGTTTAACCCACTACACTCTTTTAAACGACTTGCCATACTAATGTACACAAAATTCCCGTTGCTGAAGATAGAAATAATATTGTAATGAAATTTTGTATAAAATCAGAGAGATAAAAGAATAGAGAGAAGGAGAAGGAGAATAGTATACTGACTTAATTTTTTTAAAACACTTAAAAGAATAAATAAAAGGTCAGATGCGTTCGGGCAAATTTTGGAAGCGTGTCAGAATACATAGAAATTAAATGCGGGTGTTAATTCAAATTAAGGGGGAGTGATATGAACACCACAATTTATTTTATTAACACAATATTTTTAAATATTTGAGTGGCATGGACAATTTTGTCCCCTCATAAATGACACTGTAGCGGTTGACATATCTTTCTTTTATGTAATTATATGCTATGATCATTTATTACCAAGGTTCTAAATAACGTTTATAGCGTCGTAGCGGGATGGCTAAAAAAAAGCTCTAGCGAATAGCGTCGCTATAGCGGAAGCTATTCCAAATAGCGTTTTTTTTTTTTTACATTTCGTATATTCAATATTTGTACTAAATATCAACATTATCTAAAGTCTCATAGAACAATAAATAGCACCAAAGTAATTAAGAAATTATAATATTCATATTGAACCAGTACAAAGTCCAAATTGCGGTTCAAAATATCCATAGTAATATCATAAACTATCGATTTTTCCTATTAAAAATATCTTAAGCATCATGATTCATGACATAATCTATTTTTTTTTCTATTCAAATTTTAATTTCGGTTTGGACTTTTTTTCTATTCAAATTTCTATTTCTATTCCCAATTTCAAATTGATTTAACTGTAGCAAGTAGCAACAAATTCAATTTCGGTTTGAGATTTTTTTTACCTTTATTTAAAACCCATATAAATTGCTTAAAAAAAAAAACCCATATTGTATAGCGCAAATAGCGGACCGCTATAGCGGCCGTAGCGCATTTTGATGTCATAGCGTAGCGTTTGGGGTCCAAAAACGCTATAGCGCGCTATTTAGAACACTGTTTATTACTAATTGGTTTCGAATGGGCACTGGACCATCTTCATCACAACCCTCCAAGTAATCAGAGTCCCAGTTTGCTCTCTCAAATTCATCTCTAGTTTGTATATCTTCCTCCGATATTTCATTAATATTTTCAAAATCCGACCCAATTTCATTGTCTGCTGGTGCCAGTCTGGGGTGAGGTGATGGTGGCGATAATAGTAAAGGCGCCACATGCACTAGTATAGGTGGGGATCTTGTATGGTGTACTAGTTGGGGTCCTGGTTGGGGTACTGGTGAAGTGAAGTGACTGTATATTTTTGGGTCATCTTTGATTAAAGGAACCACGGGAGTGTATGGCGCAACTGAATTTTGGTCAGAACTTCTAACCCCTGACTCTATCGGAATTCTATTGGCGTAGATTTCTATTATAAAAATTCCGGTGGCCTTTAAATGGCCATACATGCCTCTCCATGTAACATCAGTTAGTAGTTTCGCAATAGTATATTTCGGGGGTGTTCCATGGTTCACTCGGGTTGTCAATTCTAAGTTCCACTTTTCTGGGTTATAATAAGTGCATTCGTAAATCATGGATTTCAAGTCCCAATATAAGATATCATCGGCAACCATAAATGAACCAATTGACTCTTTAGAGTAGTAATCCTCATATGTATTAGTAAGAAATCTCCCACCATAATATAATGAAATCATGGCCGTAGCAAACAAACTACATTTTGGTAAATGGTAAACAATTGTCAGGTTACTAATTTAAATATATAGGTTACTAAAAAATAATTAAAATTAAATATAAAAATTATAAAGAAAAAATAAATTTAAATTAAATAAAAAATATATTAAATTAAATAAAAACAATAAATTTAAATTAAATAAAAAATTAATTAAATTAAATAAAAAAATTAATTTAAGTTAAATAAAAATATTAAATTAAATAAAAAAAAATAAAAAAATACCTGAAAGACACAAGTTGAGAGTGAGTTAAGTGAGTTGTGAGAGGGAAGAGAGAGAAAAATAATTATTTAACAAAAAAAAAAATATGAGAACCGGACATTTAATGGCCGGTTGATTAAAAAATAGATCTGGTCATTTAATGGCCGGTCGTGAAAATAATAAGACTAGCCATTAAATGACAGGTTTGGGTATTTTTAACAAAACCCAGCCAAACTGGATATTTTTATTCATTTCTATTTAACTTTGGATACTAATAAAAATGTCGGCTTAATGTTGCTCGGACGCTTCAAATTAAATAAGGCAGGAATTTATTGAATGGCCCCTGGATAATTCTATTAAGTTGAGTATTGATAGTGTGTTCACTTTCTCATAATGTTATTGACATTTTTTTCCTTTTAATCTTCTCTTTAGTTATTTTAGGACAGCGAATTTGGAGGCAATTGATGCCTTTGCCTAGTATAGTATCACAGATTTCCCCCAAGGGTACCACAAGTGCCTATATATATACTTGTCAGGTCCGTTTATTAAACACTGTAACACATATTCTATAATTAAAATAAAGAAGAGGGTTCAAATTAATGCTTCCACTTTTGACGTCTCTTTTATGGGTTTATTTTTTAGAACTTTAATATCTTAAAATTTACAACTTAATATTAAAATAAAATCGTTAGATATGATCTATATTATTTTCTTTATATACATGTAAAAGATTAAGACATTTCTATTTTGTTTTGGTTAATATTGAGAAATTACAAAAACACACCAATATGAATAATTTCTAAACATTGATTTTTAATTTATCGATTCATATAAAAAGAAATCCGAAATGTGACAATTTATTATGTGTATGTAGAAAAAATAATATATATCAAATTTAATCTTTTTATAGATAATATATAAATTATAAAAAAAAATTATTAAAAAATAAAAATAAATAAAAAACACAAAAAATTTACCTCCTTTTTAAAAAAATTGTCCAACACAGACAATTCCAGCGCAGTTTTAACTAGAGGAACTAGAGGGCAGAGACTAACAAAAAAATCAAGACAAGTGTAGTACTCCTGCGTTCCGGCTTCTGATTTAAGTATACCAAATGGGGAAACACCGACTAGAGGAAATTAGGATTCTCTAAAGTATCTCAATTGTGGAGTTTGGATCCAGACCGTCTAATAAGAACCTGGATGAATATTGAAAGACCTAATAAGAATCAGACGGTTTAGATTCAAACATAAATTTAGAGTTACTTTAGAGGATCTGATCGAATTTAAGGTGGCTCCCAGATCGGGAAATCGCAAGTGATCTGCTCTTTTTCGAATCTCGTTACCACGTCAAACCCGAATCTGCCCGAGATATCTCAACTTTTGAATTGATACGTATAAATATCTAAACAGTTTAGCATGAATTTTGAAGCAACTAATGTCCTATTAATATATTTTCCAGTAGGGGGTTCAAATGAATCGGTTTATTCGGTTTTAAACAGAACCAGCAAATTTCGTTTAATTGGATCATTTGTTCGGTTTAAATGCTTCGGTTCAGTTTAGTTTTTGAAGAAGTTTGGTTTAAATGGTTCGGTTCGGTTTTGGAATCTCCAAATCGGTTTGAACCGAACCAACCGGTTTAATAAAAAATGGATCGGTTTATCAAAAACCGGCTTGTGTGGTTATCAAAAATGTTATCGAAATCAGTTTGAACCGAACCAACCGATTTTGAAATGTTTATTTGTAACTTGAAATGTTTGTATTTGGTTCAACCGAACAAACCGAAGTTTAAATCGGTTTAATCGGTTCGGTTTTAGATCGGTTTGAAATTTTAATATGGTCGGTTTGGTTTGGTTTTCAAAATTCGGTTCAAACCGCAGTTCGGTAAAAAAAGTTCGGTTTGACCGGAACCGACCGGTTAAACACCCCTATTTTCTAGCATCTAAATAGGCATTTGGTTTGTCGTTTTATGGTCCAAAAGCTAAACGTTTAGAAAAAAAAAGGATGTATTACAATTTTTGTTAAAAAGTAATACTTAAATCAGAGATATATACACATTTTCAGAAATGTTTCACCAAAAAGAGGACAAAATTTGAATTAGTATTTTGGACAACAATTATTAAATCATTATGTAATAGTATTTTGATCGTCCAAAGCTTAAATATGTGACCAAATATTCAAAGTAAATTCTTGTAATCTAATTTTTACGCAGACGGTCCGAACTCCGCTAATTGATTGCTCTGCTGGCCTATTGCACTCGAATTCGCATCCTCTGAGATATATCATATTTTGATTTTTGCGTGACTTTTTGGAAAATCTCAACTGTTCAAGTACGTTCTGCACGAATCTCAAAGCTCAAATAATAAAGCACCCTGCGCTATCCCCGAGTAGGCACCGGACACGTCGGTCACGCAAAATATGAGATATCTCAGAGGATACGCACTCATTGCACTCAAGCGGCATTAACTTTCCAACGGTGAGTGAGATTGATTGCTGCAGTTACATCAACCAAAAGTCCAAAGCGATACAATTGTTCCGAAAGAAAGAAAAATATCTACGCAGTTGAAAAGTCTTCCAAAAGATACCCACCAATCATATTATATCTCCTTAGCTTCCTAAAATCTCTTTTGCACCTCAGATTGTATATGGACCAGGAGTAACCTAACAAATTCTCTCTGGCACAGTAAAGCTCACATTGCATCTGCAGTCAGCAAGCCATTTCCTGTTAACAAATTCTCTGTTCTCTCAAAAACAATCCTACTATCAAATTCTCGGGTTCCTCTCGAACCACCAATGGCAGATCTATTGCTGCCACCTTTGATTTCAGTAGTGCTGAAGAAAACGACAGAGTCACTGTTTCAGCGGATCGGGGAGATGTGGGGCATCAATGACCAGCGCGAGAGGCTCCACAGTATGCTTCTCGAAATCCAGGCTGTACTCCCTGACGCTGAGGAGAAAGCAAATTCTAATGCAGCCGTGAAATCGTGGCTTGAGAAGCTCCAATCAGCTGCTTATGAGGCTGATGATCTGCTTGACGAGTTTTGTTATGAGGAGCTGCGTCGGGATGCCGTGAGACGTGGCCATAAGGTCGGTAATGTAAGTGCTTTCTTTTCCCTTGAAAATTCTGCTCTGTTTCGCAATAAGTTGAGTGGGAAATTGAAGAAAGTTTTGGGAAGGGTTGATGGTCTTGTTGTCCAGATGGGGAGGTTTGGTTTTGTTCACGGGCAGAGGGTGCATGTGGTCAATCGTATCAGAACTGATTCACTTGTGGTTGAATCAAAAGTTGTGGGAAGGGATGAAGATAAAGAGAATGTAGTGCAATTATTGGTTCAAGGGTGTGAAAATGATGATCTCATTGTTGTTCCGATAGTTGGTATGGGTGGGCTCGGCAAGACCACTCTTGCTCAGATGGTGTACAATGATCCTAGAGTGAAAGAATATTTCAACTTACCATTATGGGTTTGTGTGTCTGAAGAGTTTAATATTGGTCAACTTGTTAAATTAATTATTGAATTAGTTGAAGGGGGTTGCAATCTTTCTGTAGACAACATGGAGATGCTACAAAGGCGTTTACGCCAAGTTTTATGTGGAAAGCGATATGTTCTTGTGCTTGATGATGTTTGGAATGAGAATGTCCATGAGTGGGAGCGGCTGAGAGCTATGTTAAACTGTGGTAATTCTGGGAGTGTTATTATAGTTACCACAAGGAGTGGCAAAGTGGCTACTATAATGGGTACGGTAGAGAGTTATAATTTGGGATGTTTAGATGAGGAGGATTCGTGGAGTCTGTTTCACAAAAGGGCATTTAGCAAGGGGGTAAAGGAATGCCAAGAACTGGTTCAGATTGGTAGAAAGATGGTTCATAATTGTCGGGGATTGCCACTAGCCATTAATACACTAGGTAGCTTAATGAGTTTTAAGTCTGAGGTGCGAGAGTGGTTGGATGTACTCGAAGAAAGCAGGATCTGGGAACAAAGGCCTGCTAAAGATGAGGTTTTGCCGGTATTGAGGCTAAGCTATGACCACTTGCCTTCGTACATGAAACAGTGTTTTGCTTTCTGTGCAGTATACCCCAAGGATTATGTGATGGACAAGGATAAGATGATCCAATTTTGGATGGCAAATGGATTTATTCCATCTGATGGGTCTAGTAGCCTGGAAATGGAAGGAAACAATATTTTTAAAGAATTGGTTTGGAGGTCATTTTTCCAGGAAATTAGGCAAGTTGGTTCCGTCCGCATAAAATTTTCGACAGATAGATTTGCGTATCCATGGGAAGAACATTGCTTTCAAACCAAGTTCAAAATGCATGATCTGATGCATGACCTTGCTCAATCCATCATGGGTGCCAAATGTCTCTCCACATTAGAAGTTCCAGCACAGGTTAACCAATCAATGATTAATGTCCATCATATTTCAGTAAGGACTACTCCCGTAGATATTAACAAAGTCATTGATTGCTTCCCTTCTATTCGGAACCTCATTTATTCGTACTGTCCTAAAGGTTATAGCTATGTGAAAAATATTGGATTTCTCAAACCAAACTCGCTGCGTACATTAGAATTACGTGTAATTCCTTTTGGGAAAACAATCTTTACAGCCGGAAAGATAAAACACTTGAGATATTTGGAACTTTCCATTGATAAATGTACATCGTTGCCTGAATCAATAAGCACTCTCTATCTCTTGCAGACCCTAAGGCTCCCCCATTGTTGGCATCTAGAAAAGTTACCAGAAGGTATGCGATATATGTGTAGCCTTCGGCATCTATATATTATTGAACCGTGTCCTAAATTAAGAAGCATGCCTGAAGGTTTAGGACAGCTAAATTGCTTGCAAATATTGACAACATACATTGTTGGCACAGATGCCGGTAATGGTATTAGGGAGCTCAATAGCTTGAATAATCTCCATGGCCAATTGCATTTGTACAACCTAAGGGAAATTAAGCATGCTGTGGATGCAAGGCAAGCTAATTTGATAGCTAAGCAAAATCTGGATGATCTGGCATTATACTGGGGAATGCCAAGGAATTATGGAACCATACCACAATCAAATACTCCCAAGGCGATGATTTGCGATCCTTTTGAAGTGTTGGATGCTCTTAAACCTTGCAACAAGTTAAAGGTTCTCAAAATCAAAGAATATAGAGGTGACAAGTTTCCCGTCTGGATGATAGAGTACCAGATGCTAGAAAATCTAATTGAGCTGTATATAATTGGATGTAGAGAGTGCACAAGAATACCACCAGTAGAAAAACTACCTTTCCTTCAAAATATGAAACTAAAACATTTGGATAATTTGAGGAATCTTTGCAATGGTGTGTTCACTAGTGCCGAAGGTGGTGAAGATGCCCGAGTAGCTTTTCCATCATTAAAAAAGTTGGTATTGTCTGAAATGCCAGAGTTATGCAGCTGGTGTGAAGGTGAAAATGGAAACAAGTCGTTACTAATTTTTCCTGAGCTAAAAGCACTAGAAGTCATTAATTGCCCTAAGTTGACTGCAATGCCAATTGTACCGTCGCTCAAGAGCATGTCTGTAAAAGGAAACAAAGACTTATCATGCTTTGCAACAGTATTAACTACATTGCATGATTTGTCGCTTGAGAGCCATGATGGAAATGAATCCTTTTCTTTTCAACCTTGGGAGTTGCTCAATAAATTAATATTGAGGAAATATGACAATATTGTACCAGCTGGTGCAAAAGAGGGGGAGGTGAGTATAACTACTCAAACAAAATGTCGAAGTTTGAGTTTCTTGGCAGTGTCAAATATTCCATTAAATACGTCCTTATGGTTCTGGAAGTGTTTTACATTTCTTGAAAATCTCCAGATTAAAGGATGTGATAGTCTCATTTATTGGCCTGAGGATGTGTTCAGAAGTCTTAACTGCCTAAGATATCTTCGTGTTTCTAACTGCCCAAAGTTTCTTGGATCACAACTGGAGTCACCAGTTGGGACGTCAACCACAGAAGTGTTATTACCAAAACTTGAAGATATAGATGTCATAGACTGTCCAAATCTGGTCGAAATTCCCAAATTCTCAACAATTAACAAAATGCTGCGGATTGGTAGTAATCCGAAACTTCAATACTTACCAGAATGGTTGGGAAGCATGATTGCTCTCAAAAGGTTGTATATTGTTGGATGTGAAAGCTTGAACTGCTTACCACTCAGCATAGGAGGCCTCACCAGTCTAGAAACGCTCTGCATTACTGAATGCCCCAACTTGACATATCTTCCAGAAGGAATGGAAGGGCTTAAAGCACTTAAGTCACTTTGGATCGAAGAGTGCCCAAAGATAAGGGTTCTTCCTGAAGGCCTGTTACAACACCTAAAGAACCTCAATGACCTTAAGATCAAAGAGTGTCCCCACTTGCAGAGGCATTTTCGAATGTATGGGAAGTATCGGCACCTGATTTCTGAGATTCCAATTACAATATTTGGAGAACAAAGAAGGTCTGACATATTAAAAAATCTCGCACTGTCGTTCCCCTCATGCAAAATCACTTGCTTTCCACCACGATCGTAATTACCATCTGAGGTATATAGTCATCCACATTATAGCATTTTAATTTTTTATTCAAATGTGTTTCTTTCACTTATAAAGAGCAATCTTGCAGCATAAGAAATTATAAAGGTAGAACCAAGTAGGCTTACAAGGTAATACATGCATATCAATGAATAAATATTAAATACAAAAATTGTTCAACTGATTGCTCGATCAGTTGGTATCCATCACTATGGTTCTTCTTTTTTCATTCAATTGTATGTAATGAACATAAGCAATGCAATAGGCATAAATTGTTCACATATGTTTTACTTATTTTTGGCTGATTTGCATATTTGTTTAATGCCAACAAAATATAATTTTAACAGTCATCAGTATTGCACAAAGATTAAGTTATGCTCTTAGGTGGAGATCATCATAATCTGATATCTGATTTTGACTTAATATACCATTACAGGTTCAACAAATGCTTCACAACTAGTAGTAGATGCATTGTGGCAGGATTATTTTCTTCAGTGATACATGAGGACAGGTACCTGGTCAGCTTAATCTGGGATGATCTACACAGTAATTATTAAGAAGTCACAACTAGAGGTGAAATTAATTTTCAATGTGAAATGTATATCAGTAGGCCCTATGTAGCCACATTTATTGTTTTGCCTGAGTTTTTTCTTGTACTTTATGCAGAAATTTTAATTTAGTTGGTGATTGTGATAGATGTTGCCTAAAACAACGAAGCTGAATAGTAATAAATGAACTTTTTGGGGTTCTTTTTGTAAAAGAATATAACACATCAATTGTTTAATTGCATAAGCATTAAACAGTGGTGCTAATTGAGCTGCTTCTGATTGTTTTCCCTTTTCTCTAGTGTGATCAACAAGTTATAAGCTCCAGTCAAATTGGATTTGATCTGTTCATTCGAGTGCGAAAGGGAGTAGAGAGAGAGAAAAGTAGAGCAATGTATGTGCGGAGGCTGTAAAAAAAAAGGAGGCATGGGAGTGGTGTTGTTGGCTGTCCAATTTGACTTGTGAGTTGTGACCGTGGGCCTTGCAGCAGCCTTTCGTCTACTAGCCTCATTTATTCATTTTCAGGTATAGGTTTAATCTCTCGCTAATTTTACCATAGAACAAGATTGAGATGTGTTGTCCATATTTTAAAAATTGTTGTAGTAATATTTCTTAATCCTTGCTTTCAATGTACCTCTTTTTGTTGCATTAATTGATGTTTGTACGGGTCTATTTGTAATGGCATGCGAGCCATTCCATGAAATTCCTGACTCAGTAATATTTTTTAGTATTATGGGACCTACTAGAAAGAACTACCATGTTGGTCTTGTATGAAAATGTTTTCGTAATTTACCTACCAGCTGATTACGGTACCAGTTTCTGATTATCTGGTAATTTATTTTTAAATGCAGCTCACACCTATGAAAGAAGAAATTGTAAATCAAAAAACAACTACTCATTTCATTTCTGTTGGATGGGGTTATATACCCGTTTTACATATAGGTCCCTACCCTTTTCTCTAATTGCACTATTACCAAACAACCCTTGATACAATTATAAATCTCAACACTCCCCCTCAAGATGGGCAAAATATATCCACTAAGCCCATCTTGTTACACAATCTAGATAAGTCTAATGAACTAAGCCCCTTGGTGAGGCAATCCGCCACTTGCTCTCCGGTTGAAACGTGACTTAGTTTCAATAGTCCACTATTCAGCTTTTCTTTGATAAAAAACCTATCAATCTCCACATGCTTGGTCCTGTCATGTTGCACTGGGTTGTTGGCAATGCTAATGGCTGACTTATTATCGCACCACAACTTCATTTGGGCTCCTCGATCCACCTTTAGCTCCATCAGAAGAGATTTCAACCACAACAACTCGGCCACTCCTAAGGCCATAGCCCTGTACTCAGCCTCGGCAGTCGACCGTGCTACCACTGACTGCTTCTTACTCTTCCAAGAGACCAAGTTACCTCCTACAAAGATACAGTAACCCGAGGTAGACCTCCTGTCATCGGCGCAACTAGCCCAATCGGAGTCACAGTAGCCTTCAATGCTTAGATGGCCATTCTTCCTGAAGATCAACCCCTTTCCCGGTGCACTCTTCAGATACCTCAGAATCTGATACACTGCATCCATATGACCCTTCCTCGGATCGTGCATGTAGCGGCTCACCACGCTAACTGCAAATGAGATGTCAGGACGAGTGTGACTCAGATAAATCAAGCGGCCCACCAATCTCTGGTATCTTTCCCGATCAACTGATTCTCCAGCCTCTGCACTCAACTTGAACCTTTGGTCGATTGGTGTCACTGCAGGTTTGCACCCCAACATACCTGTCTCGGCGAGAAGATCTAGTGTGTACTTCCTCTGGGAGAGAACAATCCCCTCTGCTCCTCGTGCTATCTCGATTCCAAGGAAGTATCGAAGCAAGCCTAGATCTTTCACCTCGAACTCTTTGCCCAGTCTCACCTTGAGTTGAGCAATCTCCATCTCGTCGTCTCCTGTGACAATCATGTCATCCACGTATACCGCAAGCATAGTAGTGTGGCCCTTAGTTTGTCGGACGAATACAGTGTGATCTGCATTGATCTGCCGGTATCCCACACCTATCATAGCTCTCCTGAACCTGTCAAACCAGGCTCGAGGAGACTGCTTTAGCCCATAAAGAGATTTCTTCAATCTGCAGACCTTACCCATTGTCTGATCTGTGCCAAATCCTGGTGGTATATCCATGTACACCTCCTCCACTAGATCCCCATGAAGAAATGCATTCTTCACATCTAGTTGGTGTAGTTTCCACCCCCCATTTACTGCCAGAGAGATCAAGGTTCGAACAGTGCTCATCTTTGCTACAGGTGCAAAGGTCTCATCATAGTCGATGCCATACGTCTGACTGTATCCTTTTGCCACCAAGCGTGCCTTGCATCGCTCGACCTGCCCATCTGGGTTTTGTTTCACAGTGAAGACCCACTTGCATCCAACCGCCCTTTTTCCAGCTGGTAGCGGTACCAGTTTCCATGTGCGATTTTTGTCGAGAGCTCTCAGTTCTTCATGCATAGCTGCCTTCCATTTTGGGTCCCCTTTTGCTACCTGCCAACACTTAGGAATAGAGACATTGTCCAACGATGCAATGAATGCTCCATGGGCAGGTGATATGTGAGAGTAAGATACAAACTGGGCAATGTCATGTGGATAACCATATCGGTTAGGAGGAATTCCCGCATTGCTGCGAGAAGTCCTCCTTATTGATAGGGGAGTGGGAGGAGTAGGAGGAGGAATCATATCACCTGTGTATTCTGGGTCTGTGGTGGATGGTGTAGGTGTCTCAGGAGTCGAAGAAGGCCGGGACAAAGGACTTGGCACAAGCGGTACTGTAGTCACGATTCCCTCATTCTGCTTCTTTCTCCTCCTGTACTGTAGACGATACCTCAGCTCCCCCTGAGCCTGAGTCTCTCCTCCTTCACCTTCTTCCACCTCATTTTCCTCTTCTCCTTCCGACTCATCTTCAGCCAATACCAGTTCCAACTGAATCGGTTTCTGAGCCAACACCTCATCCTCAGTTTTCTCCCCCTCTCGCCCGATCTCTCTGTTATCTGGCGAGTCACCAAAGGGTGAGGTCACACTCAAGGGGTAATATGGCTCAGATTCTCGGAAAGTCACATCCATACTTGTAAACAACCGCTTCTCCACTGGGCTCCAACACACATACCCCTTTTGAGTTGCCGAGTAGCCTACAAAGACACACCTAACTGCTCTGGGATCCAGCTTCCCGACTGTTGGTCTGTTGTCTTTCACGAAGCACACACAACCAAACACCTTCAAAGGAAGAACTCCCCCATTATCCCCCTTTAACATTTCACATGGAGATTTCCAATCCAGTATCCTTGAGGGCATCCTGTTAATCAGCTGAGCAGCTGTCAGGACCGCTTGTCCCCACAAGTACTTTGGGACATTCATCGATATCATCATACACCGGGCTACCTCTAACAGGTGTCTGTTCTTTCTCTCCGCTACTCCATTTTGTGCCGGTGTATATGGGCAAGTGGTCTGATGCAATATCCCTTGGGCAGACAAGTACTCCCCAAATGCCCTGTTGGTGTACTCTGTCCCATTGTCAGATCTTAATACCTTCACCACTGCACCGTATTGGGTCTGTACTGCCTTGTGAAAGTCTTTGAAACACGCAAGTACATCACTCTTGTTTTTCATCAAATACAACCAAGTAACACGAGAAAAGCAATCAATAAAAGTCACAAAATATCTATAACCATTGATTGTATTTGCCGGACAAGGCCCCCATACATCAGAGTGAATAAGATCAAAAACCCCAGAACTCCTATTCCCAGAACTATGATAAGAGCTTCTGGTATGCTTCCCTAACTCACAAGAATCACAAACTAATTTTCTTTTATCTGCCCTTTCATACAATGAAGGGTACATCAGACTCAAAACAGTAAATGAAACATGGCCCATGCGCTGATGATGCCGTAGCAATATCTCCTCTACAGTCATCCCAGAACCTCCTACTCCTGCCCCCTCTACCAATGATATCAATGCCGAATCCATCCCCTCTCTGTCCATGTACCACAATCCTCTACGCCACGTGCCAGTCCCAAGTCTCCGGCCCGTCCTCTTCTCCTTGAAGATCACCTTAGGAATATCAAAGGAAACAACACAGTTTAGTTGGAGGATTATAGCACTGATAGACAATAGATTTACGGGAAATGAAGGAGCATGCAAAACATTGGACAAGGTCACTAAATTGGTACATCTAACCGTACCCTTACCGACCACAGGCTGGGCTGTACCATCTGCTATCTGGATGCTTTCTGGAGAGGCTAAGTGAGTGTAAGAGGAGAACTCACTAGGAGCCCCTGTTACATGTCGAGATGCACCAGAATCTATGATCCATTCTAGTGATCTGGTGGGAGGTATAGCAGCGAGAGCATGTGCAGTACCTGTAACAGGATAAGCTGAAGAAGCAACAAAGTTACCCCTGGTGTCTGATGTGGAGGTCTCGTTTGTCATGCCTCTTTTTCCCCCATCACCTACCATCTTTTGCTTTCTCTTCAGCATCTCGAAGAGCTCATGCTCCTCCTCAGTGAAGCCTGTCTCCTCCTCCTCCTGTGGATCTACCATCAGATGTGCCCGGTAGCCTCCACTTCTGCCTCCTCTACGGCCCCCACGACCACGGCCACGACCTCCAGTCTGCCCTCGCCCACCTGCCTCTCTCTCCTTAGGTGGTTTTGGACAAGTCTTGCTCAAATGTCCCACTTCTCCGCAGTTGTAACACCTGCGGGTCTCTCCCTGTGCACCTGTCATACCTGAGGTCAATGTGGCCAGAGCTGATCGTGCACCTGTAGGTCCACTAGGCTCAGAATGTAGCCTAATGCGACTCTCCTCCTGTATCATCGCGGAAACGGCCTCATCCAGTGAGGGGATCTTCGTCTGGGCTAGGAGAACTGATCTCCTCTGATCAAAGACTGGGTTCAAGTGAGCCAAGAACTGCATCGTCCTCATCTGTGCATTGAACTTCCTGCTCTTGCAACCCGGATCAGTACAGCTCGACATAGGTGAGAAGTGATCAAGATCTTGCCACAGTTGCTCCAACTCCATGGAGTACTCCTGAATAGATCTATCACCCTGCACCACCGCCTCTATGTCGCGTTGAATTTGGAAGACCCTCATGTGGTTCTCCGCCCCAGCATAGGTTCTTTTCAACTTTGCCCAGATATCCTGTACCTTTCGAATGCCATCCACTGATGAAGCAACTTTTGGAACCATCGAGTTCAATAGCCAGGTGTAAAGCAAAGCATGTGTGATTCTCCACTCCTCATGCTCTACACTCTCCCCTGCGGGCTCAGCCTTGACTCCTGTTAGATACCCCTCTAACTTCTTCCCTACTAGAGCAGCTTCGATCCGACGCGACCAACTCAGATACGTGGCCGGTCCATCAAGCTTTAGATCTACAGAAGGAAGATCTAGCTTCATAGGTTGTGAGTGGGCCAACCCCGACCCCTCACCCCTTGCGGCACTCAGCTTCATGAGCTCCATCAAGGTTTTAACCTCCCCGACATCTAACTTCTTGATAATCTCTTCCATCTTTTACTCGCGAGGATTCAAGTCTAGATGTGACTTCCTTCCTCTTCCTCACGACTCACAAACTATATGCCCAAACAACACCAATCAGCAAAATCCATGGCTGAATTACTGTGCTGAAATTACTGTTCACAGTACTGTAGCACGCGAATCTACGCCTCTGTTCCACTCTCTTCTTGGGCCGAACTGCAGGCCATTAACTCCCTCCCCTCATGGGGCTGTGGGGAACAAACCCCCCCACACGGGCGACTGAGAGGAGGAGTTCCGCCTCTGGTGTGTGCTGGCGGAAGAGAAGAACGGAGCGGAGTGAGGCGACCTCTTCTACAAGGTTGGCGGAGGCGGAAGGGTTGGCGGAGGCAGAACGGAGCGGAGCCCTAGATCGGACGGGACGAAAAAGAACGGAGCGGACAGAGGCAGGCTCTGATACCAAATTGTAAATAAAAAAACAACTTCTCGCTTCATTTCTCTATTGGATGGGGTTATATACCCGTTTTACATATAGGTCCCTACCCTTTTCTCTAATTGCACTATTACCAAACAACCCTTGATACAATTATAAATCTCAACAGAAGATATCAGACATTCTGCAGTTGAAGAACAATCTCATAAGCAGGTCAATCTGCAAACTTATATACAAGTTCCTTTTATATATTATGGAAATATTGAAATGCCCATGTTCATATTTATGTTCGATTAAAGATAAAAAATTATATTTATGATATATTATTCCCATGTCGATTCAGGTGAAGCATCTTCTGGACAATGAAAGACCAGGGCAAACTGCAAGTTAAACTTTGACTGTATAAAAGTACGAGTTAAAATTATTGTGTTTGCTTTGACTATTTTTTTACTGATACATGGGTCGGTAGTCAGATACTGATAATACTAGTATTTTTACAATGGTATTCCATTGAAGATAAACTATGAATTACCAATAATAAGGGTCACTATTAAAGACTTTTCTACGTATTAACCATTGTGTATATTTGAATGTGCAGTTTGTAGAAGTCCCTTGGAGCTGACAAGTCCTTAATTATTCCAATTTTCTCAAATGTAAGTTTTGGTCCCTACATCACTCTGCTAATTGGAGGTGCTATTTCCTTTAATTTATATCATTTTCAATTACAAATAAATATTCAATTAAGATGGTGTCCTTAATTGATAATTAACTCCCTAATTGAAATGAATTCTTGGAGCAGAGATTAATTCTTCCAATCAAAAGTTGATTAAACGACAATCATGCATATGTAAGCGTTCTTTACCAATTGATTAGTTAATCATGCATTGCATCTCACCGGAATCCTGAAAGACATGTTTCTGTGGGACTCCTGGCACTTGTACTATATGCAGATTTCTTTAATTTAGTTGGTGATCATGTTAGATGTTGCCCAACACTACCTAGCTTAATAGTAATAAATAAAATTTGTAGGGTCCTTTTTGTATAAGAATGTTAACATAACACATCAATTGTTCAATCGCATACGCCTGAAACAGAGACGCTAATTGAGCTACTTCTTATTGTCTTTCCTTTCTCTAGTATGCTCAACAAGTTATATGCTGCTGTTGAATTAGTTTTGTTCTGTTCATTCGAGTGCGGAAGGGTGTAGAGAGAGAAAGAAAAAGTGTGCAATGTATGTGGAGACCAGTATAATATCTTCAGCAGGTGAGTGTGGATTTTCTTGTCTTGTAAATTGAATGTCGATGCCCATCTGCAAACTTATAACAAGTTCTGATACATGGGTCGGTAGTCAGATACTGATAATACTATTCTTTCTGCAAAGATATTCCGTTGTTAAATAAGCAATACTATGAATTAGCACTATTTCGGGCCATTATAAAAGCCTTTTCAATGTAATAACCATTATGTATATAAAGTCTTTGAAGGTAGAAAAATGGGGATTAAATTTCATAGATTGATGATCTGTCTAGATATACAACTCAATCTTACACTTTAGCCCCTATAACTATTATATTCACACTTTTACCTAAATACCCTTATATTAACAATACAATATCCAACACTCCCCCTCAAGATGATGCATAGATATTTATCATGCCCATCTTGCCTATTACATTGGAGAAGTCTGTAACACACAACCCCTTTGTGAAGATATCAGCAATTTGCTCCTTGGTTCGAACGAACGGCATACATATAATGCTCTCGTCAAGTTTATCCTTGATAAAGTGTCGGTCAATCTCCACATGTTTGGTTCTATCATGTTGTACCGGGTTGTTTGCTATGTTTATAGCCGCCTTGTTATCACAGTATAACATTATGGGTTTGTTCTCCAACAATCCTAATTCCAATAGCAATCTTCGTAACCACAACCCTTCACTCACACCTTGGGCCATGGCCCTATACTCAGCCTCTGCCGTAGACCTTGCGACTACATTCTGCTTCTTGCTTCTCCAAGAAACCAGATTACCCCCAACAAATGAGCAGTAGCCTGAAGTAGACTTTCTATCATCAAGACATCCTGCCCAATCGGCATCTGTATAAACTTCAATCTGAGTGTGTCCATTTTTACTGAGGAGCACACCTTTTCCTGGACAACTCTTGAGATACCTCAGAATCTGATACACGGCCTCTTGATGTGGAACTCTAGGGTCGTGCATGTATCTGCTCACTACGCTCACAGCGTATGCGATGTCAGGTCGAGTATGAGCCAAGTAGATTAGCCTACCTACTAGGCGCTGATACTGTCCACTATCTACTCGATCACCAATTCCTCCCTTCAACTTGTTATTAGGGTCTATGGGTGTATTGGCAGGTCGACACCCGAGCATCCCTGTATCACTCAGCAGATCTAGAACATACTTTTGTTGTGAGAGAACTACCCCTTTCTTTGAACGAGCAACTTCAATGCCTAGAAAGTAGCGCAATTCACCCAAGTCTTTCATTTCAAACTCTTTGGCTAGGTTGACCTTAAGCCTCTTCATCTCAATAGGATCATTACCCGTCAACACTATATCATCCACATACACAACCAGAATGCATATCTTCTCTCCTTTCTTTTGGATGAACATTGTGTGATCGGCACTACTTTGCTGATAGCCTAGTTTTTTCATTGCCATAGAAAACCTGTCAAACCAGGCTCGTGGTGACTGCTTCAACCCATACAGAGAGCGCTTTAGACGACACACTTTGCCCTCCAGTTGTTCATTTTCAAACCCAGGTGGGATTTCCATATATACCTCTTCCTTTAGGTCACCATGAAGAAAAGCATTTTTAACATCCAGCTGGCACAAATCCCACCCAAAGTTTACTGCACACGAGATGAGAGTTATGACAGTATTCATTTTTGCCACTGGAGCGAAGGTTTCCTCATAATCCACACCATATGTTTGTGTGTAGCCCTTCGCCACCAATCTGGCCTTGAATCTGTCCACCTTTCCTTCAGGAGTATGTTTTGTCGAGTACACCCACTTACATCCTACAGTGCTCTTGTTCAACGGTCTAGAGACCATATCCCAGGTGTCATTCTTGACTAATGCTCTCATCTCCTCGAACATTGCATTCTTCCACTTTGGGTCCTGCATTGCTTTCTTCCAATCACATGGAACAGAGTTAGAGTGTAAGGAAGTTACAAAGGCTTTGTAAGTAGGGCAAAGTGTCTCAAATGAGACATAGTGAGAGATAGGATGCGATGTTGAGGCACCTTCCCCTTGCTTCAAAACAGTTGACCGAACTCCTTTGCGCAAGGCAATAGGAAGATCGAGATCAGAGAGGAGAGGAGTACCTGAGGGTAACTCTGAGTTACCTGAAGGCTGTGGTGTGAGTGAGCCGTCGACAGGAGCAAGCAATTGGTATTGATCTTGGATCGAAGATTGCTCAACATTCTCATGACGAGGTTTTCGAGTATAAACCTTGCAGATCTGCCTATTAGGAGGTGGTAGGCTTGAGTCCAGATCTGTCTCTGTAGTTGGACTCGGGCCTGTAGTATCGACCATACTGCTATCAGATCCCTTACTCTCCCCCTCTCGACCACCTCGGTCCGAGGGATGGGTGATAACCACCTCAAGAAGGTCATGAAATGTGACTGGGGATGCATTGGACTGTGCATCGGAGAGAGTAAAATAGAGTTCTGTTTCGCGGAATGTCACATCCAAGCTCTCCAGCATCCTCTTTTTCACAGGGTCATAACATTTGTACCCCTTTTTCCCACTGGAGTACCCAACAAACACACATTTGTGAGCCTTAGCATCAAGTTTACTAATACCTGGAGTTGTGTTATGAACAAAACACACACAACCAAATTTTTTAGGAGGTACCTTAAATGAGGTTGTCCCTGTGAGCATTTCAAGTGGTGTACGGAAGTCCACTGCTCTCAACGGCATTCTGTTGATCAAATATGTAGCAGTCTACGCTGCTTCTCCCCAAAGGTACCTCGGAACATTCATGGCAAAGAGGAGGCACCTCGTCACCTCTAAGATGTGCCTGTTCTTTCTTTCTGCAACACCATTTTGTTCAGGTGTATTCACACATGTAGTTTGATGTACAATACCATTACCTCGTAAGAAATCTTGCATTGCCCTGTTGGTGTATTCTGTGCCATTATCTGAGCGTAACACCTTCACTTTCTTCTCAAATTGGGTCTCCACCATTTTGTGGAAGGTCTTGAAGCACTCTAGAACTCCCTCTTTACTCTTCAGCAGGTACAGCCAAGTCATCCGGCTATAACAATCAATAAAGGTAACAAACCACCTTGAACCAGACAGAGAAGTAACCCTGGAGGGCCCCCAAACATCAGAGTGAACAATATCAAAGCAAGAAAAACTTCTATTACCAAAAGAGGGATACACTGTTCTGGTGTGCTTAGCAAACTCACATGCATCACATACTAGTTTAGTCTTGCTACACTTAGAGTACAACTTGGGATACAACCTTCCAAGTACAGCAAAAGATATATGGCCTAAACGGCAATGTAATAAAAACATCTCCAACTCTGGAGTCTCTGCCAAACAGGCTCTTGGGTCCAAAGCTTCCCCTCCTTGCTTGAGTCGGTACAAGCCTTCACTCCTCTTGCCAATACCAATCACCTTTTCTGTCTTCAGCTCCTGCAACACAACATGAGTAGGAGACAGAGAAACAACACAGTTAAGATCATCTACCAATTGACTAACTGATAGGAGGTTATTGGTGAAGTTAGGAACATGAAAGACTGTCGATAGCTGAAGGTCTGGAGTACATGTTACATCCCCAACTCCTGCTATTGAACAAAGTGATCCATCGGCTGTTTGTACCTTTTCTCTCCCAGACATAGGCTTATAGGTTTTGAACATTGTGGGGTCAGGGGTCATGTGTCTAGATGCCCCAGAGTCTACAATCCAGGACCTATCAAGGCTAGACTCGACTATTAGGGCTTTCATAACAGTGCTAACCGGTTTAACTACAGTTGTGAGAAGAGAAGAGAGAGTGTAACCGTCAGCCCCAGATGGAGCAGCAATCGGTGCAGCAGTGCTAGTCGAAGTGGTGGATGAGAGTCTAGCTGCAAGCTGGGTCATCAACTGGGCCAGCATGTCATCGGGGCCTAAACTCGACTTACCAGTAGTGTCAGCCACATGTGCCTGCTGGTATCCTGATCCACTGCGCCCCAGTCCCCGACCTCTGCCTTGTCCTCTGCCACGACCTCCATCACGACCTCGACCTCTTGCTGGCCTGCCATGTAGGTCCCAGCAGGTCTCCCGAGTGTGATTCTTCCTATGACAGTGATCACATACTTTGTCACCCTGGGAGAATGTTGTGTGTGGCTGGCTCAACATAGCTGTAACCCTCCTGAACTGGCAAATGTATCATTGCCTTCCTCCTACTTTCCTCTTGAACCGCTACAGCAAATGCATCACGAAGAGCAGGTAGCGGATTTCTTTGCCAGAGACTCTGTCGAATCTGCTCAAACTCAGAGTTGAGGCCAGCAAGGAAGCGAAAGGTCCTCCTTTTCTCCAACCAGTTCGTGAAGGCTAGTGCATCTACTGAGCATGTCATAGCCAAAGGATCAAAGAAATCCATTTGCTCCCACATATTGTTCAATTCTGAGAAATACTCAGTCACACTCATTTCGCCCTGTACCAAGCTGTCTGACTTAGACTGGAGGTGATAGATCTGCCCATGGTTACCCTTTTGGGAGTACATCTCAGCTGCTCGGTCCCACACTTGTCGAGCAGTGTTCAACATCATAAACTGACTTTGCAGTCTAACCTCCATCGAATTTACTAGCCATGACATAACTTATCGTCTGCCTCCCACTTCTGAAATGCAGCTGTCTCCTCTATCTTCTCTTTTTTCTTCTCAGAAGTCTCTACCTGCTCTGTCTGCTCTGCTTCTGGTTTCTTTGTCGTACCGGTGACATACCCGGTTAGTCTCTGACCTTTCAAGTGCATAAGCATTTGCCTTGACCACAGCAGATAGTTCTCTGCCCCATTCAATCTCACTGAGATGACCTGAGCAGATTTGAAGAAATTCCTGTCTTCTGCCATTTTTACTCTTTTTTTTTTTTTTTTTTTTTTTTTTTTTTTTAGAACCTAAGTTAAATGAACAAAACGGAGAGACAGAGAAAAAATCGCGAACAGGAAGAAAAAACGGAGAGACAGAGAAAAAAATCGCGAACAGGAAGAGGAAACGGAGAAAACGCGAACACCTTGCTTTGGCGGACTCGCTAGCAAATGCGCGACTTCGCTCTGGAAGAGGAAACGCTACTTCGCGCTACCAGAGGAAACGCGACTTCGCTGCACCCGCGATGTGCTCTGGACACGCGATGCAACTTCGCGATGGGAGCTCACGCGACACACGCAGTGGCGGACTTGCAGCGACGGGCTGGCGCTCACGCGACACACGCAGCGGAGAAATTTTTCTCCCGCTCTGATACCATAAAGTCTTTGAAGGTAGAAAAATGGGGATTAATTTCATAGATTGATGATCTGTCTAGATATACAACTCAATCTTACACTTTAGCCCCTATAACTATTATATTCACACTTTTACCTAAATACCCTTATATTAACAATACAATATCCAACAGTATATTTGAATGAGCAGTTTGTAGAAGCCCCTTGGAGGTGACAAGTCCTTAATTATTCCAATTTTCTCAAAATTAAGATGTGGTCGCTACATCCCTCTGTTAATTGAAGGTGCTATTTCCTTTTATATTATTTTCAATTAGAGATATATATTAAATTAAGATGGTGTCCGTTAACTGATAATTAACTCGCAAATTCAAACAAATTCTAGCAGCATAGATAAATTTTTCCAATCAAAAGTTGACTAACCGACAATCATGCATATGTAAGAGTTCTTTACCAATTCATTGGTTAATCATGCATATAATCTCACAGGAATGCTCAAAGACATGCTTCTGTGGAACTGCGGGCACTTGTACTTTATGCAGATTTCTTTAATTTAGTTAGTGATTATGTCAGATGTTTCCCAACAAAACCAAGATAAGCAGTAATAAATAAATGTTTTGGGGTTCTTTTTGTGAAAGAATGTTAACATAAGACATCAATTGTTCAATCGCACAAACCTTAAACAGAGGTGCTAATTGAGCAACTTTTTTTTTTGAGTAAAGGTTGGAGGTCAAGCCACCCAACTATTTAATACCCTTGTTTATTACAATAATTGAGCAACTTCTTATTTCGTTTCTTTCTCTAGTGTGCTCAACAAGTTATATGCTCCTGAAGAATTAGGTTTTGTTTTTCTGTTCATTCGAGTGCGAAAGGGAGTAGAGAGAGAAAGAAAACGAGCAATGTATGTGCCGGAGGCTGGAGACCAGTACAATTTGACTTCCAAGTAGAATAATCTCTTAAGCAGGTCAGTCTGTAGATTTTCTTTTCTTGTAAATTGAATGTCGTTGCCCATGGGCAAATTTATAATGGAAATATTGAAATGGCAACGTTCTTATTTATTCAATCTGATCAGAATTACCAGTATTGGATTTGGAAGAAGCATTAGCTATGTTGAATGAGTCGGTCATATTTAAATTGTTCTGTTTGCTTTGGGAACATTGTCAGTGATACATGGGTATGTAGTCAGCTACTGATAAAACTCTATTATTTCAAAAGTAACATTCCATTCTTAAATAACCATTGTTTATATTTAAATGCGCAGTTTTTAGAAGCCACTTCATTATCCCAATTTTCACAAAAGTAAGTTCTAATCGCTACATCCCTCTGTTAATTGAAGAAGCTATTTCCTTTATATCTTTATCCATCACAAATAAATATTATATTATGACGGTGACCGTTAACTGATAATTAACTCGGAAATTCAAAAGAATTTTAGAAGGAGAGATGAATCTTCCAGTAAAAAGTTGACTAACCGACAATCATGCAGATATAAGCGTTCTTTACTAAATGATTGGTTAATCATGCAGAGCATCTTGGTCATGCACTTCATCTCCCATGAATGATGAAAGACAAGCTTATGTGGGTCTTCAGACACTTATGAAAATCCGGGCAATTGTATGAATACCCACTAGATGACCAAAGCATGGGAGGCAAGGCAGAGGGTAGAATACCCGCTAGATATGCTTCAGCATTCTCTCATACAGTTCTAAATTCTAGCTGTTGTTTGGAACACCTTCAAGTTTAAAATAGGAACATGGTGCCTTCTGTTTTACATGGTACAATGGAATCTCATAGCGCGCCAATTCTTGTTTTCTTTGTCCTTTTTTTAGTACAATGGAATCTCATAGTGCACCAAGTTTAAAATTTGTTTCAAGTTCAAATTGAAAATTCCACATAGTTTAACAATTCCTTCTTTCTTTTGTTTTTTTTTTTTCCCTCTTCTTTGAATCCTCTGTACTTAATGTTGCTCTGACGCTTCAAATGAAACAGAGCTAGAATTTATTGAATGGGCCCTGGATAGTTCTATTAACTGAGTTTATTGAATGGGCCCTGTAACATTAAGTTTTCTTTTTTTCGAATTAATTAAAGTCAAGTGATAAAAAGAAAATAAAGGTTTATAAATTATTTTAATATATCCAATTTTTGTCATTATTTAACCTATTGATTATATACTAAATGATATTGAAAATTTTACAAATTAATACGTAAACACATTACTTCTGAAATAGATTGGTTTTAACAGTATGAATTTGATGTTTGAACCAAATCCGATAGATTTTAGAGTTAAACACAACAATAATTGGTATGCCTAACAAGACGCTAGCTTTACCCCACTTCTTAATGGCGGGTCTCTTCTCCGGTCTACTTTGTCCCGATTTTTTTATTAATTGAAAATAAATTAAAAAAATATTGCCAAAGGAGATCGTTCTGCTGGAAATTTGAAATCTAGTTAAAACGGGATCGTTTATCCCGTCCCCAGCGGACGTGACATTTTATCCCGTCTTGCTAACAGACCTGAGATAGCGCTCATTAATGAAAACACGCTAATTAAGAAAAAAATAAGGGACGGTACAGGATATATCGTCCGAGTCCAGCGAAAAAAAAATAAGGGATGGTACATTTTCTCCCGTCCAAGGCCGCACCTCTCTGAGAACCCCTTTGAAAGCCGTTGCTTCTTTCCTCTGCTTGATGCCGTATTTGAGTGAGATTCGAATTCATTAATTCCTTCATTACAGGAGGCTAGTCAAGTCAAAAAAGCCCTTATCTCTTATTTCCTTAATTTAGTCTATTGAAATCTAAGAACCAGCACCAACCGAAAATCGGGCAGAGACTATCGAGCTGGATTCAATAAGTCAGAAACAGAAGCTCGACATGAGAAATGGAAATAATCCCTTAAAATAGCTAACCTAAAATCTCGGACGGATCAATCTACCCCGTCCCGCCCCTTTCTCTTTTTACCGTCTTGTGTTTTTAATTTTTTTTTGCTGTCGGACGGGACATTCTACACCGTCCCTGGTTTTTAATTTTTTCTACTTGCTTAATTTAATTGGACTGAGATGGATTAGTGGAACGGGTTAAAATGACCAGTCCAGTGGAACGGGATAAAGCAACTCGTTTTACATATATATAAAATTTCTACCAAAACCATCCCGTTTGGCGATATTTTATTTATTTATTTTCGATTAATAAAATTTTTGGCTGCTTTGTCCGTTTCTGACAAGTATGGCCCATGCTGCAGTCTTGTTTCTAATTTCTCATTAGATTCCTTTTGGTGATTGTTTTCTAAATGTTTGGTCAGGCTGGACCCTTGTAACAGAGGCTTAGATACTATAATGAACAGACCGATGTTCCTGCTCAGATTGCCGACGTCGTCTATAAAACTTCTACCAAACATCTATAAAATTTGGAAATAAAATGAAAATAATCAATTTTTTTTTAACATTCCACCTAAATTTTTAAATTTGTAAATTTCAAATTTCAATTTCATTTAGTACATATAAAATTTATGAATTAATTAAATATAAATTAAGTAGTAAAAAAATATAGGTTTATAAGTTGAACGCATTTATTTTTTAATTCCCCCTTATTTTTCCATCATTTTTTATTGCTTTAATGTTATACTTAATAAAATAAAAAAGTTACAAATTCAGCATGTAAACACATCATTTATGAAGAAGATCAATCGGTATAACCGGTTTAAATTGGTCATTTAAAACCTATTTTAATAGGTTTTGAAATTAAGCCTACGGAGAGACTATCTCTCCGGTGAAATTAACAATACTGTAGCTTTACTCGCTTTTTATATGCAAAACTATCATCTTCTTGCTATCTTCTCTGTTTCCGTACCCAAGAAGGGTAAGGAACAAACAATTAAAGGATTTAAACAAGCAAGTAAAAAAAATGCTTCCCAATTTGACTAATGCGAATAAAGTGGATACCAGTTCGAACAAATTTCAAATTTTTATAGAAGTTCCCATTAACTTTTTTTTTGTCGTTATTGGAGAAATCATAAAAAATATGTCCTCTTAATTTACTTCGGAATTTTTTGGTAGGAAATATACGAACGGATTTTATAATAGGGACAATTGGTTATTTGCCACTCCAAAACCTTCTAATTCTAAAAATGCCATCCCGAAATTTGAAATTGTAAAAATGCCACTCTAAACTTCATTAATTCCTAATTTTGCCATTTATACTGTATTCTTATGCTATTTTTATTAAAAATTAACTGAAAAATACTGTTTTGGTATACGTATTTTTGTATTTCCGATTATACCCTTCATACAATTTCAAGGTTATTTGCCAAAACAGTATTTTTCAGTTAATTTTTAATAAAAATAGCATAAGAATACAGTATAAATGGCAAAATTAGGAATTAATAAAGTTTAGAGTGGCATTTTTACAATTTCAAATTTCGGGATGGCATTTTTAGAATTAGAAGGTTTTGGAGTGGCAAATAACCAATTTTCCCTTTATAATAACCTTCAAAGAGAAGTTTAAATGGAAAGAAATAAATTGTTTGTTCAAAAATTGATATTTGGAGTAATGTTTTTACTTGTTAAACATGGGGTTCAAGCTTTTACTAGCCCTTATCAAAGGCCCAAAAAATTTAGATGATGAAACTCAATTTGGGCTACTGATATGTGATCCAAATATCCTTTTCAGGCCCAATTTAGTTTCAGCAACTCCATCGCAGTTTCCCTGTCTAAACTCTCAACAACCCCCATGTCTTTTTCACCCGTTTCTTCTTTCTTGTCTCTTCCTTTTTTTTTATTATTTTTGTTGTACCAGACGACAAGACAACTAAACTAACTCCTAATTAATTTAATTAAGAATTAGATGAGGAGAGCAAATTGCGATTGATTGCTCTGCTGTGTCTATTGTGCATTTGCATCTGCAATCAGCAAGCCATTTCATATTACAAAATTCTCTGTTTTATCAAAAACCATTGATCCTCACTCAATCTGAGATAAAAGTCAACCTTTCTGCACTTCTTGTCAGTTCAGATACCTTACAAACCACCAATGGCAGATCTACTGCTATCAGCTTTGATTCCAACCGTGATGAGGAAAGCGGCAGACTCGCTGTTTCAGCGGATTGGGGAGATGTGGGGCATCAATGACCAGCGCGAGAGGCTCCACGACATACTTCTCGAAATCCAGGCTGTACTTCCCGACGCTGAGGAGAAAGCAAATTCTAATGGAGCGGTAAAATCCTGGCTTGAGAAGCTCGAAGCATCTGCTTATGAGGCTGATGATCTGCTTGATGAGTTTTGTTATGAGGAGCTGCGTCAGGATGCCGTGAGACGTGGTCATAAGGTCGACAATGTAAGTGCCTTCTTTTCACTTGAAAATCCTGCTCTGCTTCGCTATAAGATGAGTGGGAAATTGAAGAAAGTTTTGGGGAGGCTTGATAGTCTTGTTGTCCAGATGGGGAGGTTTGGTTTTGTTCACGGCCAGAGGGTGCATGTGGTCAATCGTATCAGAACTGATTCACTTGTGGTTGAATCAAAAGTTGTGGGAAGGGATGAAGATAAAAAGAAGGTAGTGCAATTATTGATCAATGGGTGTGAAAGTGATGATCTCATAGTTGTTCCAATAGTTGGTATGGGTGGGCTGGGCAAGACCACTCTTGCTCAGCTAGTGTACAACGATCCTAGAGTGAAAGAATATTTCAACTTACCATTATGGGTTTGTGTGTCTGAAGAGTTTAATATTGGTCATCTTGTTAAATTAATTATTGAATTAGTTGAAGGGGGTTGTAATCTTTCTGTAGACAACATGGAGATGCTACAAAGGCGTTTACGCCAAGTTTTATGTGCAAAGCGATATGTTCTTGTGCTTGATGATGTTTGGAATGAGAATGTCCATGAGTGGGAGCGGCTGAGAGCTATGTTAAACTGTGGTAATTCTGGAAGTGTCGTTATAGTTACGACAAGGAGTGGCAAAGTGGCCACTATAATGGGTACAGTAGAGAGTTATAATTTGGGATGTTTAGATGAGGAGAATTCGTGGAGCCTGTTTCACAAAAGGGCATTTAGCAATAAGGGGGTAAAGGAATGCCAAGAACTGGTTCAGATTGGTAGAAAGATGGTTCATAATTGTCGGGGATTGCCACTAGCCATTAATACACTAGGTAGCTTAATGAGTTTTAAGTATGAGGTGCGAGAGTGGTTGGATATACTCGAAGAAAGCAGGATGTGGGAACAAAGGCCTGTTAAAGATGAGGTTTTGCCGGTGTTGAGGCTAAGCTATGACCACTTGCCTTCATACATGAAACTGTGTTTTGCTTTCTGTGCAGTGTACCCCAAGGATTATGTGATGGACAAGGATAAGATGATCCAATTTTGGATGGCAAATGGATTTATTCCATCTGATGGGTCTAGTAGCCTGGAAATGGAAGGAAACAATATTTTTAAAGAATTGGTTTGGAGGTCATTTTTTCAGGAAAGTAGGCAAGTTGGTCCCGTCCGCGTGAAATGTTGGACAGATCAATTTGCATATCCATGGGAAGAACATTGCTTTCAAACCAAGTTCAAAATGCATGATCTGATGCATGACCTTGCTCAATCCATCATGGGTGCCAAATGTCTCTCCACATTAGAAGTTCCAGCACAGGTTAACCAATCAATGATTAATGTCCATCATATTTCAGTAAGCACTACTCCCGTAGATATTAACAAAGTCATTGATTGCTTCCCTTCTCTTCGGAACCTCATTTATTCGTACCGTCCTAAAGGTTCTAGCTATGTGAAAAATATTGGATTTCTCAAACCAAACTCGCTGCGTACATTAGAATTATATGTAATTCCAATTGGGAAAACTATCTTCACTGCCGGAAAAATAAAACACTTGAGATATTTAGAGCTTTCGATCCGTGAATGGACATCATTGCCTGAAGCAATAAGCACTCTCTATCTCTTGCAGACCCTAAAGGTCCCGCGTTGTTGGCGTCTAGAAAAGTTACCTGAAGGTATGCGATATATGAGTAGCCTTCGGCATTTATATATTGAGCGATGTCATAATTTAAGAAGCATGCCAGAAGGTTTAGGACAACTAAATTGCTTGCAAATATTGACAACTTACATTGTTGGCACTGATGCCGGTAATGGTATTAGGGAACTGAATAAATTGAATAATCTCCATGGACAATTGCATTTGTACAACCTAAGGGAAATTAAGCATGCTCAAGATGCATGGCAAGCAAATTTGATAGCTAAACAAAATCTGGATGATCTGGCATTATGCTGGGGAATGCCAAGGAAAACCATACCACAATCAAATGATCCGAAGGAGATGCATTGCGATCCTTTTGAAGTGTTGGATGCTCTTAAACCTTGCAACAAGTTAAAGGTTCTCAAAATCAAAGAATATAGAGGGGAAATTTTTCCCGTTTGGATGATAGAGTACCAGATGCTAGAAAATCTAATTGAGCTGTATATAATTAAATGTAGAGAGTGCACAAGAATACCACCAGTAGAAAAACTACCTTTACTTCAAATTATGAAACTAAAACATTTGGATAAGTTGAGGAATCTTTGCAATAGTGTGTTCACTAGTGCCGAAGGTGGTGAAGATGCCCGAGTAGCTTTTCCATCATTAAAAAAGTTGGTATTGTCTGAAATACCAGAGTTATGCAGCTGGTGTGAAGGTGAAAATGGCAGCAAGTCATTACTGAACTTTCCTGAGCTAAAAGCACTAGAAGTCATCAATTGCCCTAAGCTGACTGCAATGCCAATTGTACCATCACTCAAGAGCATGTATGTAATAGGAAATAAATACTTGTCACGCTTTGCAACAGTATTAACTACATTGCACGACCTGTCGCTTGTGAGCCATGGGGGAAATGAATCTCTTTCTTTTCAACCTTGGGAGTCGCTCAATAAATTAATATTGGGGAAATACGACAATATTGTACTAGTAGGTGCAAAAGAGGGGGAGGTGAGTATAACTCAGACAAAATGTCGAAGTTTGAGTTTCTTAGGAGTGTTAAATATTCCATCAAATACGTCCTTATGGTTCTGGAAGTGTTTTACATTTCTCGAAAATCTGCAAATTGTGGGATGCGACAGTCTCATTTATTGGCCTGAGGAAGTGTTCAGAAGTCTTAACTGCCTAAGATATCTTCATATTTCTAACTGCCCAAAGTTTCTTGGATCACAACTGGAGTCACCAGTTGGGAGGTCAATCACAGAAGTGTTATTGCCAAAACTTGAAGATGTACATATCATTGGCTGTCCAAATCTGGTCGAAATTCCCAAATGCTCAACAATTAACAAAATGCTGCGGATTAGTAATAATCCGAAACTTCAATACTTACCAGAATGGTTGGGAAGCATGATTGCTCTCAAAGACTTGTATATTTTAAGATGTGAAAGCTTGAACTTCTTACCACTGAGCATAGGAGGCCTCACCAGTCTGGAAATGCTCGGCATTAGTGGCTGTCCCAACTTGACATATCTTCCAGAAGGAATGGAAGGGCTTAAAGCACTTGAGAAACTTTGGATCAAAGAGTGCCCAAAGATAAGGGTTCTTCCTGAAGGCTTGTTACAACACCTAAAGAACCTCAATGACCTTAGGATCGAAGAGTGTCCCCACTTGGAGAGGCATTTTCGAATGTATGGGAAGTATCGGCACCTGATTTCTGAGATTCCAATTACAATATTTGGAGAACAAAGGTCTGACATATTAAAACATCTCGCACTGTCATTCCCCTCATGCAAAATCACTTGCTTTCCACCATGATCCTAAACCCATCGTAATTACCATCTGAGGTATATAGTACATCCACATTATAGCATTTTAATTTTTTATTCAAATGTGTTTCTTTCACTTATAAAGAGCAATCTTGCAGCATAAGAAATTATAAAGGTAGAACCAAGTAGGCTTACAAGGTAATACATGCATATCAATGAATAAATATTAAATACAAAAATTGTTCAACTGATTGCTCGATCAATTGGTATCAATTGTAAATCAAAAAAAAAAACTTCTCGTTTCATTTCTCTGTTGGATGGGGTTATATACCCGTTTTACATATAGGTCCCTACCCTTTTCTCTAATTGCACTATTACCAAACAACCCTTGATACAATTATAAATCTCAACACTCCCCCTCAAGATGGGCAAAATATATCCACTAAGCCCATCTTGTTACACAATCTAGATAAGTCTAATGAACTAAGCCCCTTGGTGAGGCAATCCGCCACTTGCTCTCCGGTTGAAACGTGACTTAGTTTCAATAGTCCACTATTCAGCTTTTCTTTGATAAAAAACCTATCAATCTCCACATGCTTGGTCCTGTCATGTTGCACTGGGTTGTTGGCAATGCTAATGGCTGACTTATTATCGCACCACAACTTCATTTGGGCTCCTCGATCCACCTTTAGCTCCATCAGAAGAGATTTCAACCACAACAACTCGGCCACTCCTAAGGCCATAGCCCTGTACTCAGCCTCGGCAGTCGACCGTGCTACCACTGACTGCTTCTTACTCTTCCAAGAGACCAAGTTACCTCCTACAAAGATACAGTAACCCGAGGTAGACCTCCTGTCATCGGCGCAACTAGCCCAATCGGAGTCACAGTAGCCTTCAATGCTTAGATGGCCATTCTTTCTGAATATCAACCCCTTTCCCGGTGCACTCTTCAGATACCTCAGAATCTGATACACTGCATCCATATGACCCTTCCTCGGATCGTGCATGTAGCGGCTCACCACGCTAACTGCAAATGAGATGTCAGGACGAGTGTGACTCAGATAAATCAAGCGGCCCACCAATCTCTGGTATCTTTCCCGATCAACTGATTCTCCAGCCTCTGCACTCAACTTGAACCTTTGGTCGATTGGTGTCACTGCAGGTTTGCACCCCAACATACCTGTCTCGGCGAGAAGATCTAGTGTGTACTTCCTCTGGGAGAGAACAATCCCCTCTGCTCCTCGTGCTATCTCGATTCCAAGGAAGTATCGAAGCAAGCCTAGATCTTTCACCTCGAACTCTTTGCCCAGTCTCACCTTGAGTTGAGCAATCTCCATCTCGTCGTCTCCTGTGACAATCATGTCATCCACGTATACCGCAAGCATAGTAGTGTGGCCCTTAGTTTGTCGGACGAATACAGTGTGATCTGCATTGATCTGCCGGTATCCCACACCTATCATAGCTCTCCTGAACCTGTCAAACCAGGCTCGAGGAGACTGCTTTAGCCCATAAAGAGATTTCTTCAATCTGCAGACCTTACCCATTGTCTGATCTGTGCCAAATCCTGGTGGTATATCCATGTACACCTCCTCCACTAGATCCCCATGAAGAAATGCATTCTTCACATCTAGTTGGTGTAGTTTCCACCCCCCATTTACTGCCAGAGAGATCAAAGTTCGAACAGTGCTCATCTTTGCTACAGGTGCAAAGGTCTCATCATAGTCGATGCCATACGTCTGACTGTATCCTTTTGCCACCAAGCGTGCCTTGCAGCGCTCGACCTGCCCATCTGGGTTTTGTTTCACAGTGAAGACCCACTTGCATCCAACCGCCCTTTTTCCAGCTGGCAGCGGTACCAGTTTCCATGTGCGATTTTTGTCGAGAGCTCTCAGTTCTTCATGCATAGCTGCCTTCCATTTTGGGTCCCCTTTTGCTACCTGCCAATACTTAGGAATAGAGACATTGTCCAACGATGCAATGAATGCTCCATGGGCAGGTGATATGTGAGAGTAAGATACAAACTGGGCAATGTCATGTGGATAACCGTATCGATCAGGAGGAATTCCCGCATTGCTGCGAGAAGTCCTCCTTATCGATAGGGGAGTGGGAGGAGTAGGAGGAGGAATCATATCACCTGTGTATTCTGGGTCTGTGGTGGATGGTGTAGGTGTCTCAGGAGTCGAAGAAGGCCGGGACAAAGGACTTGGCACAAGCGGTACTGTAGTCACGATTCCCTCATTCTGCTTCTTTCTCCTCCTGTACTGTAGACGATACCTCAGCTCCCCCTGAGCCTGAGTCTCTCCTCCTTCACCTTCTTCCACCTCATTTTCCTCTTCTCCTTCCGACTCATCTTCAGCCGATACCAGTTCCAACTGAATCGGTTTCTGAGCCAACACCTCATCCTCAGTTTTCTCCCCCTCTCGCCCGATCTCTCTGTTATCTGGCGAGTCACCAAAGGGTGAGGTCACACTCAAGGGGTAATATGGCTCAGATTCTCGGAAAGTCACATCCATACTTGTAAACAACCGCTTCTCCACTGGGCTCCAACACACATACCCCTTTTGAGTTGCCGAGTAGCCTACAAAGACACACCTAACTGCTCTGGGATCCAGCTTCCCGACTGTTGGTCTGTTGTCTTTCACGAAGCACACACAACCAAACACCTTCAAAGGAAGAACTCCCCCATTATCCCCCTTTAACATTTCACATGGAGATTTCCAATCGAGTATCCTTGAGGGCATCCTGTTAATCAGCTGAGCAGCTGTCAGGACCGCTTGTCCCCACAAGTACTTTGGGACATTCATCGATATCATCATACACCGGGCTACCTCTAAAAGGTGTCTGTTCTTTCTCTCCGCTACCCCATTCTGTGCCGGTGTATATGGGCAAGTGGTCTGATGCAGTATCCCTTGGGCAGACAAGTACTCCCCAAATGCCCTGTTGGTGTACTCTGTCCCATTGTCAGATCTTAATACCTTCACCACTGCACCGTATTGGGTATGTACTGCCTTGTGAAAGTCTTTGAAACACGCAAGTACATCACTCTTGTTTTTCATCAAATACAACCAAGTAACACGAGAAAAGCAATCAATAAAAGTCACAAAATATCTATAACCATTGATTGTATTTGCCGGACAAGGCCCCCATACATCAGAGTGAATAAGATCAAAAACCCCAGAACTCCTATTCCCAGAACTATGATAAGAGCTTCTAGTATGCTTCCCTAACTCACAAGAATCACAAATTAATTTTCTTTTATCTGCCCTTTCATACAATGAAGGGTACATCAGACTCAAAACAGTAAATGAAACATGGCCCATACGCTGATGATGCCGTAGCAATATCTCCTCTACAGTCATCCCAGAACCTCCTACTCCTGCCCCCTCTACCAATGATATCAATGCCGAATCCATCCCCTCTCTGTCCATGTACCACAACCCTCTACGCCACGTGCCAGTCCCAAGTCTCCGGCCCGTCCTCTTCTCCTTGAAGATCACCTTAGGAATATCAAAGGAAACAACACAGTTTAGTTGGAGGATTATAGCACTGATAGACAATAGATTTACGGGAAATGAAGGAGCATGCAAAACATTGGACAAGGTCACTAAATTGGTACATCTAACCGTACCCTTACCGACCACAGGCTGGGCTGTACCATCCGCTATCTGGATGCTTTCTGGAGAGGCTAAGTGAGTGTAAGAGGAGAACTCACTAGGAGCCCCTGTTACATGTCGAGATGCACCAGAATCTATGATCCATTCTAGTGATCTGGTGGGAGGTATAGCAGCGAGAGCATGTGCAGTACCTGTAACAGGATAAGCTGAAGAAGCAACAAAGTTACCCCTGGTGTCTGATGTGGAGGTCTCGTTTGTCATGCCTCTTTTTCCCCCATCACCTACCATCTTTTGCTTTCTCTTCAGCATCTCGAAGAGCTCATGCTCCTCCTCAGTGAAGCCTGTCTCCTCCTCCTCCTGTGGATCTACCATCAGATGTGCCCGGTAGCCTCCACTTCTGCCTCCTCTACGGCCCCCACGACCACGGCCACGACCTCCAGTCTGCCCTCGCCCACCTGCCTCTCTCTCCTTAGGTGGTTTTGGACAAGTCTTACTCAAATGTCCCACTTCTCCGCAGTTGTAACACCTGCGGGTCTCTCCCTGTGCACCTGTCATACCTGAGGTCAATGTGGCCAGAGCTGATCGTGCACCTGTAGGTCCACTAGGCTCAGAATGTAGCCTAATGCGACTCTCCTCCTGTATCATCGCGGAAACGGCCTCATCCAGTGAGGGGATCTTCGTCTGGGCTAGGAGAACTGATCTCCTCTGATCAAAGACTGGGTTCAAGTGAGCCAAGAACTGCATCGTCCTCATCTGTGCATTGAACTTCCTGCTCTTGCAACCCGGATCAGTACAGCTCGACATAGGTGAGAAGTGATCAAGATCTTGCCACAGTTGCTCCAACTCCATGGAGTACTCCTGAATAGATCTATCACCCTGCACCACCGCCTCTATGTCGCGTTGAATTTGGAAGACCCTCATGTGGTTCTCCGCCCCAGCATAGGTTCTTTTCAACTTTGCCCAGATATCCTGTACCTTTCGAATGCCATCCACTGATGAAGCAACTTTTGGAACCATCGAGTTCAATAGCCAGGTGTAAAGCAAAGCATGTGTGATTCTCCACTCCTCATGCTCTACACTCTCCCCTGCGGGCTCATCCTTGACTCCTGTTAGATACCCCTCTAACTTCTTCCCTACTAGAGCAGCTTCGATCCGACGCGACCAACTCAGATACTAGGCCGGTCCATCAAGCTTTAGATCTACAGAAGGAAGATCTAGCTTCATAGGTTGTGAGTGGGCCAACCCCGACCCCTCACCCCTTGCGGCACTCAGCTTCATGAGCTCCATCAAAGTTTTAACCTCCCCGGCATCTAACTTCTTGATAATCTCTTCCATCTTTTACTCGCGAGGATTCAAGTCTAGATGTGACTTCCTTCCTCTTCCTCACGACTCACAAACTATATGCCCAAACAATACCAATCAGCAAAATCCATGGCTGAATTACTGTGCTGAAATTACTGTTCATAGTACTGTAGCACGCGAATCCTGCTGTAGAACCGTTACTGTTCACCCGTTCGCGGGTACTGTAGCACGCGAATTTACGCCTCTGTTCCACTCTCTTCTTGGGCCGAACTGCAGGCCATTAACTCCCTCCCCTCATGGGGCTGTGGGGAACAAACCCCCCCACACGGGCGACTGAGAGGAGGAGTTCCGCCTCTGGTGTGTGCTGGCGGAAGAGAAGAACGGAGCGGAGTGAGGCGACCTCTTCTACAAGGTTGGCGGAGGCGGAAGGGTTGGCGGAGGCAGAACGGAGCGGAGCCCTAGATCGGACGGGACGAAAAAGAACGGAGCGGGAGGCAGGCTCTGATACCAAATTGTAAATCAAAAAAAAAAACTTCTCGTTTCATTTCTCTGTTGGATGGGGTTATATACCCGTTTTACATATAGGTCCCTACCCTTTTCTCTAATTGCACTATTACCAAACAACCCTTGATACAATTATAAATCTCAACAGTATCCATCACTATGGTTCTTCTTTTTTCATTCAATTGTATGTAATGAACATGAGCAATGCAATAGACATAAATTGTTCACATATGTTTTATTTATTTTTGGCTGATTTGCATATTTGTTTAATGCCAACAAAATATATAATTTGAACAGTCATCAGTATTGCACAAAGATTAAGTTATGCTCTTAGGTGGAGGTCATCATAATCTGATATCTGATTTTGACTTAATACACCATTACAGGTTCAACAAATGCTTCACATTTAGCAGTAGATGCATCGTGGCAGGATTATTTTCTTCAGTGATACATGAGGATAGGTATTCTGGTCAGCGTAATCTGGGATGATCTACACAGTAATTATTAAGAGGTCACAACTAGAGGTGAAATTAATTTTCAATCTGAAATGTATATCAGTAGGCCCTATGTAACCACATTTATTGTTTTGCCTGAGTTTTTTCTTGTACTCTATTCAGAAATTTTAATTTAGTTGGTAATTGTGGTAGATGTTGCCTAAAACAACCAAGCTGAACAGTAATAAATAAACTTTTTGGGGCTTTTTGTAAAAGAATATAATACATCAATTGTTTAATCGCATAAGCATTAAACAGTGGTGCTAATTGAGATACTGAATGTTTTTCCTTTTCTCTAGTGTGATCAACAAGTTATAAGCTCCAGTCAAATTGGATTTGATCTGTTCATTCGAGTGTGAAAGGGAGTAGAGAAAGAAAAGTAGAGCAATGTATGTGCCGAGGCTGTAAAAAAAATGGAGACATGGGAGTGGTGTTGTTGGCTGTCCAATTTGACTTGTGAGTGTGGGCCTTGCAGCGGCCTTTCGTCTACTAGCCTCATTTATTCATTTTCAGGTATAGGTTTAATATCTCGCTAATTTTACCATAGAACAAGATTGAGATGTGTTGTCCATATTTTAAAAATTGTTGTAGTAATATTTCTTAATCCTTGCTTTCAATGTACCTCTTTTTTCGCATTAATTGATGTTTGTACGGGTCTATTTGCAATAGCATGCCAGCCGTTCCATGAAATTCCTGACTCAGTAATATTTTTTAGTATTATGGGACCTACCAGAAAGAACTACCATGTTGGTCTTGTATGAAAATGTTTTCATAATTTACCTACCAGCTGATTACGGTACCACTAAGCTTCAGTTTTTGATTATCTGATAATTTATTTTTAAATGCAGCTCACACCTATGAAAGAAGATATCAACATTCCGCAGTTGAAGAACAATCTCATAAGCAGGTCAATCTGCAAACTTATATACAAGTTCCTTATATTATGGAAATATTGAAATGCCCATGTTCATATTTATGTTCGATTAAAGATAAAAATTATATTTATGACATATTATTCCCATGTCGATTCAGGTGAAGCATCTTCTGGACAATGAAAGACTAGGGCAAACTGCAAGTTAAACTTTGGCTGTATAAAATTACGAGTTAAAATTATTGTGTTTGCTTTGGCGATTTTTTTTACTGAGACATGGGTCGGTAATCAGATACTGATAATACTAGTATTTCTGCAATGATATTCCGTTGAAGATAGACTATGAATTACCAATAATAATGGTCATTATTAAAGACTTTTCTACGTATTAACCATTGTGTATATTTGAATGTGCAGTTTGTAGAAGTCCCATGGAGCTGACAAGTCCTTATTTATTCCAATTTTCTCAAATATTAGTTTTGGTCGCTACATCCCTCTGCTAATTGAATGTGCTATTTCATTTAATTTATCATTTTCCATTACAAATAAATATTAAATCAAGATGGTGTCCTTAACTGATAATTAACTCGCAAATTGAAATGAATGCTAGGAGCAGAGATGAATTCTTCTAATCAAAAGTTGATTAACCAACAATCATGCATATGTATGAGTTCTTTACCAATTGATAAGTTAATCATGCATTGCATCTCACCGGAATGCTGAAAGACATGCTTCTGTGGGACTCCTGGCACTTGTACTATATGCAAATTTCTTTAGTTTAGTTGGTGATCATGTTAGATGTTGCCGAACACAACCTAGCTTAATAGTAATAAATAAAATTTGTAGGGTCCTTTTTGTAAAAGAATGTTAACATAACACATCAATTGTTCAATCGCATACGCCTGAAACAGAGACGCTAATTGAGCTACTTCTTGTTGTCTTTCCTTTCTCTAGTATGCTCAACAAGTTATATGCTCCTGTTGAATTAGTTTTGTTCTGTTCATTCGAGTGCGAAAGGGTGTAGAGAGAGAAAGAAAAAGTGTGCAATGTATGTGGAGACCAGTATAATATCTTCAGCAGGTGAGTCTGTGGATTTTCTTTTCTTGTAAATTGAATGTCGATGCCCATCTGCAAACTTATAACAAGTTCTTTTATTATTGAAATATTGAAATGAAGACATTCTTATTTACGCAATCTGATCAGAATTACAAGCATTGGATTTGAGAGAAGCATCTTCTGGACAATGACAAATCAGGGCAAACATCAAGTCGAACTTTGGTTATTCAAAAGTAAGCATTAGCAATTGTTGACTGATTTAGTCAAAGTTAAATTATTGTGTTTGCTTAGGGGACAATTTCACTGATACATGATTCTGTATCAAGTCAGATACTGATAAAACTCAATTATTTCTGCAGTAATACTACATTCTTAAATAGGCGATACTCAAAATTGGCAATATTTCGGGTCCTTCTATAAGCCCTTTCAATGAAATAACCATTATGTGTATATTTGAATGAACAGTTTGTAGAAGCCCTTGGAGCAAAGAAGTCCTCCCATCATTATCCCAAATTACTCAAAAGTTAGTTATGGTCTCTACATCCCTCTGTTAATTGAAGTAGCTATTTTCTATATTATCTTTCTCCATTAGAAAATAATATTAAATTAAGACGGTGACTGTTGACTAAGTGACAATCATTGATATATATGTGTTCATTACTAAGTGATTTGCTAATCATGCAGAGTATCTTGGCCATGCACTTCATCTCCCAGGAATACTGATAGACATGCTTCTGTGGGCTTCAAGGCACTTGTAGAAATCCTGCACGATTTTCTCTAATTATACGAATACCCGCGAGATGACCAAAGCATGCACGGCAAGGCATTGGGTACGAACACCCGCTAGACCTGCTAGATATGCCTCGGCATTCTCTGACACAGTTATAAATTATAGTTGTTGTTTGGAACATCTTACAGTTTAAAACAGGAACATTCTTACAGGGGACACTGGGATCTCATAGTGCACCAATTCTTTCCCTCCCTGTTTCTGTTTTTTTTTTTTTTTTTTTTTGAATCATCTGTACTTAATGTTGCTGGGACACTTCAGATTAAACAGAGCTAGACTGGGAACCCAATCTGAAAAAGGATTAATGGGCTGTTATTTTGTGATTTTGGAATTTTATAAAGGATCAAGTATATGGCCCAAAATTAGGAGGAGGCCACTGAAGTGACACGTGTGAAGTTCTCACACCGTGAGATTGGATAGAAGAAAGATCCAGATTGTTTGGGAACGGATGCACAACCTTTGGGATTTAAATCAGCTAAAATTCCAAATCCATAAATGTACTCCTGAAATTTTTGAAATTCCGAGTCCAACCGTTCAACTTTTTCTGTGCACATATTTCGAAACAATTTGACGGTTGAAATCAGAATTTCAAGAATTTCAGGATGTTGTACATGGATATGGAATTTCAGCAGATTTGAATCTGGAAGGTTCAAGTTGTTGGTTGGTCAACTCAGCGGGGACAGTGCCGCCGATATACAGAAAGGTGTGAGGTGGGTTGGAGTAGGGGAAGTGCTGACCCGCCTCATTATTGTAAAGAGAAAAAATAGGTTGGCCGTTGATGAAAAGGTTGAGAAAAAAAAGTTCAAAGCTATGCCAGTTAATGTCAAAATAATTTTATAACTTTTATTGTAACGGATATAAAATAACTGTCTGTGCATGTGTTTTTATACAGAAGCTGCACAGAAATTTCACAAAATATCACCTGATGAGAAACCAAGAAAATCAGTAAAGTTCACGACTCCTCATTGGCTGGCGCACCAGTGAGGCGCACGCACATGGCACGTGCTTGCGATCTCCGCATTTTCCAACTTTTCTGCCGTAGTTTGATGTACGAAACTCGAAACGAGTTGATTTAACCCACTACACTCTTTTAAACGACTTGCCATACTATGTACACAAAATTCCCGTTGCTGAAGATAGAAATAATATTGTAATGAAATTTTGTAGAAAATCAGAGAGAAAAAAGAATAGAGAGAATCAGAGAAGGAGAAGCAGAAGGAGAATAGTATACTGAGTTAATTTTTTTAAAACACTTAAAAGAATAAATAAAAGGTCAGATGCGTTCGGGCAAATTTTGGAAGCGTGTCAGAATACATAGAAATTAAATGCGGGTGTTAATTCAAATTAAGGGGTAGTGATATTAACACCGAATGTAATTCAAGTGTTAAAATTCTACATACATTTGCCGAAATGCGTTGCAGACGATGCGGACTCTGTTCAGACCTCTCTAGATGAAATACCTTGTTATTTTTTGTATTTGGTTCTTTGGCAAAAGTTTGTGTTTGGTATACTAAAGGAAATTCATATAGCATTTTTAAATCTGTGTTCGGCTACTAATTTGACTAGTGCGTCATATTTTTGTGATATTTTGAAAAAAACCTTTTTAGTATCTTTTTTATTATTTTTTATTTTTTAGTAGAGTATGTGCTCTATTCTATTTTTCTTGGTTATAAACCCAGATATGTTTTCTCTCCAAAATTATGTTTATGAAGTTTTAGACCTCTCTAAAGTTGCATTTTAATTGCCTTTTGGATTAAGTAGACGAATTGAGAATCATCTCATGGGTATTTTTTTTTTTTGGAAAGAAAGATGGAGGTTAAGTCTTCAAATTTCGTGCAAAAAATTTCTCTATCCGGGTTTCGAACCCATGACTTCTAATATCAGAGACTATGTCTTTGTCATTAGTGTTAGCTCTTATCTTATGAGTATTTGATAGATAATTTGGCTTGAGTGAGGCTATGGTACTATGCATATCACGGTTGGATCCGTGCTACGGCTCAAAATTTGAGTTTTCAAAATCCTAACGGTCCATCCAAACCGTTCAACATGATTATAAAATGAATATGTACTTGCAAATCAAATTTTATATTTTTTCGAATTTTTTTACTATTTTTTTAGATAGGTAGAAAATCACTTGATCTGAAAATTCTGGACCATCCAAAAACAGTGATTTTCTACCTATCTAAAAAAATAGTAAAAAAATTCGAAAAAATGTAAATTTTGGTTTGCAAGTACATATTCATTTTATAATTATGTTGAACGGTTTGGATGGACCGTTAAGATTTTGAAAACTCAAATTTTGAGCCGTAGCACGGACCCATCCGTGCTATGCATAGTACCATAGCCTCACTCATTTGGCTTAATTTGTAATTCCTTATCTAATATGCATAATAATTGCAACAAAAATTTGCAATATAACTATTCAATGACCATTATTTGCAGCATTTATTTTAATAAAGATTGGATATCAAGGCACCCAACTATTTAATATTCATAAGATTTCGAACCTGCAACCTCCCATGCGCACGGAGATTATTGTCTTTTCATTAGATCAAAGGCTTTTTTTTTGTCAAAAGTGGGATACAGTATCACATTTTTTTTTTTGTCATTCTATCTGATATATAGCTGCTAAATACCATTTCTCGAGTCCAACATAATATATTTCACTTTTGTTTTCTTTCTAATAAGTATGGTGTGATTATTATAAAAAAAAAAGAAAGAGATAATGATACCAGTGTTATTATTGTTAATGACAGGTCCAGATGTTAATGTAGCCTATTAGCCTAGTAGAGTATACTTTGTTTGCAATTTACTATTTTATATAATTTTTAACAAGCCTTCTGTTTACTCACAGAATTTGAAATTTCTATTGTCACCATAGTTCTTTGGTCAAAGTTCCACAAATTAAAGGAAACGTCACATGTGTCTTAATTATTATATACCAACTTCTTTGGTCATAATATATAATAAATATGCATATAGAGCTTACAATTGATACATTATTACCGAAGTAATTATTTTTTTTTCATACATTTGCCATCATAACAGCAACATGTTGATCATACTCCAACACAACTGTAATACATATAGGTAGCTATCTTGCTAGTGACAGCCATTTGATTCATATTTCAGTAAACCAACTTGAGACAGACTGTGTGGTCTTAAACTTTTGCATCAGATGGCACCTCACGGCTCATGCCGTAACGACGGCGGCGGCCGTATCCATGGTTGTTTTTTGCATATCCCTCATACATGTTGAACTCCTCATGGCGATGATAATAGTCACCGTGTTGCTGTTGGTGTTTACCGGGTCCATTCGGAGCTGCATAGCCGTGTTCCTGTTGGTGTTTACCGGATCCATACGGAGCTGCATAGTCGAGTGGACATAACACAAGTTAGTAGAGCAATAATTCAAGTAGAACTACGGGTTCTCAAGTTCACCAACATTTTGGTGAGTTTAACTATCGGACTGATCTTAAACAATGAATCTAAATTGTTGAAACTAATTTTTTTTATGAGTGATGTGTTTACATGTCAAATTTATAAATTTGCGAATTAATTTAGCATAAAGTCAAGCAGTCAAAATACGATGAAAAATGAACATTAACTTGTAAACATTTTTTTATTGGTTGACTTTATACTAATTTAATTTGAAAATTTATAAATTGTTGATATGTAAACGCATCGATCACTCGTGAATAGATCAGTTTCAATGATTTGAATTCGTCATTTGAAATTATTTGAATAGGTTTTAGAGTTTAACTTACCAAGTAATTTGTGAGCTTAAGATCACCTTAGTTTTACTTCAAGCATTAAAACAACTAGTATAATATTTTTAAAGATTTAGGCTACGGTACTTTGCAAAGTTCATACTATGGATCAATATCTCAGTTTACAAAGTTCAACTAATCAAATCCGAACTGTTCAACATGATCTCTACATAAAAATGTACTTATAGACCAAATTTTACATTTTTACCTTTTTTTTACTATTTTTTATATATGTATAATATCCACGATATTAATTTTTTTTAACCATTTTAAAATAGTAATTTTATACCTATTTACAAAAAAAAAACAAAAAACTAATAAAAAATGTTTAAACTTGAATAACAATGATATGGATTCATAGCATGAACAAATCTGCACTTTACAAAGTACGTAGCCTCACTTTTTTAATATAAAGATAAATTAAATATCTCAACTTTAAATATCTATAAAAGGTGAGATATTTCATAGAGTTATGGATCCATAGCACGGGTACTACAACTCTCAATAAATAAATAAATTTCAGAGGAAATTTGCATATGACAATTAATTTACCATGGCCATATTTGTAAGGGTTGTATGTTTCGACTGGAGCTGGAGGTGGAGATGGATAGCATGGCTGGGGATATCCATTGGAAGGATATGTTGTCGGAGGTGGTGCATATCCATGATGCGGGTAGGACGACCCGTGTTGTGCATAGGAGTACCCTTGCTGCGAGTAGGATGATCCGTGCTGAGGTGAATAGCCAAGTGGAGGATATTGAGGGCTACCACATGCACCACCACCATCACTACCACCACCACTAATGTTTAAATAGTTGTCTGAGAAAATACCCTTTGATTTGGTGCCTTCATTTTTGGCCTCCTCTTGCATGATTAATTGCTCAATCAAATTTTAATGCTCCTGAAATATTGGTTTAAAATATTACACAATCAATTTAATATTTATATTTGAGTTATATAGATCCAAAGTTAATTCCACATGTTGTACTAGGTGAAAGGGGGAAATGAGGGGATTTGATAGGGTTTTGATCAAATTTGATCCGATGTCCGATCAAAATTGTTTGATCCACGTTAAGATTTGCAGAGATGATTTTAAAATAAATCGTTTGTATGAATTCCATCGGACACCCCAATTCAAGGTGAAATTGGTAAAACTATTCCTAATAATTTAAACAAAGTATGAAGAGTTTTTGTTATCGAATCAAGACATCAAGAAAGTATAGAGGGATTAGAGCCCGGAACCACACGAAAAAAAGAGAGCATAATTGAGGTCAAATATGTTCTATTAGTTAATAAGAATGAACTATTTAACTAATAAGAATGAACTATCAAATATGTTCACAATTTAATTTATATCTGGTATTTTCCTATGAAATAAATGCATGTAAAACATAAGTTTAGACTTTACACTATTAATAATATATATATAGAGCTGGGCTATGGTGACTTGCGAAGTAAGAGGTCATTTTTACTTCACGCTCATATTCTTATTTTGAAAATCTAAACAACCGATCCGAACCACGCTCAACATGATCTCCATATTGAAAATCGCTGATCGAATGGTCCAGAAGTTTTTACTGTTTTTTACTGTTCATTCAAATCAGCGATTTTCAAAGTGGCTTAATAAATAGTAAAAAAATCCAAAAAAATGTAAAATTTGGTCTCCAAGCACATTTCAATATGGAGATCATGTTGAGCGGTTCGGATCAATGGTTTGGATTTTCAAAATGGAATATGGGCGTGAAGTAAAACGTTACTTCACAACTCACCATAGTCCATCTGTGTGTGTGTGTGTGTGTGTGTGTGTGTGGATATCTAGAGTACAAAGATGGATAACATAATAATAAACAAAATTGATAAGCGTATTTATAATACTTTTCTTACTTAGTGATGGAGACAGAAGAGCTGAGGTATGATATAACCGATCACTAAGCAAAGCCATTTATATATTGTTGCCTCTCTTCAATAATTGCGTTATCAGTACGCACAGAGGACCTTTTATGGATATGCCCCATTAAAATCAATATTTTGTATATGCAGTACTATTCAGAGAATAAAATCTTTTTTTTTTTTTTTTCGATCTGGACCCGTTGATCTAATATGAATGCATCAAATTAACCTATTGACATCACCTAGAAATGGATTAATATCATCAAAGAAATACAATGTAAATTAAGGTTTTCAAAATAAATAAAAAATTTAGACAATTTGTGATTATCTGTATTGTCTTTTGGATTATCAAAATTGAGTTGATCTTTTTTCTTTTTGACTGAAATGATGGGATGTAGATTTCAATTTATTACACCCAACATATGTGTTGGATTTTAAATTTGTATCTTTTATATATATAAAAACAAGACTCATTTTTAAGGTTGAAATTTTAAAATATTTCGTATATACATAGAACATAATATATTTTAGTCTTCTCAATTTTAATTTCTTATTTTGATTTTTGCCTTCAATAATCAATTACGAGAAAATAGAGTAGAAGGCATGAAGTTCAAAATTTGTTGATTACTTCATTTTTCAAATTTTGAAGTTTGATATCACAAAAGAAACTATAAATTGAACATTACTTAAAATCAGAATTGGAAATAATTAAATATAACTTATCATGATAAGCATGAACAATTCCAAATGGTGGCATATTCCCACTGAGGTCCCTCCATTATTAGTTCAAATTATTGCATTTGCAACCAATTGACTACAATATTGTAGCGGGTTGGAATGATAAAGTCAAAATTTATCTCAGTTCTTCGTTTCACTGATTAAAACACAGAAATTGTCGCAGAGGTATAAATTCGCCTCGTTTTGCTCTAAAATTTAAGAATAAAATAGTGTAATGGAAATGAATCCGATCGACAGCATAAAGCGCTAGAAGATATTGTAGCATTCGCACTAATAATTTGCAACTTTTTATCGAAAAGAAAAGCAGGAAGCCAGGAACAATTGCCTATGTATGATAATATCTTATGTGAATTACCTATGTATACATATGTATGATATTGACTTTGATTTATATATCTTTTACTTGTTTATGTTGCTTGTTTAATCTATATTATTTAATCTGTGCATATATATTTGTTTCATAATTTTTTTATAATTAATGTTATGACAAACTTCTCCGTTAATTTTCTAGCACTAAACACTCATAAATTAGTTAATATGACAATATATATTTGTAAAATAAGAATGCAATTGAACTCAAAAAACATATATATACAAATTGAATTAATGCAAACAAATTTTGAACTGGTTCAGACGTTCAGTTGATCAAGGCGCGAGTGAATCTAACACGAATTTTGAGAGAAACCTGTGTTTGAATATTTTGAGTGAAAGTTATGGAGTATTTGTTGGACTTAGAGCTGTTGTGCTCGCCTACTTGAGTTGTTGTGCTCCTCTGTTTAAGCTGTTGTGCTCCTTTTCTTTGGGCCGAGTTGACTATCTGCGTGTTGTGCGGTCTCACTTGTTCCAACATGTATTCTTTTCTCACTGGGTAATAGAAAGGCGCGCCAAGTGTCGGTCGCGGTACCCCAGAGACATAGGCCTTAATTTAGTTCTTGGCCTTTAGTTGCCGAATATTATCTCCTGTGTCAACTCTCTTAACTCAATCTATTTACTTTACTACACTTCATATTTTAAGTTCTTGATTCCGCCAAGAACTACATACTTGCACACGAGATTTAGTTATACTTGAATATCCAACCGAATTGGGTTTAAAATTTAAAAGACCCCATATTCACCTCTCCTCTAAGTGTCGTTAGGGACAACAAAGTGGTATCAGAGCAGGTTGCTATTCAATTTAAATTGTTTAGATCCAACATGGCACCAACTAGAATTGTTAAAGAACCCCAGGTCTTTGGTCTTAATACTAATAACTTTAGCCATTGGAGCCGGGTTAATGCCTTACTGAGCGTGGTTAGTGAGGATGTAGCCGTAATATTTGGTAAGTCAACAGTTGCTAAAGAAATATGGGATGCCCTCATAAACAGATATGAAGGTAATACCCAAATCAAAAGAACCAAACTTACCGGCCTTGAAACTAAATTTGAATCGTTTAGAATTGGTAATGATTAATCTGTAGATGACATGTACAATAGACTTATGCATATTCAACATGAATTTATTAGGAGAATCATTATCTAACGATAAAATTGTAGGAAAGCTTTTGCGTGTTATGCTTAGGAGATCTAGATGGAAAGGATTGGTGAGCGCTCTAGAAGCCCTTGTTGGAACTCAAACATACACACCCGATGAACTCTACGTGCATTTTTGAAGTTTTGAAGAAAAACTTTAGCAATACGGTGAACTAGAACCGAAAACTAGAACCATAGCTTTCCTGGCACCAAACCAAAAGTTATCTAAAACATTTGTTCCTAAACCGTGGAACAAATGCTTCGGTTTTTACATTTTCAAAGTCCAAATAGTTGATCCAACCCGTTCAACATTCAATCTATACTAAAATGTGCTTGGAGACCAAATTTTACATTTTTTGGAATTTTTTCTATTTATTAAGCCAGTTTTAAAATCTCTAATTTCAATGATCCACAAATTTTTCATTGTTTATTAAAATCAGCGATTTTAAAACTGTCTTAATAAATAGTAAACAAATTCCAAAAAATATAAAATTTGGTCTCCAAGCACATTTTTTTTAATCAAATCTAACGGTTTGGATCGACCATTTGGACTTTAAAAATTGAAAAAACGTACCCATTGATTGCACCGCTGTCCGGGAACAAACGTTTTGATATTAGCTAATGGACATGCACATGTCGAAGGCCATAAGCATGGTTCTTCTTAAGATTTGCTTTGTTGTGTTTGCTTTGATTTTGTAGTTTTATCTCTATCCAGAGCTTAGACATTACCATTTCATCACTTTCTAGTGACACGAGGGATCAATTGGGGTCTGTTCCCATGTGGTACAAATGCATTTTGGTTTAGATTCAAGGATCCTGAGTATAGAGCCATGTCTAAACCATATTCAGTTATTATTAGGTGTTTTCTAGTCAATGTTTGGCATGCTTGTAAGATGTGGAACTTAGTTTACTTAGTTCTATAGACCTGTAGTTTTTAATTGGGTAAAAACTAAATCTGCAATAGATTTTCTACCACTAGAGATCAATTCGAAAGAAGAATTATCCTATATGTGTTCTCTCGGCTCTGTGTCGATAGAATATTTAGGACTCTTCACCTCCGGCACACGATAGAACATAGTTGTACTCTCTATTGGGGAAAGGACTGGAGAGGATAATATAATTTGGTTTGCTATCGAGAGATGACACGTGTCAGCTTGGTACAAGAAATAAAGAGAGACTGGATGCTGTGATAGTCTGATGGGTAACTGATTCAGAGAAAACTGAGCCCAAAATTCTAGGATCAGGCTGACTCTAGTAGGCCCAAAACCCAAATACTAACCTGGGTTAATATCATTGTTTGGATGGAGATGGACTGAGCAAATGCAACCAAGGTTCTCGGCTTCTTGCATTCTCCGTTTACCAACACAAAAATTATGTTAAAGAAAAGGAGAGAATTAAAATTGTGATGCGTAAATACACAGATTCAGCTATTTCAGAAACCAATACTTATAATGATATATGAGGAGGGATCCAATTACACCTTTTTTGGTGACACACTTTGACACCTACCATTTTCAAAGTCCAAATAATCGATCCAAACCGTTCAACATGATGGATATATTAAAATGTGCTTGGAGATCAAATTTTACATTTTTTTGAATTTTTTTGCTATTTATTAAGATGGTTACAAAAATTGTTGTTTTCGGACCATTGAAAAACAGCGATTTTGTAACCATCTTAATAAATAGTAAAAAAATTCAAAAAAATGTAAAATTTGATCTCCAAGCACATTTTAATATGGTGATCATGTTGAATGGTTCGGATCGACTGTTTGGATTTTGAAATCGCAAAATTGACCTATATAAAAAACGGTGTCATGATGTGTCACCAAAAAAGGTGTAATTGGATCCCTCCTCATGATATATATATATATGATGTAAATTCTGCAATACAAGTAATAAATCCTAATTTATACTCAATTCGGTTGCAAGTGTACAACCTAGTCAAGTAGTACTTAGGGATCGTCTCCACAGGGATAAGTTGGAATATCTTTTCTAACCTAGCAATTTAATTTAGTAAAAGAAAATAAAAAGGTTTTTGTTTGTTCGAATGGTTGATTTGGTTTTGATTAAACTGAATTAAACTAAATTCTTAAGGCAAAATCTGATTTTTAACAAAGATGAGAGATTAGGGTTTCTTAGAGTTCCTATCCACTAATGTTATAACTAATTGGTTTATTAAATTTGTTCTTTTAAGGGCTCCAGCCTTTTAAATCAAAAAATTTGTTCTTTTAATTATGAAGGCACAGTTAAAGGATGTAGGTACAAAGGGATATTTCTATATTAATACCATCTTCAAATTAGAATAAACGTCACCTCTCGGTACTTGGCTATGCTAATCTGAAGTCATTAAAAGTTCTTACTGTTCTAATTAATCTAGAAAACCGTCTTTCACCTCTCGGTACTTGGTACAATTTGTCTAAACTATTAGGTAAAGCCCGTATAAGACAAGCGTCACCTCTCGGTACTTAGCCTATCAAATACCCTATTCTTTATGGTCAGGACTAAATATTCAATTTCTCAATTGCAAATACTAAATCCTAAGATTTCATGTGATTTCGATTAAGTCTTCACAATCAATTAAAATAAAGAATAGATCATAACAAAGAACAAGAAGATACAAATTAAACCAACTAAATCATAACAAAAGTTTCAAGTACAGCCCTAATTAACCCTAGAAAATCCTTTAGCCAGTCATGGCTAAAGCACAAATCAAATTAAAAAGATTAAAAGAGTTCCAAAGAGAGAAAATAATAAAACCGGTTGATCAGCGATGTCTCTTTCTCCCTTCTTCTCTCTCCTTTTCTCTTCCTTTGTCTCTCTTGTTAAAACCAGAAATTCTGTCTAAAAAACGTCCCCTTTCTGTTTTACAAGTTTCCTCTTTTATACCCCTTGCAAAACCTAAAAATAAATCCCTGAAAATAGCAAATTCGGGCTCTGAAACCGCCTTATTGCGGGCCGCAATGAGTGGAGGCGGTTAACTTCTCGCGCAGAATCTGACTCTCTGAATACTTCATTGCGGGCCGCAGGAGGATTGATTGCGGGCCGCAATGAGTCTGGGAAATGCTGTGCTGTCTGAGTTGCTCTCTGTTTGATAATGTTGCGGCCCGCAATAAAAGTGACAGATTCTCCTGGCTTCGTGCTGACTTGCCACAAATCACCTGTTTTGCTCCATTAAGCTCCAAACACCTGATTACCTGTAAAATAAACATAACTAGGGCAGTAACTTGAACTTTCGGACATTTCTAACCTAATTAAACCTAATCTAAACAAAACTTAGCTTAATTTTCATAACAAACCCTAGGTTTCAATAGATATAATTTTGGCTTATCAATATATATATATATATATATATAGAACTGTGCTATTGTACTTCGTGAAGTAAAACGAAGTTTTACTTCACGCTCATATTCCCATTTTCAAAATCCAAAACGTCAATCCGAACCGTTCAAGTTGTTCTCCTTATTGAAATGTGCTTGGAGACCAAATTTTACATTTTTTGGAATTTGTTTACTATTTATTAAGCCACTTTGAAAATCGCTGATTCATTGGTCCAGAATTTTTTACTGTTTTTTACTGTTTACAATGAATCAGCGATTTTCAAAGTGGCTTAACAAATATTAAAAAAATTCAAAAAAAATATAAAATTTGGTCTCCAAGCACATTTCAATATGGAGATCAATTTGAACGGTTCGAATCGACGTTTTGGATTTTGAAAATGGGAATATGAGCGTGAAGTAAAACTTCGTTTTACTTCGCGAAGTGCAATAGCCCTACTCATATATATATAGAGGAGGGATCCGATTACAACACTTTTGAGTTACCACAAATTTATCCTCCTCATTTTCTATATTTTCAAAGTCCAAATCATCGATCCAAACCGTTCAACATGATTATCTAAATAAAATGTGCTTGCAGATCAAATTTTACATTTTTTTTGAATTTTTTTACTATATTTTTACTATTTATAAGTTTTATTTTGTGTTTTGTTAAAGATAACAACTTACAGTAATGATTTATTATTCAATTTTGTATTCCTATATACACCTTGACTAGAGTTACAAGTATTGGATTCATGTGGAGCATCTTCTGGACAAAGAAAAAACAGAGCAAAAACTCCAAGTCGAACTTTGATTTCTCAAAAGTAAGCATTAGCAATTGTTGACTAAAATCAATCAGAGTTAAATTATTGTGTTTGCTTTGGAGAGTATTTTTGACTGATACATGAGTATGTAGTCAGATACTGATAATACTAATAGAGTATTATTCTGCAGTAATATTTCATTGTGGTACTCAGAATTAGCAATATTTCGGATCATTCGAAAATCCTTTTCTATGTAATAACCATTATGTGTATATCTGAATGCGCAGTTTGTAGAAGCCTCTTGGAGCTAAAAGGTCCTTCTATCATTATCCCAATGTTCTCAAAAGTAAGTTCTAATTGCTACATCCCTCTGTTAATTGAAGTAGCTATATATTTCATTTGTCATCTTTTTCAATTACAGATGTTTATTCAAAAGAATTCTAGGATCAGAGATGACTAAGCCAGAATCATGCATATATAAGCATTATTTACTAAGTGATTGGTTGATCATGCAGAGCATCTCAGCATCCACTTCTCCCAGGAATGTTGAAAGACATGCACGATTTTGTCTAATGGTACAAATACTCGCTAGATGACCAAAGCATGGAACCCAAGGCAGAGGGTATGAATACCTGCTAGACCCGCTAGATGTGCTTCAGCATTCTCTCACACAATTTTAAAATCTAGTTGTTGTTTGGAACAGCTTCAAGTTTATTATAAGAACATGGTGCCTTCCGTTTTACATGGGACATTAGTATCTCATAGTGCACCAATTTATTTTTTTCCGATCCTCTGGACTTGATATTGCTCCGTATAGACAACATATCTATGTGATTTGTGGTTTCTTCTTTTCATCAGCAGTAATTTGTTTTTTATATTTAACATTTGTTTCAAGTTCAAATAGAAAACTCCTCATTGTTTAACAATTCCTTTGTTCATTTTTCTTGAATCCACTGTACTTGATGTTGCTTGGATGTTTTAAATGAAATAAAGCAGGAATTTATTGAATGGCCCCTGGATAGCTCTATTAACTTGAGTGCTATCAATACTCCAATTTCAATCAATTATTTGATAGTGTGTTCACTTGCTGAAAATGTAATGGACATTTCTTATTTTTATTTTCTTTTTAGTTATTTACAACGAATAATTTGGAGGAATTTGATGGCTTTGCCTAGTGTTGTAGCGCAATTTCCCTAAGGGTTGTTTCATTGGTTTTAATTTGTTGTTTGAACTCCGCTCAACTCTTTATATACAAAACAATAATTTTGCTAAACTTTTCCCCTTTATATATTACTGTTACAATAAAGGCACTTAAATTTTTTAGAGCAATATATTATTTGTTAAACATGTGGTTTGAGCTTTGACTAGGCCTTATCAAAGGCTCAAACAAGTTAGAAGTTTAATCTTAATTTTAGGTAAATTATATGATCCATATATCCTTCAGGAGCCCACTTAACCAGAATCAAAGATACATAAAACACTACTACAAAAAAGCTAATTCTACACTGCACATTGTACACGGTTTTTCTAATTTTATATAAAAACCGTGTGTCAAATTTGAAATTGTGAAAGGCTAAAAAATATTGGGGAATTATACACGGACACTTAGTTATAAATCAGTGTATAATTGTTTGAGAGAGCTACACGGTTTATTAGAGAAAAAAAATCCGTGTGGTAAGAAACCGTGTGGAAATGATTGAGAGAGTTATACGAATATTATACAAAAATCCGTGTATGAATTGCTACACGGATATTTAATTAAATAACCGTGTACAAATATTAAGAGAGCTACACGGTTTTTAGTTATATGTCCGTGTAGAATAGTTAGAGAGCTACACGGTTTTTTTATAAAATATCCGTGTATAAAGGGTAATGCTACACGGCTTTTTTTAATAAATAACTGTGTATAAATTGTCACAGAGCTACACGGATTGTTAAGTATAAATCCGTGTAGAAAAGCCGTGTAGGGTTTATCCAATAATATAAATGAACCCCTTCTCTCTCTTCCAGAGACTTCTCCTAGCTTCCAGCGCTGTTTTGATCAACTAATTAATACGCCCTCTCTCTGTTTTGGACTGAGATCTGATTTCCGCAAATTAAAGGCTAGCATAGCTGGAATCTGTCATCTTTGAAGTTTTTATTTTCTCCTCTCTAAATTTCGAAAGTTAGTATATACATATCAGGTGTGTGTGGGCAAGGTGGTTTGTAACGGAATTTTGCAATGCTCAACATGGATTTCCATAATTTTGTATAATTTGGTGTATATGAATATTGTATAATTTATTGCATATGAATTTCTGGCTAATCTGAAAAATATGAATTTCTTGCTAATCTGGAAAATATGGATTTATTGCTAATCTGGAAAATATGGATTTCTTGTTATATGAAATCTGGAAAATATGAAAAATCTGGAAAATCTGGAATAGTTCTGTAACAAAACTGGCTAGCAAAAGTGGAGGCTAGCCGAAAAAAAAATACAAAAAAAAAAAAAATGTTCTTTCTACACGGACATTTAACTAAAGTCCGTGTATAAAAAAAGAGAGCTACACGGACATTTAGTTAAATGTCCGTGTAGAAAGAGGAGAGCTACACGGACATTTAACTAAATGTCCGTGTAGAAAGAGTCAAGCTACACGGTTTTTTAGTTAAATGTCCGTGTACAAAAAGAATCGTACACGGTTGTTTAGGTAATATCCGTGTAGCTCGGTAACATGGAGAGCGACACATTCTGGGCTTTGTACACGGCTGTTTGTGTAGTTATCCGTGTAGAATCGTCGAAATTGCACACGGACAAATGTCCGTGTGTAGTTATTGAACTATTTATACACCCTCGATTTAAACACGGTAGGAAATCCGTGTAGCTCTTCCATTTTTGTCCGTGTATAATCTCCTTTTTTGTAGTAGTGAAAGGGCGGTTAAACAGTTTATTGCATTGTAAAAGTAATAAATCAAATGTATTTCTCTTTGCAATAATAACATGCATTGCCTAGCTCTCCCTATTTCAACGCACGAAGTTGAGCTATCTGAAAGGGAAGATCAGCTGTATTGGCTCTGGTCAACCAACTCTTGCTAATCGGCTAAATCACTCTACGACATCATGTTGGCGGGAGGTAAAACGGTCTGTCAATTCAGCCACACCTGGAATCTAAAGATACCACCAACGGTGAAGATTTTTATCTACCTCCTCCTTCAAGGTAAGATCCTAACTCATGATGTCATGCAACAGCGAGGGCTCATTTGCGATGTGAACTGCATCACTTGTCAGAACTGCTCCAGGGAAACATCCATCCATTTATTCTTTGAATGTCGGTTTGCTACATCGCTCTGGAACCAGATGGCAAATCTGTTGGGACATCGAATCATGTGGAATGACCGAACAGTGCAGCTAACATACACCAGGTCTTGGAACAGGTGTAGGCCCAGTATTCCTAGAAGAACATGGAGTGCATTCTTTGTTGCAGCATGCTGGTTCGTGTGGAAAGAAGGAAATCTCAAGATTTTCAAAGGAAAGATCAGGGACCCAAGATGGGTGGCTGAGAGAGCCATACAGGAAGGAAGGCTGTGGCTAAAATATTGTTGAGATTAGAGATTACAGTGTGTGTAAATATATAGTTGTAGTTGTCTCAGGATGTTTTTTCTTTTTCTGTACAACTGATAGCCTCTATCAGTAATTCAAAAAAAAAAAAAAATAACATGCATTGCCAGTCGTAGTTCTAGCATTCTCTGGTACTTAAATCTAAAATCACAGAGCTCAGAATCAGCCAGGTCTAATATCAAAACATAAAACTTACTCAGAAGGGGCATTAATTGAGATTCTATGAATGACAATTATTGACAGCACACCACAAAAAGAGGCAACTCATCAGAACTTGCACTCATTGAAGTATTGACTTGAGCAATAAAAATAAAAATCACTTGGTGATCCACAGAGTGAAAGTACAAATTAGAAAACTAAACCTAAAAACAACAAGAAAGTTAAAAGGATAAAACAAGAAGAGAAAAAAAAAAAAGAGTAACACCCAATTTAATGCATGAAAATAAATTTATTTCTTAAATCAGAAACCTTCCATTCTGTCTGGTATAGGTGCCTTGATCACCTCCAGTATCTGCACCACATCTCCCATTGAGGGCCTACTAGAAGGGATCTGTGATGTACACACTAATCCTAATTTCAACATAGGCAACACCTCTTCCTCGGGAAACTCACCCATAACCGGGTCGACACAATCTAGCACATTACCTTGTTCTAACAGAACCCTAATTTGATCGATCAATATTACCACATCATCATCTCCATACTCCACCGGGCTTTTACCGGTCACCAATTCCAGAATCAACACACCAAATCCATACACATCGCATTTTTCATTTACCCTTAGACTCTGACAAGCAAGCTCCGGTGCCACGTAACCCATTGCCCCTTGAAACCGGCTACTAATAATGTGTTTATCAAGTTTAGGTAACAATCTTGCCAAACCAAAATCAGATATTTTAGGGTTGCAGTTTTCATCCAAGAGAATGTTACTGGGCTTGATGTTGTAATGTATGATCGGTGGCTTGAAACTCTGGTGCAGATGAGCAAGTCCTTTGGCGGTGCCAAGTGCAACCTTGAATCGATCAGGCCATGTCAGACCCGGTGACTTTTCTAGATTTTCATGCAACCTTGCGTGGAGGCTACCATGTGGTACATAATCTGAGATGAGAAGTTGCATTTGAGGTGTCCAGTAGTAACCCTTGAGTGGAATCAAATTGGGGTGTCTTGCTTTTCCAAGGATCCTTACTTCTCGATCGAAATCATCATGGTACGGAATTATATTCGCCGTAAACAATTTTTTGACAGCCACAAATCTGCCTTGTGCAATTGATGCTTTGTAAACTGTGCCAAACACACCACGGCCTAATTCCATAGCTTTATTCAATAATGATTCAGCCCCATCAACCAAATCTTCTGAATTTAAATTATTCTTTGGACCGAAAACAACCATCTTTCCCACACCAGGGCTACTAGACCGGGTGGAACTAGAACACATGCTCTCTAATGCATTATCTAGTAAACTGATTCTTCTTCTAGCTGATAAATTAAGCAATGTAACAAGCAAAACCCCAAGAACAATCAACAGTGCGGCCGAAATCGCAATTATGGTTGAGATGCTTAAAAATTTGCGTCTTTTTGGTAGGGCAGGCCCTTTTCCATAGGTGACAAGGTCATTTCCGTTTTCTTGAGGATATGCATTTGGGTCAAAAACTAGCGGTTTGGGAACATTCATTCTACATGGTTCAGAAACTAAAGGGCTACAGATGCCGAGATTGCCTTCGATGGCACTCTGATCCAGTGTTTGGAAAATACTACCAGTTGGTAGCCGGCCAACAAGTCGGTTGTGCGAAATGTTCACAGCTAAGAGGTTTTGTAATGTGCCAAGTTGCAGCGGTATCTCGCCCGTCAAGTTGTTGTATTCTAGTCGAAGAATTTCAAGTCTTTTCAGATAGGATATGGAGGCTGGAATTGGGCCACTCAAGCTATTATGAGCCAGGCTCCTGTTTATTAGGGGGAAAAAAGAAACAGAACGAAAATAATTAACTGGATTAATCACCTTAAAATGTAATCAATATAAGAATTTTGTAAATATTCGATCAAAGAAACATAAAATTGTTTTATTTTTTAGAAAGTGAAACTACAAGGCTACAAGCATAATGCATTTGATTTTGTCTAAAATTTGTCAATTTAATCATAGAACAGTAATGCATAGTATGTTTGAATTCTCAGCTTAGACAAACATGGGAAACAGTTGTCATAAATTTAAACTTCTAATTATGAGTCCGAAATAATTGATGTGGGACCCATTAACAAATGGAAAATCAATGCAAATGCTGATGTGTGATAATCTATTCAACTATTATATGTCAAACTAAATATTTCAAAGAGACAATTTGTGAGAAATGAATCGTGTTATTATATGAGTTTGAAATTTATAGAACATTTACTACCAATATCATAGAAAAAAAAAGGCAGGGAAATTAACAAGAATCACGGTAAATATTTAAAAAAAAAATACAGAATCATTCTCATTTATATAATGGATTATGATGATGATGATATGCTTGAGGATGACTAATATGTACTAAACAATAACAAATTTTATGATTGAAGCAATTAATTAAGAAAGGAGTGGGAGTATCATCACTTACAGTAAGTAGAGTGAGGAGCAATTCTTCATCTCTTCTGGAATCAGGCCGCTAAGGGAATTCCCATCCAATTGAAGAACTGCAAGGCTACCCGAATCGCAAATTTCTCCAGGAATCGACCCATACAGCTCACTCGAGCGCAAGTCCAAGACAGTTAAATCCTTAAATAGCCCAAGCTCTGGTGGCAGTTGTGTCTTCAGATCATTCCATGACAAGTTTAAGTATCTCAAATTATAGAACAATGCCATTTCAGCTGGTATTGTGCCGGTGAAGTGATTATTTGACATATCCAACCAGTGCAAGGTCTCTGCCATACGGGCTGAACCGGGTGGCATCGTGCCTGACAACCCATTACAGGAAAGGTCGAGTAATTCAAGCCCGAGATTGAACAATGCTGGTGGAATAGTTCCATTAAACCCATTTTCTCTTAAGTGCACTTCTGTTAGACGGGTGCACTCTGAGACTGAGTCGGGAATTTCTCCTGATAACAGGTTGTTTGATAAACGCAGATAACTCAGATCCTTTAACCCACTAAATGAGGAAGGTAAGTTTCCTGTTAATTTGTTGTTTGATAGATCCAAAGTCTGCAATGCTGTCATGTTACCTATCCATTCAGGTATTTGACCAGATAACCGGTTGTTTGATACAGACAGGGAAAGTAGAGAGGTGAGGTAGCGGAATGAATTGGGTAGAGACCCGTCGAGCGCATTGTAGCTCAAATCAACTGTGGTCAAATGAGGGCAGAGACCAAGCCCAACAGGTACAAACCCATAAAACCGGTTGCTGCTCAAGTTCAACACCTTCAAATTGTGGAGATTTGACACGCCTTCTGGGAGTACACCTGAAAACTGGTTATTTGAAAGATCGATAGTCCTTAGTCGAGTAAGTGACCAAAAACCATTAGAGAAATCAGGCGAACCCGAAATCTGGTTGCTTGACACATTTATGTGAAGAAGGAAGGTACATTGTGACAATGTTGGAGGTAGGGGACCCGAAAACCGGTTACCAGATAACAAGAGGAAACGGAGCGATGAAGGAAATGATCCCGGTAACGGTCCCGAGAATGAATTGTAAGACAGGTCAAGATACCTCAAGGAAGGTATTAGAGATGTGTCTTCAGGTAAATTGCCAGAAAAATAATTGAACGAGAGATCGAGTGAGTGCAAATTAGAGAGGAGAGAAAGACCAGTCGGTACAGGGCCTGATAGGTTGTTGTGAGAAAGAGAGAGAGAATGAAGATACGTGAGTCGGTCGAGGCCACGTGGAAACTCACCCGAAAGGCCGAGAGAATCGAGCGAGAGACGAACCACGCGTGATGTAGCAACGTCGCATTCCACGTGGGTCCAGCTGCATGGCGTAGGATCAGACTCTGTCCACGTGACAAGAGCTGCATTCGGGTCGGTAATAGCGGATTTGAAGACTATTAGGGATAAAACCTCATCATTCAATGGCACTGGTAGCTCTGTAGATGATGCAATAGAGCATAAAAGAGAGAAGAATAGAAGGATTGGAAGTGAGGTGTTCATTGAGTTTGTTAATTGGTTGCGGTTATGGATTGAGACATGGACATGGAGAGATTGAAAAATGGAAAGGGACTGGAGGAAGAAGGTTGGCTCTCTGGCAATGAATTGTAATTCATTAATTTTGAAAAGGCAGTTAAACAAAAAACATATAATTGCCTCTTATCTTTTAACACGGGGCTGTTTGTGGAATGAAGTTGGACAGATAGAAAGCAACAAAAAGGGATATGGAGAAGAGAGTCACGTTATTGGAGACTGTATGGTCGCTGTCTGCTAGCTATTAGAGAGCAGCTTCTGCCAATCTTTCAAAAAAAAAACAGAGAGAGAGAGATAATATATAGGCCAACTATATTAAGAGCATATATACCCGCCAACTATTTTCAAGCTTCACAAAGAAGATAATATATAGGTTTTTATGTAGTTTAATGCCAACATATTGTGATGTTAATTTGCAAATGTAGCTGGTGGTTTATACTTTTTGTCAACATATTTTGATGTTTCATTTTAATGTCTGGAATTATGGATAATCTTCTTGATTTGAATTATCTTAAGCTTAGAATGTTTTTTCCAATTTTTGGATAATAAATTTTAATATCTACATTTATTTTTATGTGAAAATGCGTCTTTAAATATTTTGGTACCAAATGCTACTGGGTTGTTTGTTAGTTGCGCTAAGAAGGGTATTTTTGGCAACAAATTGTACCTGCAAGGCTGAAGAACACATTTCATTAGTACATGTACAGTTTTGGATTTAGCATCAGCTGTGACTGATAGTAAATAGATGCATTATTACATAACTTTATTTTTTAAAAGTAGCTGCATGCATACATATATAGATGCATCCAGTTATTTGATATATCTTTTCTTTTCTCTGTGTGGAATTATTTGAAGAGATGACACGGGGTACATAAATTAGTTACTTTTATATGAAGTTTTTACTAGTAATTAACTAAAAGAAAAATCTGACGAGGAATATTTTTAGTCAATAGTTAACATTGATATCTGTTGGTGATTTTGGGAAGTTTAATACATCTAATATTTGTGTTTGGTAAGAATTTCATGCTTAAAACAATAATAAAACTTATTGTTTTGTCTTCATATAAAGTAGAAATTTTGTAAGGATAGTCATGTATTTTCGTCATAATTCTTTTCTTCCAACTTTAATTAAAAGAAATAAATTGATTAGATCAGTCTAGAGTTCATGATACTGCTATTAAGTTCCCATTTGGATTTAATTGCATGTTTTAATGCCTTTCTTCTTGCTGTTTTCTCAGTTTAATATGTCCTCTGGCAATGTCATTAGAACCTAATAAAATGAATATTATAAGGACCTATTTGTAAATAGTTACATACTAAAATGAATGTTATAAGGGTCTATTTGTAAATACTTACATTCTGTAAGAGGCAGGTGAGCATTGGAGGTTAAATCCTAACCATTCAATCAAATAACAGTTTGATCTCCGAGAATTGTTTGAAGGGTAAAATGGTCTCTTATATATTTTATTAATATTGAGTTATATTTTTTTGTGAAAAAAGTTGAAAATGTGAATATTAATAAATAGGTTATGTTTAGATGGGTAAATAACTATTGTTTTAATTTTTGATGGGAAAATATCTAATTGGAGAAGTTAATTATGATGGGCATATATCGATCTAAATTCCTCTAAAAAAATAGCTAAGTGTTTACAAACACAATATTTTTACTAAAAAATAGTTATTTTTTGTTAAAAATATATAATCATCATGTCATTTTTTATTATTATATGTCAAAAGGAGTTAATTTATTATTATAAATAACTGTTTCAATTTTTACATGCATAATATATTTAATTAAAAAATTAAGTGCCTGCTACATTAAAAAATAACATTAAGATAGACTCTTAAAAAATCCTCAAAAACATTTTCTTTATAAATAATAGCATTAACCATCTTTCAGTCCAAGGGCAATGTCAAGCAATGATAACTAATTGAAGTGCAATAATGAATCTAAATAGTAAATATGAGGAGTGATTCAATTACACTTTTTTTTTATACATCTTGACACTGTTTTTTTATAGGTCAATTTTGCGATTTCAAAATCCAAACAGTCGATCCGAACCGTTCAACATGATGGATATATTAAAATGTGCTTAGAGATCAAATTTTACATTTTTTTTGAATTTATTTACTATTTATTAAGATGGTTACTAAATCGCTATTTTTCAATAGTCTGAAAACAACGATTTTGTAACCATCTTAATAAATAGTTAAAAAAATTAAAATTTGATCTCCAAGCACATTTTAATATATCCATCATGTTAAACGATTTGGATCGACTATTTGAACTTTGAAAATAATAAATGTCAATATATATTTAAAAAAAATAGTATAATTGAATCCCTCCTCAGTAAATATATATTTTTCGCATGAATAGCGATGGCTCTGATTCTATTGTTTGTTTGTTGTACCTAATACTGATACGTTTATTGGTTTAATTAAAATCTGAGCATATATAGTTATGTTTTCCAATCAAGGTACGAGGAAAATGACAAGCGCTAATTAATTAATGAAAACCTTGAGTATTAAAATCCGAGCATAGGGGAAAAGGACAGGCGCTTTTAGATTCTCTTGTCGGAGAGCATGGGACCCGCCTTTATTTCACGGATTGGCCGTTGCCACTTGCCAGCTGCTGTTCATATGGAGAGAGTCAAACTCGGATTCTCTACAACTGGGTAGAAACAAATAGGAGACTATTGGAGCTTGGACGGTCAGCTGTGCAAATTGTTCCATCTTTATTACAATCTTGTGTTGCTATGTTGTATGGATATGGGTATGGGTATTGCATCTGATATAATATAGGATATAGGATGTGATAATTTTTAACGGGATACATGTATGGGTATTGATACGGCAATACAATATAGAAGCTAAACCACATAGCGTCGGGAGAGGGGGGCGGCAAATTTTTATGTAGATTTATAGGTTTGGACCAGCTTCGTCTCAATCTGGAATTAGAATAAATTTGGGTTTGAATTTAGAGTAAAAATTATGGAATGAGAGTAGGTCCGATGCCCATCGGACCTACCTTGGTTCGATGGATGTGATGACCATCCGATCTGCATCAAGATTCGTGTGATCTGCATCAAATCCGTGCAGTACTGTATCAATTTTCGTGCACATAAATCTTGATGCTAATCGTACGGTGATAGAGCTAATTGAACTTAACTCTAGGTCCGATGCCCATCGGACCTACTCCTATCTCAAAAATTATAGTTAGGATTATTTGCCTCTATTTGTAATTATTTGGGTTTGAGGTTTGAATTTTATTTGCTTCTATCTGAAATTATTTGCCTCCATTTGTAATTTGGATTAAATTTATGATTAAATTTAGGATAAATTTCTTTAATTCTGATTGGCAATTATAATTAGAAGTTAAAGAATTGAAAATTAGATGTCAGAGCATTAAAATTCATGAGTATTGGTTTGTATATGGTACCCGATTAGTTAATTAATGATTTGAACCCAATTAGCAATTTAAATCCAATTTGCTATTTCTTGACTGTTGTTATGAAAATTCTGGATCCACGTCTGATACGATACATGAAGTATCCGAGGAATAATATAATTGTGTTGCGTGGGACCTTGGGCATTAATAATTTGAGCGATGCATGTATTAGTGATTTTAGATTTATTGGGACTAATTTGGGAGATACGACATTAGACTGAATAAAAAAATTGACCGTTGATGTACCTGCTCAGACCTAAAAAATTGTTCATGCATGATGTTGTTCATTGTAATTTTAGGTATATTATTTTAAATATGTGACACTTAATTATCTGATAATCCAACGTTTTCAAACCTCTTATAATTGCACCAAATAATATTTAGATCAAGATCAAAGTTTAGTGACTAAAATTGAATATATCAATATTGAGTAACCTTCAGTAAATTAATCCAAATTTAATTAATTTGACAGTAACTTATATATATAAGAGAAAATTCCCAGATTTCTTTTCTTTGAAAAAGCAGACGACTCCTGCTCATCCAAAATTGATAAAAGTTTTTCTAAAAAGAAAATAAGTATTTATTATAATAATATTTTTATAAAAAGAAAATGCAAAAAATTGGATCACAAAATTGATAAAGGTCGTGTATATATTAGTTCATGTTCATATTAGATATTAAGTACATAAATATATGGATATTTTAACAAAAAAAAGAGAAATTAAAGTTGAGATGCACAAATAAAAAATTTGAAAATTTGATGTTAATTATCCCGTAAACAATAAAGTCATAACAACTTTCTTTATTTTTCCAATTCATATATATATATATATGAGTACAGCTAACGCGCTTCCTCTAGCATTTCGGCCGAGGTGCTTCCGGGGGCATATCTTGCAATTTGATGTTCAAACAACAAATTCAAACCGTTAGATGTTCAATCTATATTAAAATCTACTTGGAGACCAAATTTTATATTTTTTGGAATTTTTTTACTATTTTTTAAGTTGGTTTGAAAATCGCTGTTTTCCAATGGTGCAGAAATTTAATAAAAACAGCGATTTTCAAACCAGCTTAAAAAATAGTAAAAAAATTCCAAAAAATATAAAATTTGGTCTCCAAGTAGATTTTAATATAGATTGAACATCTAACGGTTTGAATTTGTTGTTTGAACATCAAATTGCAAGATATGCCCCCGGAAGCACCTCGGCCGAAATGCTAGAGGAAGCGCGTTAGCCGTACTCATATATATATATATATATCTATATATATATATATATATATATATATATAATGAGTCTGACTAATGTCATAATGTTATAACTTCAGCTTAAGTTATAACGAGTCAGTTTGTATGTGTGTACATGCACGCACACACACAAAAATTATACAGAGATACAAACATGGACAAAACGTATAATATTGTTTAGTTTAAAAAAAGTATAAATATTGTTTAGTTTAAATCGCTGGTAATTGCATATGTCTACAACTTATTAGTTATTGAGCACAATTATAACATTTCAATGATATTATCATTGTTTGTATTGAGGAACCAACTGCAATTTTCATTCCAAACGATTTGAATTTTAATTCATTGGGAGAAGATGTGAGCTCGAACCGGGAGACGTAAATCAGTTCATAAAAGAGAGTGCATGGGCACATTATCTGCATGATTCAAATATATAGCCGTGCGCCCGTGCCATGTTTTTTCGGAAATCACGGGCCTATCATAGCTTGGTCCCTTGTCGTATATATTTTGTTTGTTATCTCACTTGTTTAGCTTTTCATTGTGGTCCCTTTACTCACGAGTATACATTGTTTACTGTTTCAGGGAGCTTGGAACATTCAATAATTAATAATAAAAAAAAGATAAAAATGTTACATCGAAATGTGAACGGTACAAAAAGCATATCAGAATTGGGAAATATTGTGCGCTGCACCTGGCACTTTGTTGATGCCAGGTACTGTGAACTCGAATCCATATAATACTACAGTAATGAGTTGTTGAATGCGTCGACCAATATTTGTGAGTTATAAGAAAAATGCATTTACTTGTACTACTGCTCATCTAGTAGTACAAGCACCGCAACGAATACTACAGTAATCATGTGATACCAGGAAAAGAACAAGGTCGAATTGGGAATGGACTGAATGAGGTGGACAGAAGCGTCGTCTTGTGTTTCCCGAGATAGGTGTAGGTCCGATGGGCATCGGACCTACATTTAGGTTCAATTAGCTCTAGCACCGTACGATTAGCATCAAGATCTTTGCACACGAAAATTGATACATACTTGCACGGATTTTGATGCGGAGCACACGAATCTTGATGAGATCGAATGGTCATCACACCCATCGGACCTACTCTGCTTCCGTGTTTCCCATGTTAATTAGTACAAAACAAACAAATCCTGTTAAGTATAGACTATATATATATATAGATTAATATGATTTCTGTAGCACTTCGGTCAAAATGCTACTGAGTCAAATTTCAAAATTTTAGAATCAAAACGTCGAACTAAATATCTTAATAAATTGGTTATATATTGAACTTGTAGAATACTAATTTTTATGATTTTTGAATTTTTTTAACTATTTTCTAAAAATCAGTGATTTTAAAAAATTAAAAAAAAATTAAAAATTTCTAAATATTGTAAAATTTGGTCTCCAAGTACAATTTAATATGGAGATCAACTTGAACTATTCGGATCGACGTTTTAAACTTTTAAATTGAAGATATAGACGTGAAGTAAAACACGTACTCGCTTTACTTTGCGAAGTACCGTACGTAGCCCAACTCTTTCTCTCTCTCTATATATATATAGTCTATACTTAACGGGATTTCTTTGTTTCTTTGTAATTTTTAAGGTCAAATATAGAAGTTAATTAACAGTAATTGCTTTGAGAAAAATAAGACAAGAGTTGGGATATTGAAGATGATGTATTTTTGGGGGGTTCTGTGTATGTACATCATGTACATTTCTGAACTCATTACTAAGTATTAAATATTTTCATCAATATAGTATATGTCTTTTTTTTAACAACTTCATCTTATATATACTTGGTGATTTTTGTGTTTGATTTTTATTTTATTTAAACTCTTATCAGCAGTCGTCGATGGAAACTTTTAATTATTAGAGGGTTTGAATCATTAGGTGCTTGCTATGTCATGGATAGGTTCCAAAGTCAAGAAGCTAGCTATCCACAAGAAAATCACCTATGTGGCTATGTGTGTTTGTTTATCGAATCTAGTTTTAAATAAGTTGCTGGCTAAATTAAGATAATAAAGTTCAGTATGTTTCATTGTGTAAAATAATATATATCTTATTCCACCTTTAATAGAGTGAAAGAAAACGTACAAGTACAGATTAGATTCAGACATAATAAAAATGATAAAAGAAATTGCTCTCAAAATGGAAGGATTATTTAACGGAGATAGGGGACCCAAGTGACCGAAATTTTTATTAACAGAAATTAACAAATATAAATATCGAGATTGAAGAACGCTTTTGACTTTTTTCGAAAAGTAGGAATTCCGTTGTTTTTCGTAACGTCCAGAGGCCGTTATCGTCCATAACGGCCCGATTAGCGATTTCATTAACCCCGCAGAATCCAGAACAAAGAACCAAACAAAGCTGGCGGAAAAAAAAAAAAAAAAGAAGGCCGTTATTGTCCATAACGGCCAGGGGAAAAAAAAAATGCGGGCCGTTATGGACGATAACGGCCTGGGAAAATTGCGTAAAAAAATTGAAAAGGCCGGGCCGTTATAGACCATAACGGCCAAATGAAAAACCGGAAAAAAATCAAAAATCCTGGCCGTTATGGATAACAACGGGCTGTCGGCAGCACAGTGAAATCTTGGGACGTTATTCTCCATAACGGCCAGGGTCCATCCGGAACAAAAGTTCAAATCTGGACGTTATGGTCCATAACGGCCAGGGTCCAGCCGGAAGAAAAGTTCAAGTCTGGCCGTTATTGTCCATAACGTCTAGATCACTATAAATAGCCCCAACTGTCTGTTAAAAAATCGTAAGTCTCTTAAAATACTTTCCAAAAATAGCATCCTCTCATATATTTCTGTCTCTGCTGAAAAAAAGAAATTTTTTTTTGCTCATTGCTTCCCTTAAAAATAAGAAATCATCTATACATACATGCACAAGAAGAGAGGAGTACGTACGACAAGAGACGACGAGTACATCTTATCCAGACATTGGTTGACAAAAGACTCTATATAGAAGGTAAAATTTTAAATTATCTGTCATGTATTTAGATTTGTAATTTATATTGAATGAATTTAATTATGCATGGTATTAATTGATTAAAAAAAATAGTAATGTTAATATCAAATAAATTGCAATATAAATAAATAAATAAGTTATTGTATGCTTAATTAATTTACTGATTAGAAAAAATATTATACAAATTTACTAGTTTTAATTCTTAGTAACTATTGAGTAGAGTAATTAATTAATATTTATTGTGCATTCGTGTAATAATAAATTATATGTAATTTATTCGTTATTGTACAGACTAATTTATCAAAACAGTTAATCATGCTCATGTTGAGGGTACTTAATTTACTGATTGGAAAAAATATTATAAAAATTTACTAGTTTTAATTTTTCGTAACTATTGTGTAGGGTAATTAATTAATATTTATTGTTCATTCGTGTAATAATAAATTATATGTAATTTATTCGTTATTGTACAGACTAATTCATCAAAACAGTTAATCATGCTCATGTTGAGGGTTCTTAATTTACTGATTGGAAAAAATACTATAAAAATTTACTAGTTTTAATTCTTAGTAACTATTGTGTAGGGTAATTAATTATTTATTGTTCATTCGTGTAATAATAAATTATATGTAATTTATTCGTTATTGTACAGACTAATTCATCGAAACAGTTAATCATGCTCATGTTGAGGGTTCATTTCGGTGGTGAAATACGGCAAGGTCGTAAAGGAGCGGAGTATAGCATTCGTCCGAGATTCTCATTGGTGGCAACTAGTGAACAAGGTTGGATCCATGTGAAAGGTGAAATTTATCGCCAGCTTGGATATTCTGAGAGTGAGTACAACCTAAAAGTACTTGCACGGGTTAATGTTGGTACAACAACCCGACGTTTTTACGAGATAATAGAAATCGTGTGCGATCAGACTTGGAGAGGTATTTATGACCAAAGTATGCTTGCCAGAACCCAGTATTGTTATATCGATTTATACATTGAGTTGGTTCCAATTGTCGGTTCAATGCAATCGCAATTATTCGTTGATAGTGTGGTACCGGAGACACAACCAGGACATGTACATACCCAATACAATGTTTCACAAGCTGGTCCAAGTGCCTTCCAACCCTATCAGACACAAGAAACACCGAGGCGAGACCTTTATCTGAGTCCTTATCCCGATGTAAACGATTTGTCACCGCATGTTCAGGCAGATATGGGTTGGGCAGAGTACAATAATCAGGGCAGTCCTTGGGTTGAACCGCCGATGGCAGGTGATCCTCGTAATGATGCTGATGACGCGCCGCAGACTGATGACGAAGATGACGCTGACTCATGTGAGGATGATGCCGATTGGGATACGGGAGCTGATGACGAAGGGGATGTCCCGCCTGATACCCCTCCACAATCGCAAACACAACGTGTCCAGGGTCCACGTTTTCCCATATCTGATCGCGGTAGGAGTCACCCGGTGGGAAGTTTCAATGACACCTCGGGATTCCAGGAAGCAGATGTCTCCTACTTCGGTAGGACCCAACATATCCATGATCCACTTGGTGTAGGAAAGGAGTACTCTTCGAAAGATGCTCTACGATTGGCCATAAATAGCTATCACGTTAAAGAAAATATTGAAATAAAAACTACTAGTAGCAACAGAACCCAATTGATAGTCGACTGCAAGGACAGCAGGTGTAACTGGCGTTTGTATGCCAAATCAGGGTTATTTTCATCTACGTGGGAAATTAAAACAATTAGAGCACCACATACCTGCAATGCCGATGCTTCACGTACCGATCATTCACAATTAACTGCAGAAATAATTGCCGATTGTATAAGACAAGATGTTAGGGAAGATGTTTCATTAACCATCAATCGCGTTAAAGGGCTAGTCCGTAAGGATTACGGGGGAGTTACTCCCAAATATAACAAGCTGTGGCGTGGCCGAGAGCTGGCAATCGCACAAATATTCGGTAGTTGGGAAGGCTCTTACAATCTTCTCACCCCAATGTTGGAAGCAATCAAAAAAGATAACCCAGGAACCAAGTATGGAGTTGCGCACGTACCCATGGAAAATTCGCGAAAAAGGCTGTTTAAGGCAGCTCTGTGCGCTTACCGTCCATGCATTGCTTCAGTGCCTCATCTCAGGCCGATCATTAGTATTGATGCATGTTTCCTGTCTGGCCGGTACCAAGGCAGATTGCTGATGGCGTGCGGTTATGATGCTGAGAACCAGTTGCTTCCTCTGGCTTTCGCATTAGTCGAGGAAGAAAGATTCGAGACATGGGGATGGTTCATGAGGTGGTTGCGTCTGGAGGTAATTGGAAACAGGTTCATGTGTGTCGTTTCTGATCGACACATGGAGATCAAGAAAGTATTCACCGATAGATACGGTGGTTGGTACGAGGAAGGCGGCGAGTGCGTTCACAGATTGTGTACACAACACATCGCCAAGAATTTGATGAAAAAGGTGCACAACAAAAAAATTTGTGAACTATTCAAAATACTTGCATGGAAAAAGAAGCCACGGAGATTCGAGGAGTTCTTCGAACTATTACGGAAGAGAAGTCCGGATGCAGTGGAATACTTAAAAAATGTCGGTAAATACCAAGATTCAAATCATAATGAGGTCTCTAAACCATGGAAGGTGTATCAGACCATGGACGGTGGTCCCCGTTGGGGAATTATGACTACTAATGGGTCTGAATCGTTGAACGCCGTGTTCAAAATAAGTCGAAGACTGCCAGTCGTTGCACTCGTGGAAGACACCTACTACAAGTGTCTCGCTTGGTTTAACGAAAGACGAGCGAAAGCACTGGCTCGCATAGCTGATCAACAACTTTGGTCAGCGCGAGTTGAAGAACTATTGAGAAAACGAATTGGAAAATGCTTACCAATGAAATCAATGCCAGTCGGTGAGCACGGTGAACACGAGGTCAAGGTAAAAGATGAGAGAGTCGTATATAAAGAACGAGACGGAAATTTTAGTTACAGAAAGGAGACCTTCAAGTATAGGGTGGACATACGTGACGGAAACATAGTAGAATGTGTATGTCTGAAACCACAACTTACGGGTATACCGTGCGCTCACGTACTCGCCGTGTGTAGAGAACGGAAATACAACCACAATTTATTTGTGCATCATTTGTACTCCGCGAGCACACTTGCTGCAACTTGGAGTGGCCAATTCCACGGATATACCAACCAATGTGATTGGCCAACCATGGGCTCTCAAACTATTGTCCCGGATAAAGACAGAATCAAGAAGGGTAGGAGACGGCACAACCGCATAGTGATGACAATGGATGAAATGCAGGGAAGGAGATTAGGACACCAAGCTAGGCGTTCTACGTCCGACAGGCGTACAGCAGGTTTGTTAATTTTATTTTCATTAGTGAATTTTGGTTTCATTCTCATTTGAAATATATGTATACAATATATAAATTTTGAATGTTGTTATGTTGGTTCAGAGGCTTCGTCAAGTAGGACAACGGGACAACAAGCTAGACGGTCTACGTCTGACATACATGCAGCAGGTTTGTTGAACTTTGAACATTAACAACTTTTTAATTGTTCTTAATCAAAATGGGTGTATTCTAATTCATGTTTTGGAATATTTCTTTCAGGAACATCTTCTAGTTACAGTCGAAGATGAAACACTATTGCAGTCGCATATTTTCATAATTTATTTGGAATTGACAATTATTATCCATTTTGTAATTCACTTGGACTTATCCATTTTGTAACTTATTTAGATTATTTAGAATTTGATTTTTTATGTTGACCTCTTGAATGTCATCTTAGTACGTCAAAATCGAGTGCATATTTTGATTCATGTTTTAATTCATTTTGTTAGACGAGAAGGATGGACAGTAACAATCAAAGCAGTAGGAAAGAGAAGTCGATAGCGAGAGGTGGTAGGTCGTCCGGTCGTGGCCCAGCGAGAGGAGGGTCAACTAGTGATCGAGGTAAATGTCCGTGGAAAAATGACAAGTGTGCAGGATGTCCAAGATGCTGGTTCATAAAACCGGGATTGTATGAAATTTCGGACGATGACTTTGTAGAAAACCCCTACGGCTATTCTTCGAAAAAAAAGAAGGTTGATCCAGAGCCTCCAGCATCGGACGATGAGTTCGTTCCGTGTACTTATACTGGTAGAACTACCACTTCGTCTGATGTGGTTCATCCAGAATCGACAAAATCCGATGATGATTTTGTCCCATGTACTTTCAAGGCTCGTTGTAAGAAGTAGTACTACTTATTACGAATTTCATCAAGTATTCCATCAATTTCAATGCTTGTTGTAAGAATTTCATCAAGTACATCACATACAAATAACATAACACATACAAATAGCATAGTTCACATACAAATAACATAACACATAAAAAATAGCATAGTTCACACAATTACAAAAAACATAACACATACAAACCTAGTTCATATCAATACAAATAATATAGTTCATACATGGAACGAAATAATAAGTGAATAGCAACAACATACATGGAACGGAATACCTAATCAAAAGTGAACCTGTCCGGATGATGGCGCGCTCTAGCTGGGTATCTGCGTGCTGGCTCTTGTTGTTGTTGTTCTCCTCTCCTACGCCTGACGTAAACATTATTGTATGACGGGAAGCCAAACAAGCTCTCCACCGCTTGAGTACGTGGCGTAATGTCCTGACTAGGTCCTGCATCGTACTGTGTACCAGTAACAACTGGCGAGGGAAACCTGATATGATCCTCCGGACCCTACAACAACCAACGAAGTATTTACCATGCATGTTCGATGATTATTTAAATAAAATTATAATTTTGAAATAATTACCTGGTAAACCTGACTAGGTCCTGCATAGCTCATGTATGGCTCCTCGTTGGCAGAGGCGTGTTGGACTGGCGGGTTTCCTAACTCATCCCAAGTGACAAACTCATCCGGTCCCTATAATAAATACTTTACTATGGTAATAAACGTATCGAACAATTATTTTAAATTTCTTACAACTCTGATAGAATTACCTGGTAGACTTGACTAGGCCCTGCGTCTGTTGCGTATTGCCCCTCTTGTGTAGGAAACTGATAGTTGTCAAGTAACTCTGACATGAATCCAGGTGTCTCATTCCAATTGAAATTATCTACTCCCTACAACAATAATTTAGTTTTCAATAAATATAGTCGACAATTGGTTAAAAAATATCTACGCCGTTGAGAATAATTACCGGATCGACCTGGCTCGGCCCTGGGTTGTCCCGTGCAACATTGTCATATGTGGCCCCGGCATGATCCTCCGATCCCTATAAAAAATATATCACTATTTTAATAAACATAATCGACGATTATTTAAGGTGTTGCAAAGTTTTATACACTTACCGGAGCGACCTGTGCGAGATACTCCATCAACCCGACCTCCGAGTTTATCCATTTTTCTCGATAGTGGGGATCATCATCTCAGGGTATGTCGGGTACCGGTTCTTGACCAGGTGGAATATCATCAACTGGAATGTCATCGATGTTGGCCGGAAGATCGGCAGCTCTTAACATGCTTTGGTATTTAGGCTCCATACCATGGTCTCTGAGAAGGCCACAACTCATTTTAAGCAAGGCCTTCCCCATCCATTTATTAGTCTTTGTTTTTGCCAGAGCTATACCGTACGATACTAACTTTAGCCCTCGTAGTGCCTGTACAATAAAAAAACTTAGTAACCTACATGAAACAATAATATCATAAAATAAATATTTCTATCAATAAACTAAAACTTACATCACGTGTGGATTTCGGGGCACTTGGAATGTACCCTACTTCGCCATGCTCATCTCTGTATTCAGGAATTGGATTATCAAGACCTTGTATGCACCTTCTTTCCAAGAAGACATTATGCATACCGTTATTCTGAAACCAACTGCGATACGGAAAAAGCTGGTCGTCCGTCCATAACCCCGTCGGAACAACCAAGTGATCGGTGGGATGAGATGCCTGTTGTACGTAAGTGTGGTGCTCAACAGCCCAATTTTTCCGGCGCTCATTGACACTGTGAACAATATTATGCAACCGGCGTACCTCGTCCTCGTGCAACGGCGGAGCGGGTGGGATGACATACGCAAACCCAAACTGACGCATCACCCGATTAGGATAGTACTGCTCAACTATCCAGAAATGTATCAGTGGCACACCAGCTAACCACACATCGCTCTCCTCGTGAACCCGTGCCGGCAACCGACACGGAATCTCATCCAACAAATACTTGTAAGGCTCCCATCTCACCATGTAATCTTCTAGATCTTGCAATTGGCTACGGAAGTAACCAACTCCAGCCCGATTGTGAGCTTGCTTGTAATCATGGCGACAGCACCACATCTCTCCGATTGCAGGACACCTGCAATAAAAAATTTCATAATCAACCCCAAACATAATAAACGACGAATTAAAAAATATAATACATTTTCTTTACTTACTTGGCTAAATCCGGAGAGCCCCAATTTGGAGTCCATCCGCCTACGGGATAAGGACGGCCGGTCGGTAATCTGCACCAACACCACTGCTGCAGAAGAAGAACAGGTCCATACATACTTTTTGGCTTGCGCTCAACGGCAACACACAAGCTCCTATAGAGTAGTGCTAGAACAGCACCACCCCAGTTGTATTGCTCTGCTGCGTCAAGATTGTCGAGAAATTGAAGATACATGGCCGAAATCGAATCTCCAGAAGAATCGGCAAAAACTACAGACCCAAACAAGTCCAGTACGTAAGCCCGAGTGTACTGGCGTACCTGCTCCGCTGTAGGATGGTCTGGCATGACAGGAAAATGATTGCGCAATTTCTTCAGGCAAATTGAATACCCAGATGTCACATACACTCCCGATCTCTTTTTCTTTTTAAGCACAGCCTCTGCACTCCCAGCTCCAAGAAGACGATCCACTAAGTGGTACGCATCAAAGTCTGCAAAACCGGTCACCGGTGCACCCTTTATTGGCAACCCCCATAGACATGAAATGTCTTGTAGTGTCACCGTCATCTCTCCCACGGGAAGGTGGAAAGTATGCGTCTCCGGTCTCCACCGCTCAACGAGGCCAGCGAGAAGCCATTTGTCAATATTTATAGATTCCATCCGAGAAATCTGAAACAAACCGAGCCTACACAAGTATGGTGCACACTCCGCGTGGTATGGAATCACACATCGATGCCCTCGAACATCCAACCCGTTATAATCCTGTCATTGTTATACAATTTGGTTAAAATAACATATTGTAATTCAAACATTTATATCTCTTTATAAAAAAATTTGTGAATTTTGGATATAATATGACTCATTGATTAACTTACGGTATCAGAGAACAGCGAGACTTTATGTTGTGCATGCGGCATCCATAACAATTCGCTAAATTTTTCTGCTTGCAAGTTTGGATTTGGTGGTGCCTCATATGCATCTTGAATGTCAGGGTCATTCGGACCGCGACTGCTTGACATCCTACCATACATAATATTTCAAATAATTTATCTTAAACATTAAAACTAAAAGAAGTTGAACACACATTATACTAATTTAATTCATATGCAATTTAAAAGTATTACAAGGAGTTGAACACACATGATTGTACACAAGTATTTTGATCAAATCCAACTAAAGTATACAACAAACATGTAAACATAAAATACACTCAATTTGGTACAAAATTTCGATATTACAACTGAGCTAAGGCAATTGCACAAAATTATACCGAACTCATAAAATTAAACCTTAATTAAACCTAGCAATTTCACATCAAATTAAAACTAATTTGATATAATTTCACACAATTTGCTGCGATTTCACACAAATCAAACCTAATTTGATGAAATTTCACACAAATTAAACCTAATTTTACTCAATTTGATACAATTTTACATACACAAATTAAACCTAATTTAATGTAATTTCTCATAAAATTCAAACTATTTTGATACAATTTCACATAATTAAACCTAATAATAACCCTCACAACAAATTAAACCAATTTATCAATTTACATAGTTAAAAAAAAAAAGGAAAAAAAAAAAACCTGCTGTCCCTGTCGCTGTCGGCTGGTGCAGTGGGCTGCTGGGAGTCGCTGTCGGCTGGTGCAGTGGGCCGCTGGGAGAGGGTTTCTGGCCGTTATGGACGGTAACGGCCAGGGCAGTGTGGTCGCTGGGAGCATAGGCGGAGCGGATCGGATCGGAGCGGAGCGGATCGGGTTTTATTTTTTTTTCTTGAGTTCGGCAGAGACAGCGAGCGGACAGAGGCGAGAGCGAGCGGTTCGCGTTTTTAATTTCCCCCAGGCCGTTATCGTCCATAACGGCCCTTATTTTTTTTTTTTTTCCCTGGCCGTTATGGACAATAACGGCCTTCTTTTTTTTTTTTTTTCGCCAGATTTGCTTGGTTCTGGATTTAGCGGTGGTTAATGAAATCGTTAATCGGGCCGTTATGGACGATAACGGCCTCTGGACGTTACGAAAAACGACGGAATTCCTACTTTTCGAAAAAAGTCTAAAGCGTTCTTCAATCTCGATATTTAAATTTATTAATTTCTGTTAATAAAAATTTCGGCTCCAAAGTCCGAAGTCCAAAATCCAAATAACATCGCCGTCCCTGCCTCCCTTGCGAACGCAGACTGGAAGAACCTCGCCTGCGGGCCTTGGAAGGAAAAAGAAAAGAAAAAAAGGCACCGACTATCTTGCAAGATTGTGTTTCTATCAGATAGAGAAGGAAAGAATCATTGCCTGTTCTCTTCTCTTGACTCTTCATCTAGGTGTAAGCGAATGTAGCACTAAAGCTGGAGCTGGGGAGTGTTACATGAAGATTCACGGCGCCGTCCCCTTATCTCCGGTGAAGTGGCGGTGGAGGTGGTTTTTGGCGGCCGCCTTGGTCGCTCTGGTTTTCTTCTCCCTTCTCGTCCCCCTCTTTGTGCTCCTGGGCCTCCATAACATACTTCCTTACGGTCGTGCAATCCTTTCTTATTATTAATTAAATCTTTAATTAAGTTTTTTGCATTTTGAATATACATTTTGCATTTGTTTTTTTTTTAATTAAACCAAATGTTTTTTTCGTATTGCGCAGGACATTTCGAGCAAAATCAATTGTCCCAATCGGTGAGTTTCTTTTTTAAACAATTAGTTGAACTTGAACCGGCTTGTTATGTTGCATTTTAATGTTCCCTTTTGTTCAACTCTTTTACAGTGTTCGATTATTTCTCAGAAATGATAAGGTGTTTAATTGTGGACCTATTTATTGGCTGATAGGAAACCAACCTTGGATTATATGTGAGCTCCAGCGGTAGCTGGGAGACGAATACTTCCCAATTTCAGGTTGTTTTCTTTCTATTTTTGTTCTTTTCTACACACATTTCAGCTTATAAAGCATCCGTTTTTGGGTGAAACAGATAACATGATAGTCACTTTATTGTAATTGAGATTAAATTCAACTGTTGATGTCCAATTTGTTACTCTACAGAGCGACAATTCAAGAACTGACAACCTTGTCAACAATTTTACTACAACATTTGTTGAGGTTTGTGCTCTCTTTAATACTCATTTAATTGGTTTTTTGTGCAATTTATGGTACTTAACTTCTTACATAGACAGGAAAAGGATATACCCAGCGAAATTACCAGTCATTATCAGCTCATTTTTTTTTACACAGTATGTTTCCTTTTGCAGGAATTGAAAGGAAACTTGACAGGTCAGTTCAGAGAAACAAGCAAGATAAATGGCAGCTCAGCTAAAGATGATAATTATACCACTCCTTATCAGAGTATTTTTAGTGCCTTTTACTTGTTCTTTAACTTCTCTTATTAAATTTTTTCATTACTTGTTCTTTAACTTCTTTTATTAAAATTTTTTTCCTAGTGCTCCAATTATCATCCATTTAACCTTTGTTCTTTTATTTTGCAAAATTATAGGGCCTTTGTCCAAAATCCATACTGTAACTTCAGAAGAATTGTTATTCCAGAACAAAACTGTGAGTTACTCTCCTATCCTAGAAACAAGAATTAATAATAACTTCAGAGTCAAACTATTATTTGCTTATTTCTGTGTCAGGGAACTGAAAGAAATGAAAATGGGATGTATCAACAAAATGTACCATCTAGTGGTGAGAATGTGAAGTGTTATCAGGTTGAGTTCGGGAGCTATTGCATATGGTCTGAAGAGAACAAAAAAATAATGAATGATTCTACATTAAAGAGAATCAAAGATCAGTTGTTTGTTGCTAGAGCATACTACCCAACCATTTTCAAGCTGCAGGAAATGAGCAAACTTGCACTTGAAATGAAACAGAGGATACAAGATTATGAACAGATGCTCAGTAAGGTCACATCTGACCCCGACCTTCCCAAATTGTAAGATTCCTTTTCTTTCATTTTGGTATTTGTTTGATTTACTGCCTTGTTGCAACACAATTATCTGGTATTTTATTGAAATATACTATGGGTTTCATTTCATGAGAGAATTGCTGTTTTTCGACCATTTTATTGAAATACTGTTCTGGCATATAAGGACCTTAACCTTATACTTTGAATTAGCTTAGCTAACACCGCTTGACTGTTACTGTACAAGATTCATACTGTAACAGCTGAACTGAACTTTTTTGGTTTTATGGCAAACTCTTTGGCCGAAAGGTAAGTTAGGAGTTGTACTTTTACTCCTCCAGGGCTCCAGGCCATGAAACACTTTTACCAATCCAAGAGTAGTTGGCAAATAAATTAATATAAAAAATAGCAAATTTAATGTACTGGTAAATTCAAATTAGCTTGCTCTAGTAACTGCTTAATTGTTAACAAAATCCATGTGAAAATTAAAAAGACATTTTTTTTCCTCTCATACCTACCCTTGCAGTGTTGGTGAAATGATTGTGAAGATGGATGAGACAATTGCAAAGGCAAAATCATGTAATGTTGATTGCCTCAATGTTGACAAGAAATTAAGGCAATTGCTTGACATGACAGAAGAGGAGGCGCACTTTCACATGAAACAAAGCGCATTTTTGTACCAAGTTAACATCCAAACACTGCCTAAGAGTCACCACTGTCTGGCCATGAAACTAACAATAGAGTTTTTCAATTCCTTGTCTGAGGATTTACTGGTTCTGGATTCTGACAAGCTTGAAGACCCTGAGTTACGACACTATGTTGTGTTTTCTAGAAATGTTATCTCCACATCTGTCACTGTCAATTCTACTGTGATGACTTCCAAGGTACGGAAACCATTTGTTCCACTCATTGATTTGATTTAACCCCTCTTTCTTCAATTTTGCATTATTTTTTTTTTAATTACAAGAATAAAAAATAAGGATAGATTATCTTTATTGTGCTATTAGCAGTTCTTGTTTCTAGGCTTATAGGAAATAACTGAGGGTTATTTTGAGGTTTTATCTTGCTGAATCAGTGCCTTACCTTTCAGGTCCAGTAGTAAATTATATTATGCACTTGCTTTGTTTTGCCATGTAACACATGCCTTGTTTTACTTACCGCTTCTCTTGGTAGTTTTTCAGGATCCAGAAGACATAGTTTTTCATCTTGTTACTGACCAACAAAATTTCTATGCTTTCAAGAGCTGGTTCTCTAGAAAATCATACAAAGGTGCATCATTCCATATACTCAACATTGAAGATTTTCAATCTGTATCCACAAACAGTAACTTGGGTGCCCAAAAATTATCCTCATCTGAGGAGTACCGCATTTCTTTCAGCCGCAATATTAAAAACACTCAAGTTGAGACAACTGAGTATTTGTCAGTTTTTGGTCATTCCCATTTTGCCCTTCCTGACTTGCTTAAAAATATTTCAAAGGTGGTAGTATTAGATGATGATGTGGTTGTACAGAAAGATTTGTCATCACTGTGGAACTTTGACTTAGGAGGTAAAGTGATTGGTGCAGTTCAATTCTGTGAGATCAGATTGGGACAAATCAAAGAGTATGTAGGCGAATTTAGCTATGATGCTAATTCATGTGCTTGGATGTCGGGTGTGAATATTGTTGATTTGGAGAAATGGAGAGAACTCGATATTGGTTCAATCTACCATGGGCTACTTCAAAGGGTTTGTTATCTCATATGTATATTTTTATCGCTTAAAGTTTGTTTGTATGATGAGAATTGAATAAATAAAAACTAAAGAACCACTGAAATAATTGCTTGTTTTATTCTTTTACAGTTTGAGGGTGTGAACGAGGAATCATGGAGAATTGGAACTCTACGAGCAAGTCTACTAGCATTTCAAGATCTCGTACAACCCTTGCCAATTGAATGGATCCAGTCTGGATTAGGTCATAATTACAGAATTACCCACGGTCGTATAAGAAAGTCTATGGCACTTCATTTTAATGGAAACAGGAAACCCTGGCTGCATCTCGGCATTCCACGATACAAAAAATACTGGAGGAAGTACTTCCCTCGTGACGAGCCATATATGGCTGAGTGCAACATAAATCCATAGATAGAGACAACTGTGAAACATGAGAGAATAAATGGCCATGTGCGCAAAAAAAATTTATGCAAATGAAAGGCAGATAACGGATGGAATTTTTATGGAGATATCATGGCCGCAAAAGTGCCCCTTCTTTTTTGCATATATACTTCCCTGTTTTTTATGATTCTTTTTTCTTTGATAGTTGGGGATTGTCTCTTTTGGGATTTGTATTTTTCGTTTCCTGGACATTGGAACTTAGACATTTAGATATGCTTTAGTGAACAAAAAGTTGTGTTCTTGAACCAAACTAAAGCCTCTATTGATTTCTAGTAAAAGTTACAGAAATTCAAGTTGCTTCCTGAAGATGGTTGATGATTAGTGCCGAAATTTTTTATCAATAATATAAAAAAAATTCAAACATAACATCAGATTTTCAAAAGCTCGAATCATAATACAATCGCTGGCACTCGTACCGCTTGCCAGAGGTACCATTTATCGATGTTTCTTTATAAAACATCGATGTCTTTACAATAGAACATCGAAACGGTCATAACTTTTCGTAGGAAATTTCAATTTGAATGTTTGACCACAATTTGGAAAGCTCACGAAGAGATAGAGAATGTGGTGTGATTCTGAATCCTCTCAGGTACCTGACTCAAGCAAATTGAAATGGACGGCCCAAATTAACTCAAAACAGTACCTATTTGGGGATGGCGTAGGGGCAGTATTATTTGTGTTGTGAGATTCGTGGCAAGTTAAAAGAATGATCTTGGGTCGTCTGTTTCGAATTTGCTTGAGTCAGGTACCTGGGGTGATCCGAATTCGTGTGGTGTCCGAGGCATATCCTCCGGAAGCCCACATAATTAGAATTGTAAAAAAAAGAAGTCATTTAGGATCTTAAAACTTCAGTTGAATTTTATGATAAATAACGGGTTGTTAATTATTCGACAGGAAATTAATTTGACAATTCAAATAGTATTAAAATTATTAACTATGCATGCTCTAATCAGATTTTTAATTGTGTTTAATTTTTTTATTAAAATTCTCTTACCGCTAGCAATGGTAGAGGGTACCGCATGCAATGCCAACGGTAGGGATATCTCCATTCCATTATTAAGTTGGGTGTCCGATCCGCCAACGGCTACGATTGAAAGATTAATTTTTGGATTTAATCTCAGCTCTCCAATCACATAATCTATTTTCTTTTGATTGAATGCATCTGTTTTATGTGTAGAAGTTTAAATTTAGCTACAAACATACTCGCCACACATACCGCCACACGATGCGTTACAATTAAAATTAAACACTCTAAAATTTAGCGATATAATAAAATTCTCCGTTTTCTTATTTTTTTTGTTTCCTTATTTCTTCCTCTCAAATTGAAATTTTCTATACGGCGGATTACAATGCAAATCAATTTTTTGTTCACTTCCTTATTTATCTACTTCCTTATTTCTATACATATGAATGTAGAATATATTTCTAATTTTGTTTTTTTATGAAAATTTGTCATTTTGTATGAGAATTTATTTTTGTTATTTTATCATATATTCCGTTGCAACGCACGGGCACGATACTAGTAATTGAAGATTTTGGAAATATGATGTGATGTTTGAATTTTTGAATTTATCATTGTATTATTGATAAAAATTTCGGTGATTATTGCACGCGATTAATATTAAGTATTTATAAAAATTGGTTCTGCAACTGAACGATGACACGGTCGAATGGGGGATGCCCAGTCGAGTACCAGAGAGCCAGATAGGTTAAACCTTTGACCGATTGTGAACACTCTTTCAGCTATTAAATTAGTACCAGATAGTTTTAATTCTCCTAATCGTTGCAGCCCAAATAAATAGTTTTGATCGGGCTTTTGCGGGCTCAGAATTGTTCGAGAAATGAGAATTCAAACAAGTTACAATTTTTGAAAATAAAACTTGAGATCAACTCCAATATGAATTTGGATAAACCGATAAAAGATATAATTGGAGTAAAGATATTATAATAAGACAGCCGTAATTTGAAAGCTGCAGTAGACAGTAGTAGGGAATTAAATAATGCTCAAGTTGAACGCTGACCCACAATTACTTTTGTCTGGGATCTCGATCGTCGCTGTCGACCTAATCTTCTTGGATTTGGTCTAAACAAGACTTTCATGTTAGACTTTCCTATTTAAGGAACTAATCATGAATTTCAGTTGAGAGCCACAGCCACCTCTCTATGGAATAATGGAATTGACTAATTCGCTCTGACCATTACCCTTATCCAACTAGTTCTTTCTTAGATTCAATTCTTCTTGAGATTTGAGATTTGAGACTTGAGACTTTCACTCACGTTGTCAACCTAATCTTCTTGGAATTTAGAATCGTATTTTAAGGAACTGGTCATGAATTTACCCGGATTGACTGCCCAACTAAAGAATTCTTTAGATTTGAGACTTCCCAATTACTCTTTCTCCTTTTGGCGGCTGGAGACTTTGGAATTTCTCAAGTTTCTCACCCAAAAAATGACACTAGAACAAAGAACAATAAATACATAAAGAATACTAACCAAAAGTTGCCAAATATGCTAATGATAATATAAAAATTATAAATAAAATAACAATTATCACCAAAATCACATTAAATGGACTTCCCAAATAATATTTGGTAGTCATACAAAACATGCCCTTTCTTCCCCGCCCCGGCACCCCCCTCCTAAGCCCAATTAGAAGCAGCTTTACTGCTGTGACAAAAGTATGGTCAATACGAGCAAAAAAAAAAAAAAGTTATTAATCTTCGTGTGTAATCAAGGAGTAGCATTAAACCAGCATCTGATAAAATTCAGACACACAGGTCCAACTGTATACTCCCTCCCTTTCCTACTCTCACTTGTGAAGGGAAAGATCATGGTAAGTTGAATGCGAACCGTCACTTCCCGGAAAATGATTTTCACGGCACATCTTTTCCCATGGATCCTTGCAGCACTTCTGTAACTCCAAATATTTCTCCATATCAAATCCCTGCTTCAGCATCAATTTTTTCTGCCTCGTAGTGAACAGCCTTTCCATGAAATCTTGGTACGTCGGATCTCTTGATGTAATCAGAAAATACGCATATCCAATCACTAAACCAGTTGTGGTGGTGAAAAATGCAATTGGCTCCATGACATCCCAAGAGAATTCCCAGAAGGTGAGGCGGAAAAAGAGACCGACCTGAGCAATTAAAATGCCCAAACCGGTCCACAGGATGCGACGCACCTGTTTGTGTGCAAGTTTGTCGATCTCTTCTTTCTTTCTTACTAGTTGCTTCAGCTCTTCTTTTCTTGGGTCATTTGCCGGTGCCAGTGCAAATGGTACGACTTTACTCACTGAATCAACAACCTAAGCATTTTGTCAAGGTCAAAGTTAGTTAACTTACAAATTTGAGTTCCAATGTTGGATAGATCATCGATATTAACGGATAAGAACATTATTGAATACAATATGATAATTGCCTTTTCAATTGGTCCCAACAAGCACTGATGTTATTGGGCAACATAAGAATATCATGCATTCAGGCCATTTTCTTGACATTATGGTCAACTACATTCATTTCTTAATCAAAGAAAACTGTCTTGATGAATTGGTGGACCCAATGAGATAACTAAATTAAGAAAAATAAATGGCATATTTGAAAGACCAAATTGTTAACCATATGTAATTAAGTAGAAAAAAAAGCAATGTTCATAGTCATAGGGGTTTCTAAAGAAAGGAAGCGCAACTTAAACAATTAAAAAATGCAACAAGCTCAATTAATGGGAACAAACAAAAGCAGGTAGTTTAATGGAAGTTCTAACATTTTGAATCTCTTAATAAATTAGCAAAATTTAGTCTAAATGCTTAATTTTTTCAAATCGTCTCATGAGCTATAACCAGCTAAATCTCCTCCATATTTGTTAGAACATCTAACAGTCTTAATCTCAATTTTATCTCACAGAAATGAATATTACTTTGAGCAAACAAAAAAAGGATAAAAAGGAAACAAACACGAAATAATTAAAATGCCAAATAAAAAGAAAAAGAAAAATATAATGGATGGGATAGTTTTCAAGAGGATCTCCCTTTGGAGAGGGGACCATGAGATACAAGATGCATTTAATAAATTGACATTTTAAAAGGGTTAACCAGAAAAGCTCCCAAAACAGAAGCAGTGAGATAGCCAAAAATCACCTTGTCTGGATGGAGGTAGACCTTATCACGAAACAGCAGGACAACTCCCGTCTCATCAAGTGCACGTGCGAACGCGACTGCCTCGTCGGATGTGCGAGTCACGCCCATGGACTCGCACGTGCGGAGCAACTCATTGTACGAAATAACCTCTCCGCCACTTTCACCAAGCTTCTTCTTCAGCGCCTCCACGTTGACAAGCCGCATCAACCTCCTCGCCTCCGATACGGTTACCACCGGTTCGCGCACATCATCGTGCGCTGACTTGGTGGTGGTGGTACAGGGTTCCGGTTCCGGTTCCGGTTCCGGAGCCGGAGACGGGGATGGGAGGGAAGCGAAATGGTGGGACCAGATCCGGAGTGCCTGGAGGTGCCATAACCGCCGGTGAGGGGAGAAAAGCGCGCGTCCGAGCATATTTTTGTTTTCCTTTTTCTTTTTAGAGAGATGGAGAAAGTAGTTGTGTGGGGGCGGTGGAGGTGAATTCCAATTTTTAACGGGAAAAAATTCCAAGCGTGATGGGAGGGGAATCGGAGGGGAGGGGAGGAGAGAAATTTGGCCTTTCCAATTGAACAGAGCCAAAAAGTACAATATTTTGTACGAATGTTAAGGTACAATTAAACAGCGCCACGTCGCTGTAAGTAGATTTTGGTAGAAACATCTCTCTGCTCTGATTTTTGTGGCCGTATTTCCTTTTTGAAATGGAGGCTTCACGATACGAAAGGTCGTAATTTGGTCAACATCTAAGAACACGGGATGACTCATAACGCCGTTAGATTAGGAATGCTGTGCTTCTCCAACTTTGACCTGTAAAATGTCATCGGTATAGTGATCTTGACGAATTTAAGTAGTTACCAACTTAGGTAGCAAAATGCTATTGAAAGCTTGATAGATGAGGAATGAAATCAGCTGTTATTTTTTTAGAATAATATGAATATGTTTTTTTTCTCATTCAACAATTGATTTTTGTCGAGATTCGTGTATAAAAAATTGAACGGTTAGATGAGAAAAAACCAAGTTCATGTTATTCCAAAAGAATAATAACCGATTCATGCTCGATAGATGGTCCAACTACAATAATAAGGTGATATCTACGTCTTTACGTGTAATTCTTACTTGTATTGTATATGTGTTGATACTTTTTTCACAAAGTGTTTATATCTAATGGCAAAAATAGGAAATAAAAACTCTGTTATGTTACAAGGAATAAGAACTTTGAGTTGTATTTTTATATGTTTGACAAAATATTAAACTTCAACTTTCTTATGATTGCTAAGAAAAGGAAAAAGTGATAAACACTTTATATATTATATTCTGAATACTTATGAACTCAGTTGATTTTTGTCGAGATTCGTGTATAAACAAATTGAACGGTTAGATGAGAAAAAACAAGTTCATGTTATTCCAAAAGAATAATAGCCGATTCATGCTCGATAGATGGTCCAACTAAAATAATAAGGTGATATCTACGTCTTTATGTGTAATTCTTACTTGTATTGTATATGTGTTGATACTTTTTTCACAAAGTGTTTATATTTAATGGCAAAAATAGGAAATAAAAACTCTGTTACGTTACATGGAATAAGAACTTTGAATGTTGTATTATTATATGTTTGACAAAATATTTAACTTCAACTTTCTCATGATTGCTAAGAAAAGGAAAAAGTGATAAACACTTTATATATTATATTCTGAATACTTATGAACTCAGTTGATTTTTGTCGAGATTCGTGTATAAACAAATTGAACGGTTAGTGATAAGCCTAAATTTCATATATCTTTTAAGTAGGATTTGGTCTCTAAATCTATCCCCTTTTGTTGGTTTAAAGCTATTTAGTTTAGATAATGCACCAAGTTCGAGATTTTGCTATGTTTTCATGTATTTTCAGGTACTAGAAGCAAATGGGAATAATTTGGAGCAAGTCCGGACACGATCGGAAGTTAGACGGCATGTAGAGGCAAGTAACAGAGGAAAATTGCGACCTGCAATAATTTATTGCAACCCACAATAACACAACTTCTACTAAAACAGCTCACTGCCACAATTTTGCACCATTATTGCGACCTGCAATAATTTATTGCGACCCACAAATTCTTCACTATTTCCTTATTTTCAGCTGCTACAAACCCAGAATCGTTTTATAACCTAGACCCTTCTTCCCCAAGGGGGAGGTCACCATTTTTACACACTTCTTGAGAGCTAGGAGCAACCTCAAGAGCTAGGGTTGGAGATCTTGGGTGATTTGGAGAAGGAGAAGCTCAACGGAGAAGAGATTTGTGCTTGGATTTGTATTCTCTACTCTATTTTCTTCTTTCTTGGCTTTGGTAACAAACTGTTTATCCCATTTGTAACTATTTGCGCCCTTATGAGAGGCTAATCTCCTCTCTAGGGGCGATGGCGCGTAAAACTCGAAACTAGGTGCACTCTTTCTTACTCGATTTGTGAATTTTATTGACTATTAGCAATTTACTCTTTTAAAGCTTGATTTATGCATGGATTGTGTGGTTTAACCTTACTCCTTCAATTCATGGATTTAGGGATTTATCAATGACTAAAAATCACTTGCATTAACTCCCCGAACAAAAAGAGTAAAGAATAGGTTATTAGGACGAAGTACTTAACCGAGAAGTCCGATGTAACCCAAAAGTACGATATTAGCACACGAAGTACTTAACCGTGAAGTGCACGCTATTATCACTTTAGACAGAACACCCACGCACGCTTTAGAAACACGAATCGAGTAGATTGAGACCCTAGTGGATAGAAATGCCAAAGCCCCTGGAACTCCTACACTTGAATCAGACCCAAAACATTTATTATTTGCTTCTTTCAACTTAATTAGATTTAGAAATCAAACCAAACTTTGTCTGTCTAGCTTAATGAATTGGTGAGAACCAGTACTTTACGAGTTGTCCCTGTGGATTCGACACCCGAAATACTACTTGGCAAGATTGTATGCTTGCAATCAAATTAGGTGTATTAGGGTTCATAATAAGCTATAGAAAAACACGAACAGTTAGATGAGAAAAAACAAGTTCATGTTATTCCAAAAGAATAATAGCCGATTCATGCTCGATAGATGGTCCAACTAAAATAATAAGGTGATATCTACGTCTTTATGTGTAATTCTTACTTGTATTGTATACGTGTTGATACTTTTTTCACAAAGTGTTTATATTTAATGGCAAAAATAGAAAATAAAAACTCTGTTACGTTACAAGGAATAAGAACTTTGAATGTTGTATTTTTATATGTTTGACAAAATATTTAACTTCAACTTTCTTATGATTGCTAAGAAAAGGAAAAAGTGATAAACACTTTATATATTACGTTCTGAATACTTATGAACTCAGATTTGAACAACTTGAATGCTAAGTATAAATATTTTCAGGTACAAATAGTTAGGTGTAGGAATAATTTCTTAATAATAAAATGATTTTTAAAAATTTATTGCATAATTTGGACCTGTTAAATTTGATCGGATCATCCATCTAAGCTAAGACAAGGTTAACTACCACTTAAATGCTAGCTGTATATTCAATCTATTTTTTTTTTAAATTATTAGTTGATATTAATATCTATATTGAGAATTAAAACACTATCAAGGATTGAAAAATTTACGCTTTCAAAATAAGAGTCAATTGATTATCATCTTTATTTTTTTTAAAGTTAAATTAATTGTATGGTATTTCTCTATCATTTTAATACAAATTAAAAAAATTCAAAATGAACTCAATTTTTTTTATAAAAACTTGTTTATTATAATCTTTATACTTGTAGAGATAATTGATTGAAGTCAGGATTATAGTATAAATTTTGTAGATTTGTGTTGTCAACTCGTATTGAGAAATTTTCTATCTCTGCATGTGTTATCAAATAAAAAAAATGCATATTCTTAGCCATGATAGTTATTGTTAATGAGACCTATATTTTATTTATAATTGTTTTATTACAAAATGGAACCAAGTATCTAAATATGTTTCTTTCCTTTTGAGTTATCATAATGATTATAGGTAATTTCATTATTGTAATAAATAAGTACAAAGATATAGTCAAATAGTATCAGTCAAAAGTTATTTCGGAGCAACAGTAGATAGAGAACTCCATGTAGGATAAAACTTCGTTAACTATTTTCATTGAAGACATTATTGTTGAGGAGGGATCAATATCCCTTTTTATGTATAGTTGTGTCCATTGTTGATCTATTAATATTCGTAATAATTTAAAACTCAATAAACTTAAGAGTTTATTTTACAAAATCCAAAATTGAAAAAATTCAATAAATGAAATGAACCAAAGAACTTGGGTCATGTTTGGTTGTGGAGTAACTTTAATCCGGATTAAATTGCTTACTCCAAGTTAAGGTGGAGTAAGTTAATCATGTTTGGTTGGGTCATGCAACTTAAGCAACGGATTAAGTTACTCTAGAAATATCGTTGTCTGTTGTCTAATGAAGAGAGAGAAAATAAAAAAATAGAACTAGTGTATGACAGTAGGCCCCATGACGTGGAGTAAGCTAATCCATCTGAAGAGGTGGAGTAACTTACTCCAGATTAATTTAAATCTTACTCCATCAATTTTACTCCATGTTTGGTGGATTAAGTGTGGAGTAAGAGAGTTAATCCACCTCTTACTCCACAACCAAACATGGGTTGTAATTGGTGTTGCCTATCGGCTGCATTCACCAAATCCTTCCACAAACGCCGTTAAATCACAGGGACTTGACGGAGGTGCAGTAAATCAAATAGTCGACGGTCGACCTCTTGAGTATCTGAAGCTGTGAAGCAACAATGTGAAGGATAAAAAGGCTACATCGAGGAAAGTGGGTTTACTACTTAAATCAGTATCATCAAATAGGAAAATTTACTAAACTGTAATATAGCGTCCTCCTCTCACCTCTGAGTATCCTCACCTCATTTATTTCATGCGTCAATATTTTTCTTTCCATAAATCGCAACATCGCCTCTGAGTTCTGACACGGAGACGTGGTTGCCTCTAATCTCTGTCCTGCTGCGCTACGCTTTGGTTGGCGGAGAAGCGCTTCTTTTTATTTTATTTTTGCAACTTGGCACAGTTGGTGGATTGCATCGGGTAGGAAGAGTAGTCTCTCCAATTCATGTCACTTTTTAAGTTATAAGAATATTTCTGTCTAAGGTCCGGGTCCGGAGGAATCGTATCCTCTAAGTACTACTATATGGAGTAATTGGATCCGGATCGTTCTTTTAACTTTGCACGAATCTCAAAGCACAAATAATATTGCCCCTTCCCGAATCCCGAATAGGCACTGTTTTTTAGTTAATCTGGATCGTAAAGTAGTGGGCTCCACTTGTGCGGTACTACAGATGATACTTGTCCGGGTCCGGATCATTTCATCAGAACAGTAGTCTCAAATTCGTTTATTACATACACCCGCTGACTTGGTCAATTTAAATGGTTGGATTTGTACAAGTGCTTTATGATTCGGAATGAAATCCGCTGCTCTCCAAAAAACCCTACTATCACTGTTATTCTCTGTTATTCTCTTTCTCTCTCTTTTCTCTCTCCTCTCTCTCCTCCTCTTTTGAAGAGAGATATAGACAGAAAAGTGGAGAGCACCCGCTGCTATTTTTTTTAGAATAGCAGCAGAGTCGGATCCTTATGATCTGAGATGATAACTAATTTGTCATGTCAACATTCAATTGTTTATGTCATGTGAGAAATGACAAATATTAATAAAGTTCAGTGATTGCTTTCTCAAAATTGTCATAATTATGACTATTTTACACATCATAAGTCGCACTGAAAGATTTAAGCAAGTTAATGCTGGCCATAATATCATTTCCCTTATTATTAAGTGCTTGTTATTTATTAAGCACTGTTTTTAATCCCATTATTTATTAATTGATAAGATATTATTGATAAAATTGTAAATGAATGAGTACATTTATAACATATTTATCCCTACATATTTCTAAAAGAAAAATTTTATAGTTACAATTTACAAATGTTGTATGTTCGTTATAAAGATGCTCTGTTTGATTTCTCACTGAAATATTTTCTTTCATTTTTATCTATTTTTGTAGGTACCCCACTTCCTTTTTTTTTTTTTTTTTGAAGAATAGTGGATATTTCTACCGATTTCATATAGAAACTATAAGGACTTGATAAAGTACCCAAATTAGGTACCAAAAACCGGATACGAGAGTCATACATCAAAACTGACATAATTACTAGAAATACTCGAAAGAAACTAAGTAATTAAAGTAGCCAAAATACTATATCCAAATGACCTAAAGCAACAAAAAGAACCACATAGATCAATTCGGAAACATAACTACCAAAAGATCTTAAGCTAATTCATCCCAATTAACTTCATCTTCATCATTCGACTCTTCTTTAGACATTTGATTTTGGAGGCTGCCAGCTCCAAAACCCTGAGTAGAGGTTATCTCGAAATCCACCCAGGCTATCTATAACAAAAGATCCACTACCTGAGTTGTGTCCAGACTGCTGGTTTTTTTCTCCAGAATGAGATCTGGGAGGTCCTTAACACACCACGACTTCCTCTTCAACACTTATTTATTTGCCTAATTTTTTTTGACTGATATTGGATTAAAAACGGGTGAATTCTAGGTGATTTTTGTTAGTGAATCAGTGATAGTTAGGAAATTTCTAAGTAATTCTCTTTTTGCAGGAAATGCTGAGCGTTCCAGTGTTTATGATATATTTCGGTGTTTTGTTTCATGCAGGAACACAAAATAATTCAGCGTTTTGATGTGAAATGAGTTTTTGAGATTGGGCGGTACATGTTTAATTTTTGTTAATGCTACTGAAAAAAAAATCGACAGATATTGGGTGAATTCTAGATGATTTTTGCCGGTGACAGTTAGGAAATCTCTTTGCATTTTTCTTTTCAGGGTTTCTATTTTATATTATTTATGTCACACCCCAGGACAACCCGCCGCGCATTTATGCGCCAGGCGTTAAGCACATCACATACATTATCAATAACACAACCAAATAAGCCACTATATTAAAAATAAACAAGGTTCATAAACAAACAAAGGGGAAAATATGTCAGACATGGCTAGCCAAACAGTTACCGCCATGTCTGCATCATATATGATTCATACAAATATAAATTAAAAACAAATAGTGGCTACTCTTAATAGTTTCCGCTAAATTTTCTCACTCACGGCCTTCCTCCATGTCTCCTTCTTCATTTCCTGGAACCCACATAAATATGGAAACAAAACGGGTGAGAGATCGAACCATCTCTCAGTGCGGGATTTAGTTCCAGCCCGGTGTTTTTACAAATGAATGCAATTAATACCCAAACAGCAGTTAATTAAAAATAAACCCCAATTTCCTATAAATTCAGATATGCAACTTGTAAATCAATTTAAAAACGCAATTCCTGTTTCTTTTCCTTAAACAAACTTTTCATAACCTAGATCGCCACACACGGACGATCCGGCCCCTTTCTGTTCTGTTCACTTTTAAAATTTCGAAATTCCACACTCTGGGAATCATGCCCGTACATGAAACCCGGCGAATCGCCACGCAAGGACGACCCGATTATCACACTCTAGATGGGCCATTTCGGGGACCCATCCGGCGAACCGCCGCGAATTTGGCGGCCCGTTCTGTTCTGTTCTGTTCTGTTCTGTTCTGTTCTGTTCAAAACACTGGGCTGCCACACATGGACAACCCGCTTTTCAAAAACACATGCAGAGCCGCCTCATACGGACGGCCCCAATTTAAAAACAATTCATTCAAATTCCCCATTCCCAAATTTACAATTCAATTCCTGTCGATTCAATTTCATGCACCAAGAGTTCCTACCATGCAATTCTACACAAATTCAAACGATTGTTCGACATTCACAACATGCAGTTTATCCACCAGATTAAAGAAAGAATTACTTACCTCAATCCCTGCATTATGTATTATTTGTAAAAAGACCAGGAACCCGCACCTGTTAGCTGAGCGATTCCTTGATCGTCTCTCACGTCTCTAAATTCTTCAAAAGTCGAACCTTGAGTTTACGGATCCTCTATAATGCGAAACAAAATAAGAATTTCAGATTTTGAATGAGGATTTTCGGATCAGCAGCTAGCGGTACGCGCAACAGTCACTGTTTTGGACGGTTCTCAGCGATGGAGACTCCGATCGGGTGAATCCAGCGCTCATGGATCCGTATCTGCGAGCACTACAACCTTCGTCTTGTACACTCCTTGAGATTTCGGACGTACGGATTGCAGTTCCCTGTGGAACTCGGCTGACTGGTATAGCTCGGTTTTCTGGTTTGAGTACGGACAGTAGTTACTGTTTTGGCCAGATCTCGGTGATGGAAACTCGGATTGAGGTGAATCCAGCGCTCAATCGTCTGTATCTTCGAGCACTACAATTCTCGTGTTGAAGTCTCATTCATATTCGGAACGTACACGTAGCAGTTCTATGCGAAAGCCGGCTGGTCGGTTTGGATCCAGTGGAGATTCGGATCTTTGAGTTTTTCGGGTCTAGGAGAGGGTGGGGCTCGGATCTGAGGTGGAGGCTGCTGTGACGGCTTGCGGTTATAGAAGAAGGGGTCTCGGTTTGGGGAGGGGGGCTGCGGTGGTGGCCGAGGAGGTGGCGGCCTAGAGGTTGAGGAAGGCGCGGGTGATTGCGGCAGCCTAGCGGCCGAAAGAAGAGGGAGTGGCGGCTAGGGCAAGGGGAAAAGAGGGGGGGGGGGGGGGGGGGGGCTGTGGAGAGGGGGGTTTATATAGGGTAGGGTTAGGTTTAGAAGAGGATTTGTGATTTTTGGGCTTGGGCTTAGTGGGCCAACATATTATAAATTCGGATTAGGGCCTATGACAGAATTTTAATGTTTGTCTTCAAAGATTTTAATAACTGGAATTATAGGTTTGGAATTTGAAGAAAGTTAAAACACAAGAGTCGTAGGTTTTTCTGTTACGGTTCGAACGCAATTAGTTTCAACTTAATCGGACTTTCGAGTGAAGAGGAATTAATATAATAGTCGACAGGGGTCTGCAGTTCCGAAACAGCACTGTTTACTGACTTTGAAAATTTGTGGAGAATTTTACGTTCAGAATTTAGAGTAAGTTTCTAAACAAATGTCGTAGATCTTGAGGTTAGGTTTTCAGGTATTAAATTTCATTTAGATCCGAATTATTTTGAATGATAAATTATTAAAATACTAACAGCTGTCTGTCTGAAGTTCAGAAGCCTCATAAGTTTTATTCTATTGTGCTTATGAAATTTTAATGTGGCTATATAATTTTATTACCTAAATTCCGTGGCGTTACAATTTACTTGCGGGCCGACTATTTTATGTAGATGTGTGTGTGCTGCGCTTATTAGTGAGAAGAACAACTTGTTTTAGAAGATCTTAATTAAAATTAGCAAAGAGAAAAAAAATGATGATCATCCACCTATTAGGCTATTAGCATCATTCAAGCTTTATACAAAAACATTAGTAGCATTTAACGACGGATGTCATTTAACAATTTATCCATATAATTATTATTTAATTATCATTTAACCCCAAGGTATCTTTAGATAATTTTAATATCAGGATTCCAAAACTTTTAATCGTTTAATTGTAAGTTCAATTATCTTGTAGAAAACTTTAACTCATGATATTGTCAATGAATGACAGTAGTATATTTTCAGAAAAAATTCTTGGTAGTAATTGAAGTATGAGACAGAAAAAAAGAAAAAAAATGAATTTCCTCTTTACATTTAATTTTTAAGTTGATCAGCAGTGTTTCTTTTTGGCTAAAGTCTTAATCATTCCCTTCAAAATCTTTAAAAACCAAAAGAGGTTCATCAATGCCAACACTGAAGGTACTGTTATCATAGAATAGAGCCCCAAAGGAAATTTGTTCTTCACCTGAAAAATATAAATAATACAAGAAAGAGTTTTGTGAGAAAGATAATGTTTTGCTTGCTCCTTACTAATCCTTCTTAATTTTCATAATTATTTCTATGGTACATCTAATTCTTAATTCCATTTCATGATTCCACATTGATATCAATGTAATTGATACCACTTTTTATACAAAAAAAGAAAAAGAAAAAAGAAGAAGAACAATGTTTATATAGTTCGATTTTAACAAAGAAAAGTTGCATACCTCATGAAGATGAAGATATACATGTATAAAGAAATATACAAAGAGAAGAATCCTTGCAACCTGAAATGAAAAATATTTAACAGCATGACTGAGGTGCTAATATTAATGAGTGTGCTATTTTTTGCTAAGCTTTTACAATATTGAGTGGTGAGAGAAATTTTTCGATAAAAATGCAATTACCCAGAAAGGATCCGACCCTTGATCAAACTGCGGTACCAACCTTTTTTTTTTTTCTTTCTAAAATTTGAACAAAACAGTGGGCCTCATGTTCAATCTAAACTCACTCAAAAATAAATATAAAGTTGGTACCGCAATTACAAACTGCCTGGTAAAAATGTAATTACCCAGAAAAATGGATTTATTGGTTAATTTTTTTTTTTTGAAGATGGTAAAAATAAAGCCTATTCATTACCCGTAGCAGCACATTTTATTCATTTTCATTTTTATTATGCGTGCTGGTTGAATGATTAAGGGAGAAAGAAGATACAGAGATAGAGGAAGGAGAGAGATGTGAGATCGGAACATATTTTTTATTCTATGGGAAGTTCTTTCTTTTATCAATTGTTTTCTTTGTTAACTTTGTATTAATTGAGATAGATAATGAAGAGAGAGAGTAAAGGGTAAAATTGGTATTTGGTGAAAAAAAATTCTCTCACCGCTCAATAATGTAAAAGCTTAGCACTCCCCAATATTAATTGTAATGAAAAGAACATTGAAATAAGAGCATCTCATTTCTTTTAAATTGCTAATCTGATGTGTTAATTGCTAATATAATTGCTGGGTTGTAGGCTGATTTCTAAAAAAACAAATTTGCTTATAAAACAAACGATTTCTTTTGAGCATGCTGATACTCTTTCTTTTTCCTATTGGCTCTGATCATTTCTGGGATGGAGGGGTTCAGAAATTAAAAGGAACTTAATTTTTAAACAGTGCTTTACAACTGCTTTTATTTTTTACGGATTGCTGGGTTGGAGATGTTCTTAGGACTCGTTAGAAAAGAAAATCTTTGCAATTTTGTTATTCAAAAAGCTTATCAAATATAAATAGTGATCCCTTACCAGCCATACAGAAAACATAGCCAAACCATTGTACAAGTAAAGGGTTGAGCTTTTCTTCCCAGTAAGTTCCAAGTACCTGAAAAGAAATAGAAGATGAAAATAAAATAATCAGTATTAACTCCATTAAAGCTACCTTTTTATGAAATTTAGTGAGAGATTTAAAAAGAAAAATAATGCCTTTTATGAATTGGACATAATATTCAAAAAAAGAAAAAGAAAATTTATCCTTTCGTCAGTTACCAGTATTTAAGAAAATTTGGTTGTTCTCTCAAAATTCAGGTTGAGATAAAATATTCTTCAAATAATAATATGTGGACTGATATTATTAGAAAAAATGCTTAATGTGCTTAAATTGATCTAACAAGGGCTGATATTAAGAATCGCTAACATTGAGAAGATTTTGATCTTTGAATTGCTGTCCTTTTATTTTTTTAAATGCCAGGCCTTGTCAACTGATACTGGTACCAGTACAAGTCTGGAAACTCAAACCTGGAGACAAGTGGTTATCGTGCGTGTTGAAAAGTTTCTGGAGAGATATTCTCAGACAGTAATTTCAATGGTGCATTTTATCCTCTTCACTTGCACAATGATCCAATGAGGGATCTCTTTGCAATTTTTAAGTAAAGAAGAGCCCTTCCTTTTTCATACAATAGTAAATCAAACGGGAGGCAGTTTTGTCATATGGGAGGTTTCCATATTTTACATTGCCTACTGATGAAGTGATATGAAAGTACCCTTGGAGAATTGGTTGGCTTTATTGTTTGATCACATGCCAATTAATGTATACTTCTGAAGTCTTGAGGGTTATTTTAGTAACTTCCCCTACTGTTCCAGACTTGCGATGCTAATTAGGAATGGGTCATATTGGAAGAACAAATGCAATTGGTTACTAGATTCTGCTGAGATTTATATTTTTTGAGAATTTTTTCCATTTATGATTGCTGTCGAATTCGTCTTGGTTTTCAGTATCTTCATGCTTATTAACTTCATTTTCTAAAAGGGTACTTTGGTAATTTCCAGGAGCTAAGCTTCACACTTTCACTCAGATGTCGATTTGAAGATTTGACAAAGATGTCTTTTCTTACATTAATTTGTCAATGTTTTGCACTAAAACTGGTGTCTTTTTGAACTGAACTAACTAGGATTAATTAAATAAATTAGTTTGTCATTAGCACATACCATCTGAGGTTAACAAAGGGTGTAGTTGCCTCTGTAAGAAGTAGAGTATGTACATACACATGTCCTTTGCCACTTGTTAAAGTTAGAGAAATTGAAAAAATTGCGATCAAATGATGCAGCACCTGCAAAAATTTAGAAAAATGAGATAAAAAGAAAAGAATATGAATTGAAATTCTCTGTATAAGGTACCAGCATTTGAAGTGCTTACATATTCCGTGCCACCTAATGATGGGAAAAACCAGATTATCATGGCAAAATCTGTGATGAAATAACCAAGCGAAACCTGGATATTGCAAATTAGAGATAGTTTATTTAAAATAAATGATCACACTGATTATTATACCAGTTAGAGAAATTGACTGGTTTGCTTATTAAAATCATACATAATGGGAAAAGGCACCCAAAGAATTGAGAAAATATACCCCTTGTAAGCTGACAGAGAGCTGAGATTTCCTCTCTAATAGTATTATTGGATTATGAGGGTCATCTTTGAAAATATCCGAAAGAAATACCAGATGAAAGGAGACTACTGTAACCATCAATGAATGAAATGTTGAAATATTCCTTCATTTAAAAAAAAAAAAAGGTCATCTGTGAAAATATTGCCATCAGTAATAACAAACATAGGAAAAAAAAATGAGAAAAAATTGATATATATTTCCTACTTACCGGTTGTTCCACTCAACTCTGTCATTATTTCTTAAACCATCATACCCCTTGTATAGTTGTGAGCTAACTTTACCAGTGATGTCATATACCTTCAGAGATGAAGGAAAGCCATATGAGAAAGAGCACAGAGATATAATCACCACATTAAAAAGTAGCGGTATACAAAAATAAAAAAGATTATCTATTCAATTTGTCTCGAGAGGTACTCACAGGAGCATCAAAATATATGTAAACATATTTGATTTTGGTTTCTGATACTAACAAATACTTACAGCTTTGCTCATAAGAATCCCTGATACTACTGAAAGTGGCAACAAAAATTGCTCTGTAGGACCAAAATCCTGCTCCATGGATCCTAAAATTTGGGAAATCTAACCACACAGTCTCTGATCAGTTGTTGAACCAATTTAAACCCAACGTGCTGATAACGAACCTGTCTTCCAATTGGAGAAAGCAATAAAATATATTAGGTAAAGCCAGTGAAATCTAACCAAAGGTCAGAAACTGAAACAGAGCCATATAGCATTGCCCCAGGTACACCCAAGTTTCTTTTGTAAAGAAACAAGTAGAATATTTCAAGTCAATATTGCACAAATTCAAAATAATAGTTTTATTAATATATTAGACAATTAAGTCAAACAAAGGTAACTTTCTTGACATAGGCTTAAAATTGAAAACCGAAAGAACGGTACCCAGATCTGCACCTCCGTTTAACCTGGGCACGAATCTTAAAGAGGATCCCATAATTCAAATAGGCACCCAAACCCAAAGGCTCGGCTGGAAGTTATTCGGTACCTCAGAGGGATACTCTTCCACACTCGTTGACTTTTAAAATAGATGACTTGAACATAGAATTAGGAAAACCTTGAGGACAAAACACGGCAAGCTGCCAAGAGAGACGATACTTAGAATTTGGTGCACACTGAATCTCGTGCACCGTCTCGTGCATCAAACACTAGAGTGGAAAAAACGTGCCGTGCCGTGACTAACACGCTGTGACTTTAGTCTCGTGTCGTGATCAAGTTAATTTTTCACGTGTCATGCTGTGCCGTGACCAAAATGTTAAGGGGCGGTCACGACACGCGAATGGTCACGCCGTGTCCAAATGTGACTCACGTGACCATTTGATCATAATTTATGTTAGTTTATTTAAGATTCATCATTTAGTCAAGATCTAACGGTCTTAATTACATGTGACTCGCGTGACCACGTGCCGTGTCGTGATTAGATCTTTCGCGTGACGTGTCGTGCCGTGCCAAATTTTCAACAGATGGTCACGACACGGGACACGCGAATCATGACACGTAACTGATACGCATGCCGTGCTATACTGTAACCATGCCATTCCGTGATGAAGCCAATTTCGCCGTGCTATTTTTCTCACTCTACCAGATGGTAAGGTCAAAAGCAGGGGAAGACAATGACAGCGTAGTTTGTCACACACGGAGAGCAAACACAGCCATCAAATTTGAATAGTGTGGTTATTAGGGCCGGGTCTTTGGAAATTTGGACCATTCTTGGATGGTGTATAACTATATGCTAGTATTGTGCTGGCATGCAACTGTTACATATTATAAAGAAAATAAATAAATTTATACGAAATGACATATTTCCATAAAAAAATTAAACTAAATAACATTATTATTTCAATAACCTATTAAATGATATATACACGTAAATAATATTTTTTAAATAATGTATTAAATAACATATATTTCTTTGATCTTTGTAATATATTTTCATAAACAATCTCAAACAAAATGACATATTAAATGACAAATAACATTTTTAAATTATATAATCTTTTTTGAAAGAAATGAAGACACGACCAATCAATTATCAATAAATTTAAAAATTTCCTTAAATGTAATTTTAAAAATAGAAAGAAATCAGAATCAATCAGAAAGATGATACAATTTGCATGTAGAGAGTGTGTGTGGAGAGTACGTGCTTTAATAAATTTAGACTTCTACATGTAAGAAAAAACATAAAAAAGATACATAGAATTAGAATATTTAATCGGAGGGCTGATATTCAATTCGAAATTTTATTTTTTAATCAAAACCGTTGACGAATCAGGATATCTATATGCTTGGTCGTATTTATAGCAACTCAGTGTTGTAATAGCTTTAGTTTTACTATTTGGTTATGCTATGCTAGCTGTTATGCTAGTTGGATTTTCTAGACTTAGTCTTTTGATTAGCTGTAGAGGCTGTGAATCTCCCTTTTTATTTGTATGAGGCCTATGTTTAGTGTCAAAATTTTTGTAAATGAACTATTATGTTTTGTAATGAAATTGATGGATACAACCCACTTGTGTCAAAAAAAAAAAAAATGTGATATCAATTACCTATGTGAATACCAGAAAACTTAAATGTGAACACAATACCAAAGACAAACAAAAATGCTTTTGATTAACAGATAAGTACCGAATTTTTAGGTGAGCCAGTTATAAATTACTGAAATATGGACTAGTCTTCCAAAAAAATAGAGTGAGAAAAATGTTTTACTCATGGAATTTTTGTTTTCTTGTACACCCTACAAAACCTCAGAATATTCCCACATCAATAATTACCATGAAAAATAAAATAAAATGTCGGTGTAATTTGTATTCCTTGTAATATATACTTACAAATTTTGCAATTCTCGTCAACAAAAATGAAATATTAAAAAAAACGGAACATGTCTTTGTGTTGTTTAAAAAAAATGTAAATCATATGCCATCAGTTCAGCTATGACATTTCTGCTTAATAAAATGCCAGCCCCTTGAAATAGAAAATACTTGCACAGACCAAGGATATATAACGGTTTAGGTTTTTTTTGGCATGTAATTGTTTATGTTTTTAAAAGAATTAATGAATAACTCTGACTACTACTAATTCCATCTTTTATTATTTAATTTCAAAATTAGACTCACATGTACGTTATAATTTGTAAATTTGGATTTTAACCAATTTGTATATAAGTCCCTGTAACTTGTATATGATACTATTTATTTTTTTCCCTTCTCATCTTCTCAGGTTCCCCAACATTTTTCACTAATATCCTAAATTTACGGAGTTTGACTGTCTATACAAGTTTAGCAAAAGATAGAATGGTGAAAACTTTGGTGAAAATCACCAAGAGAAAGGGGAAAAAGCAAAAAGGAAATATAAAAATCTGCAAGAAGGAGATAGAGCTATCACCACCTCTCTCCATGTAATCAATCTTGAATTCTCAAAAGAAAGATGGAAATTGCTACAATGATGCATCTAAGTAAGAACGAAAAGTTGTCGACAAACATGGCGAAAAATGTGGCACATGTAACTTTTAACAATAATTCAGGGGTGATATGCTACTCACCAATGCTGATCTCAACAAACGGTATTTGGAAAGGAATCAACCCATTGGATTACTCTCTCCCTCTATTCATCCTACAAATGACGATTATTGTCGTGATGACGCGTATCCTCGTTGTCCTCCTCAAGCCTTTCCGCCAACCCCGTGTTATTGCCGAGATCATGGTATTCTATTGTAATTTTGCTCCAATTTTGTTGTTTCTGCTTAAGCTTTCATCTTCCTGAAAATCATTGTTTTGCTATACTTAGGGGAGGGGTGAGGGGAGAAGTATTTAATCTTCTTTTTACTTTTGTTTCTTGTTTTCATTATGATGAAAATATCTTTGGTCTAAATAAGATTAAGATTGGAGTTTTATGTTTGAAGTCAAGCGTATTTTGTTGAGATATTATTTCAGCTATTATTTTTTAAGATAAAAATGACTTTTACTTTCGATTATCTACATGAGATTTTTCAATTGAATTTCAAACTTGCGGCCTTTCATGTAGAGAACATTGTCTTGGTCATTAAATCAAAGGCTTATTCTTATTATTTCAGCTATTGTTGTAATATGATTTATTATTTTCCATCAAATTGTCACAAGAGGATTTAAGTGTTATCATTTTAAAATGAGAAAACGTTATGTAATATATATTATCTAGTTTTTGTTATTCAACTTCCACCTTTCAAAGTTTTTTTTTTTCTTTTTAATTTATATAAGAGGCTAACGAAATTGCACTAAAAAACTGTATAATTCAGGGCCAAAATAGCATTCATACAACATACATTCCTTTAAATACTAGTTACAGCACAGTTTAAACAAATATGTCAAAGTAATTAACTCATCCAACTTCATCACAAAGACATAATAGACACTATACTGGCAAGAGATCTTGAATGGTACAATTTTGAACCGTATAGTTTCAATTAAATACCTCCAAATTATGTGCTAACTAATGTTGACAAGCCTCTTTAGGCCGGCGTGATCTTGGGGCCATCCATCTTGGGCCGCATCAAGAAGTTCGGTGAAATGGTGTTCCCGCAACAAAGTTTCCTCACGCTCGAGACCGTGGCCCACCTTGGCCTTCTCTATTTCCTTTTCCTAGTTGGAGTTGAAATGGATGTTGCTGTGATTCGCCGTTCAGGGAAAAAAGCATTAGTGATTGCAGCTGCTGGGATGGCGTTGCCATTTTGCATCGGCACAGCTACCTCATTTGTGTTCAGACATCAAATCTCAAAGAACATACACCAAGCTGCCTTCCTACTTTTCCTTGGTGTTGCACTCTCCGTTACCGCTTTCCCTGTACTGGCACGTATTCTTGCAGAGACCAAGTTGCTAAATTCAGATTTGGGTCGCATTGCCATGTCGGCTGCTATAATCAATGACATGTGTGCATGGGTCTTACTTGCACTCGCCATTGCAATTGCCGAGGTGAAAGGAAATGCATTCTCCTCCCTTTACGTAAGTTATGTTTTTCAACTAAAAATTCTTTAATTCGACAAATTAAGTGATTATTAACTGCTGTTGACACCTCAAGAGTCGAGGCTTTGAAAATTAATGGTGATACAAATACAAATGACACAATTATAGGTTGTTTTGATATTGTTGTTTCTCGTTATAGGTTCTCTTTTCAGGACTTGGTTTTGTCTTAGTGTGTTTCTTTGTGGTACGACCTATCATGTGGTGGCTCATGCGACGCACTCCTGAGGGTGAAAACATCAGTGATGGACACGTCTGTCTAATCCTAGCTGGTGTCATGTTCGCCGGAGTCGTGACCGATGCTATTGGCATTCACTCAGTTTTTGGTGCATTCGTCTATGGCCTAGTCATCCCGAATGGACCTGTTAGTATAATACTAGTAGAAAAATTAGAGGATTTTGTTACTATATTATTACTGCCGCTTTTCTTTGCTATTAGTGGGCTCAGGACGGATGTGACAAAATTGAGGGATCCGATCACGGTTGGTCTGCTGGTACTTGTATTTGTGCTTGCAAGTATTGGGAAGATTGTCGGCACTATATTGATAGCTGCCCTTTATGATACTCCATTTAATGAGGGACTCGCGCTTGGTTTTCTCATGAACACTCGGGGGCTTGTAGAGATGATTGTGCTCAACATCGGTCGTGACAAGCAGGTAAATCAATTTTATCTTTTACTAATTAGTTTGGCACATAAACCGATCAAATTGTATGCACTTTGATATATAATTAAGACAAAAATATGCTACGTACTTCTTAAATAGGTCCTAGATGACCAGTCCTTTGCAACTATGGTACTGGTCTCTGTGTTAATGACAGCTTTAGTGACACCTGTTGTGACGGGGATGCATCGTGGGTCCCGGCGTATGATTGGATACAAGCGACGCAATCTTCAACTTTCCAACCCTGATAGTGAGCTCCGAATGTTGGCATGTGTTCACACACCGCGCAATGTACCCTCCATCATCTCTCTCTTAGGCATTGCTAATCCAACTAAGCGCTCTCCTATATTCGTATATGCACTTCACCTTGTCGAACTAACTGGCCGTGCCTCCAACATGCTTATTCTACATAGTACTGCCAATTCTACTCCGCTCTCTTCTCGTACTCCTCACAAGAGCAACACCTCATCCTTCCCTCATATCTTCTCTGCCTTCGAGTCGTTTGAACAGCATGCCGGTGGTGTGTCGGTACAACCCCTAACAACTGTTTCGCCCTACTCAACCATGCATGAGGATGTATGTGTTTTAGCAGAAGACAAACATGTGTCTCTAATTGTAATTCCTTTCCACAAGCAACAAACGGTCGACGGAGGAATGGAGGCAATGAACTCATCAATCAAGGATCTAAATGAAACCATACTCAGCACTGCACCGTGCTCAGTTGCAGTTTTTGTTGATCGCGGCCTTTCTTCATCAACTGTGCGTTTGGCAACCTCTCGCTACGTAATGCTTCTATTCTTTGGTGGTCCAGATGACCGTGAGGCTCTAGTCTTTTCCATGCGCATGATTGATAACCCATCCATATCTCTCACAATTCTTCGATTTCTACCATTAGAGGAACAACAAACTACAGTCTCTTCATCATCAGCCGTGAACAATTATCCGATGGCGAATGCAAATTCTGCAGAAGGCTATCAACGCATGCTCGATGAAGAATGCCTTCATGAGTTTCGTGTCAGGTATTAAGATATCTAACTTACTATTTAGACAATTTGTTGTACTAAAATATAGGCAGTCAATATTAAATATATTTTGCTTACTATTTTATTTCTTATGTCAGGACTGTCGGACGTGATTGTGTTAACTATATAGAAAAATTTGTTAGCAATAGTGAGGAAGCAGTGAGTACAATACGCAACATGGAGAGCCGCCACGAGCTTTTCATAGTCGGGAGAAGCTACAAAAACGCAAGCACTGAACTAACTACTGGGTTGAAAGAATGGACCGATTGTCCCGAGCTGGGACCTATAGGGGACATACTGGTTTCATCTGATTTCTCTATGGTGGTGTCAGTATTAGTGATACAACAGTATGTACCAGAAGGGGCCCAACCGGTACCAGTAACTGCCATGAGACAAGGAATGCAGAGCCCCATGAATAACCAGCCAGTGCAACAGTATCTAAACAATGCTAATGTGAGGATGTCAAATTTAACTTCTAGCCCTATTCAACCTTTCAATGTTGGCTGGAATTAATTGTAATAAGATATGTAGATTCTGATCTGATACAGTAGAGGGATCGATCTAACTTTGTAATTCTTTAATATTTGTTCTTTAGATAATTATGTGAATTAAGATTTTTTTAGTTTAGATTGTTAATTCCACCTCTAATTCAGCTTCTAAATATGGTGCTGGTAATTCAGAGAAATGTTTTTCTTCCAACTTTAGATTTGCAAAGTGAATTTTATATAAGAGTTTCTTTTAAAGAATAGAAACTTTCATTAGTAGAATTTACAATTTACAGTGTGTACCGGCAGCAGATATAAAATCTGACTTATCCTGAATGCTGAAAGGAGGAATATTTACAGAAAAAACAAATTGAATTATCATTAAGAAGAGAAATCGGTATCTTCACTGCAGATGGTTTGTATCAGGTGGAAGGATGACTTTTGAAAATTCCTTTTTTTAATTTTAATATTTAATAGAAAATGTCAACTAATTTGTTACAAATCAATTTTTAGTACCCATAAAAATTTGAATGCATGACCATTTATTAGTCGCTTTAGTAACTTAAGAGTTGAGCTATATTAAGTTATTAACCATTATTATTTGTAATTTTTTTACAAAGAGCATCATGTCTTCATGAACATAAAATTAATTAGGATATGAAGTGTGAGCATATATAATTATCATATTTACAAGCATTTTGTATTGATAAAAGAATTGTAAGAACAGTCTCATTGTAGAAGTAAAAACAGAGGTATGCTAATTATCTCGGCAATTTTCATCCAGGGCTCACATGGCGCCATGGCGGTTATGTCCCTCTTTTACTAGTAATTCACTATCATGAAATACTGAATTCAATATGTAAGTGTTAATTCTGAGATTATTAAGCATAACTTTAGATGAGTTATCAATCTAAAAACATTTATGTGTAAACGTATGTAACTATGTGTTAATTCCAAAAATTGAATTGTTAATTTTAAATAATCAAAGTCAAAGATCAAATATATTTTTATGCCAACCAAGATAATATTTTTTTTTATAACAGTGGGAAAACCCACCGATTTCATTTAACAAACGAAATCATACAGAGTTTACTGGTACCGGTACCAAACCTCTGATACCAAATAGACCAGAATACTGGTATCATAAACATAACATGCAAATCAAACAACCCTACTACAACCAAAAGATACTAAGCAATTAATTCTAACCACATACAATCCAGCACGAAAACACCCAAAGCAGTTTTTGTTTTTGAAGGACAGTTGGCAAGTTGCCGGCTGTCAGTATATATTAAAATAAAAGTTATTTACAGTCTCTCTCAGGAGGATAGGTCGTATACATATCTACTCACTCAGCTTGTAAATAGAACACTAATCAGTACAGTAAATATTATAGAGTGGTCATCAGTCCCCATTCTTCCCTCAACGCGTCTTGCACTAACAATTGATAATCCATTGTAAAGTTTCATCAACTGTTTCATTAATTAAACTCTGTACCAACTTATGGTCCTGCGAGAAGATTCGTCTATTCCTCTCCTTCCACAAGGACCACACTCCTGCTGCCCAAGCCACATCCCATCTTGTTTTTACCTGAGCCGCTAATGTTTTCCTATGTATTATCCAAGCCCCTGCTACGTTTCTTGTTCCACGTGGTGGCAGTAAGTTTAGTGATGCCAGCAATCCCCTCCAAATTCTGAGCCATTCGACATTCCCAGAATAAATGGTCCCTTGATTCCATGCCTGCCGTAGTACACATGACACACTCTGCTCTGTATTCACTATGCAACCTCTCCTGGTGAGATTCTGCCTGGTTAGTAGTTTATTGTACACCAGTAGCCAACATAATACCCTCACCTTGATTGGTACCTTGAGTTTCCACAGCGCGCCGTGGTATCTACATCCTATTCCTTTACGGTAGAGAATCCTATATGCCGAAGCTGTGGAAAATTCCCCCTCTGCTTTCCATCTCCACCTAACCATGTTCGTTTGTTGATCCCTCACGATCGAATAGTTAACCAAGTCTCCTAGGTCAGATATTTGTTTGAGGAAATATGATCCCTGGGTCCCCAAATCCGAATGACGTGTGATGCCGTGCAGTTGAGATTGAGTCTGTGCCCAGAGGCCATTCGGATTGCGGTGCAACTTCCATAGCAACACCCAAAGCAGTGATACCAGTATAACCAAACAAGATGATATAACTGAATAAAATCTGAAAACATGTAAATTGATCGAGCCTGCTTTCTTAGGGAACTCGGATCCGTATCCTCTGCATTAACTCAAAAGGGAATCTTTTGAGTTAATGAATTTCAACCGTCTGATTTGAAACGGAGCCAATCCGGCTAGTGTCTATAACATAGGAGTCCTTTAATATTAGTGCAGATCTAATTCGCACGAATTTTAAAACAGCTCGGATGGTCAAGATGCATTAACTCAAAAGATTCCCTTTTGAGTTAATGCAGAGGATACGAATTCAGGAACCCTACCTTAGAAAAAAAATGTTAATAATTTTAGTAATAAATTGGTTTGTACAAGGCCGTTAGGCCATATATTCGACTACTGCAAGGAAGATGAACAATACAGCCCAGAGGCCCGCAATACCGAATTTTTATTAATAGAAAATAAAAAATTAAAATATCGAGATTGAAGAAGACTTTCGGCAGAATTTGAAATATAGGAATTCCGTGATTTACTGTAACGGCCAGAGGACGTTATAGTCTGTAACGGCCCGATTATTTATCAGATTAGCGAACTAATTTACGAAAACTAAATTCCGGACCGTTATAGAAAATCACAGCCAGAATTTTTGCGGAAAAAAAAAATAAAAAATCTGCCCGTTATAGAGTATCACGGCCCGGCAAAATGCAAAAAAAAAATTTTAAAAACCGGGCCATTATAAAGAATCACGACCAGGAGAGCAAAAGCAGAAAAAAAAAAAATCCTAACCGTTATAGGAATACGGCCAGTTTTTTCGCATCCATTTCTCTCTGTCCGCTCTCTGTCCTTTGTCCGCCGAAAAAACTAATCAGTGGAAGTGTTAAAGATGGTGTAGCCTCATCAAAACAAGGCCTGAATATTGTTTATTGATTCACAGAAAGAAGACCTAAAAGCAGTGGTAAATCACTTGAGGTCTGATGGCGACGTGTCTTGTTTTGGCTTGTGGGGCCGCTCTATGGTGCTGTCACAAGGTCATGATCTTATACCCTTTTTTTAATTATTTACTTTTTTTGTTTTAGACTTGTAAAGTATCCCACAGACCAAGATATCTATTAAGCGTATAATTTTCTGATCTTGCCGTGATTTTCTATAACGGCCATGATTTTTTTTTCTGGCCGTGATTCTCTACAACGGCCTGTTTTTTTTTTATTTTTTTTTCTGCAAAAATTCTGGTCGTGATTCTCTATAATGGTCCGGGATTTAGTTTTCGTAAATCAGCTCGCTAATCTGATGAATAATCGGCCGTTACAGACTATAACGTCCTCTAGCCGTTACAGTAAATCACGGTATTCCTATATTTCGAATTCCGCCGAAAGTCTTCTTCAATCTCGATATTTTAATTTTTAGTTTCTATTAATAAAATTTCGGGAAATAGTAGCTACATCACTTTAAAATTTTAGGGAAAATTTCTAGTGTACCCGTTCAAATTTTCAAAATAGCCAATTTTTTCATCAAAATATTGAAATTTCTTATTTTTCCATTCTAAATTAAAATTCTTTCTTATTTCCCCATGTGTTGATTAAATCTGAAAATTTAAGCTAAATTTATAATTTTATTATATTTTGAAGTTTAAATGCCTATGTTGTACCTAGTGATTTGCAAACGGGTAAGGGCGGGCGGGCACGGGTAAAACCCGGGACGGGTCACGGGCAACGCGGGTCACGGGCGACACGGGACGGGTTAGCACGGGTATTTTTTTGAAAAACCCTACCCGGCCCCTCTCAAACCCCCCGGGCAACACGGGTCACGGGTAACACGGGTCACGGGCAACACGGGTCACGGGAAACACGGGTCACGGGTAAGCGGGTTTAGGTCCGGGTAGAACGGGTCTGGTCCGGGCGGGTTTTTTTTTTTTTTTTTTCTTTCTGTTTTTTAGGCTGCTGCCTCACTGCCTCTGCCTCCGCTGTTTTTTTTTTTTTGTTTTTTTTTTTGTTTTCTTTTTAAACCAATAAAATACAAATCAAAATTCATTTAACATGATTGAATATTTGAACTCAATAATTATTGTGATACTAAAATCAAAATCAAAGTTACGAATTATTTTAAAACAATATTGCTTAAATCAATTACTTTAAATTTTGAACAATAAAATATAAATTAAAAATTTCTTAAATCAATTACTTTAAAATAATTTTAAATCAATTACTTTAAAACAATAAAATATAAATCAAAAATTTCTTAAATCAGTTACTTTAAAAATAATAATGAATTATTTGAAAACAATAGATTAAAAAATAAAAGTTACCCTCCTCCTTTATTCCGGGCTTGGGACCGGCTATGTAAAATAACATAGGCGGAGTTCTAACTTTTTTTTTGTTAGTAGTTCTTCTTTAAAATGAATAATTTAAAAACTAATTGAAATGTTTAGAAATTAATGATTTAAAGAATAACCATAAAGATTAAAAGAGGTTAGAAATTTATACCGACACTACCTATCTAGAAGGTAGCATTCATATACCATTGGTCACTCTCTTCCGCACCGTCTGAATTCGAATTAGCCTCGGCCCGCGGCTCGGTACCACTTTCTTCGGTGTCGACTCCGGATGATGATTGATAATCGCGATATTGCTTGCGATTTTCAGCATCAATCCAATCTTTCAAACACACAAGTCTCTCAAAAACATGTGGACCCAACTTACTGCGTTTGTCGGAGAGGATCCTGTTCGCCGAACTAAAACAACTTTCGGAAGGGATGGTTGACACGGGCAAGGCAAATACGTCACGGGCCATCATCGCGAGGACTGGATAGTGAGTTGCATTCCTCCTCCACCACGCCATGATGTCAACCTGTTCACTTTCGTTGCGCATCGAAGTATAACTCAATAACTCGTTTGTGGCTGTGTACGGGTCGCTCTCCAACTGGAAATCTGCTAACAATCCACCACTGCTGGTGCTCCTGGAAGTGGAACTATTAAAAAATAAAAAAAATTAGTGGACAAATAATGTAGATATTATAAATAATAAAGATTAATAAATATTCATACCTAGCGGCAGCATGGGAGGAAGACGCTTGGTTTTAGTTGTCACTCATTCTTGAGTTGTATAAGTTAAACATCTCATCGAACTTGGAATTCACATATGTATCCATCCCGGTTTTGTCTAAATGTAGATTATCTTTGTACGCTTGAAGTATTTTGATCGTGAATATCTTCTTGTATGCCGGGTTGAGGTAGCTTGCGATAATGGCCAGGAGGGGTACATCTTTCCAATATTTTAGGAATTTTAGTTTCATGGCATCTACGATCGGCGTGAGAGAGGGGTCATTGCTTTCAGCTACTTCCAAGTCACGATACACCTTGGAAATTTGGTAGAGATTTTTGAGCAACTCAAATGCCGTCGGTGAGTACGAGCAGGATAGTTTGACGGTTGCTGTAAAAAAGGTTCCTAGAAAATTCTTAAGCCTTTCTAGTTGCAGCCATTCTTCGCGGGTGGGTTCCAATTCCATTCCCTCGGGGGTGGAGCTTCTCAAAAACTCCCCTATGGCAACTGAGTAAGGAATGCATCGGTTCAACATCCTGTAAGTGGAGTTCCAACGGGTATCTATATCCCAAGGTACTCTCAACCTGCTCAATCCAAACTGGCTACACAAAACCGCAAACCGTTGTTTTCTTTCTTGGTTTGAAACAATGTGGGCAAGAGCTCCCTTAAATTTAATTATCAATTGTTTTACCGCTTCTGTTTTAAGGCCGTCCTTCACGACGAGGTTAAGTATGTGGTAAGCACACTTTTGGTGGAACATTTCACCATTCATGATTGGGTTCAGTGACAGTTTAAAAATCTCAATGGAAGCTACGTTGTTGCTAGCATTATCGAATGAAATAGAAAAAATCTTATTCTCTGTGTCTCTTTTAAGGTTATACTCTTGTAAAACCTCAATAATGGATCGGTAAATTACACTAGAAGTGTGGGGGGAATCCAAAACTCAAAAACTTAATACCCTTTTTTGTAACACCCAAAGATCATCAATCCAATGCCCGGTAATACAAGAGTACCCAAGTCCATGTTTACCGGCAGTCCAGATATCAGAGGTAATTGAGACCTTATTGGGTTGATATGCAATTATAGCTCGTAGATCGTTTTTTGTACTGGTAAATTGGTTTTTTATTTCATTAACCATCTTTCTATGATGTAACCTCTTGTACATTGGTTGACCACACCCCCGAATGACCAACCGGGCAAAAATCATGCAACCACCCATACTTATTGGTTGTTCTTTGTGGGTAATGTACCGGACCAATTCACTAAGCATTACCGATTCATCATATTTCTGGTGTGTTCTGGTACCATCCAGGTTAATAAGGGTTTGGATTTGTCTCGGGTCAGCATGTTTTTGTGGAAACTCACCCTTTCTTCGGTGACCATCGGCATGTCTCTTAAAATTAGTCATACCACCGGATTTTTTATACTCGAAAACCTTACTCTTGCAACCTTTTACCTTACAAGTTAGATATTGCATAGTGCCATCCTCCAGCTTGGTCACGTCATAAAAGGGCAACCAATCTGCATTATATTCAGGAGCTCTTTTACTCTTCTTTTCTGCCGGTTCTTGTGGGGGGGCACTTGTCGAACGAGGGACATCTTCAGCTTGAATTTCAGGGACACTTGTCGAAGGAGTACCTTCCATTGGGGAAGTGAATTGACTCGATGCTATGGAAGAAGTGCCTCCGTATGCATACGGTGCTGTCGGTTGATGTGTTTCTTGTGGAATGAATATGTTTGGATCGTTAGGATAATACGGTGCACTCGTTTCGGGGGCTTGTCGATAATTTTTTGGATAATTAGGTGGAAGCATTTGGGGTTGTTGTTGATAATTTGGTTGTAGCATTTGGTCTCTGCTTTGATAATTTTCTGGATAATTAGGTGGTGCCATTTGGGCGGAGCTACCAGGATAAAAAGCTGACATATCGACGTCAAATAGTTCGTGGGACAATCTCGCGGCGTGGTCGTTGGACATTCTCGCGGCTAAAATATAACCTATTCAAAAATAAATGGAAATTACTTAGCATATTCAAAAAATAAATCTAACCTATTAAAAATAAATCCGAATTTCAAAAAATAAATCTAACCTATTAAAAATAAATCCGAATTTCAAAAAATAAATCTAACCTATTAAAAATAAATGGAAATTACTTAACATACTTATTTAACCTATTAAAAATAAATCCGAATTTGAAAAATAAAATCTAACCTATTCAAAAATAAATCTAATTACTTGGCATATTCAAAAACTAAATCTAACATACTTATTTAACCTATTAAAAATAAATCCGAATTTCAAAAATAAAATCTAACCTATTAAAAAATAAATCTAATAACTTGGCATATTCAAAAAATAAATATAACATACTTATTTAACCTATTAAAAATAAATCCGAATTTGAAAAATAAAATCTAACCTATTCAAAAATAAATCTAATTACTTGGCATATTCAAAAACTAAATCTAACATACTTATTTAACCTATTAAAAATAAATCCGAATTTGAAAAATAAAATCTAACCTATTAAAAAATAAATCTAATAACTTGGCATATTCAAAAAATAAATATAACATACTTATTTAACCTATTAAAAATAAATCCGAATTTGAAAAATTAAATCTAACCTATTCAAAAATAAATATAATTACTTGGCATATTCAAAAACTAAATCTAACATACTTATTTAACCTATTAAAAATAAATCCGAATTTCAAAAATAAAATCTAACCTATTAAAAAATAAATCTAATAACTTGGCATATTCAAAAAATAAATATAACATACTTATTTAACCTATTCAAAATAAATCCGAATTTGAAAAATAAAATCTAACCTATTCAAAAATAAATCTAATTACTTGGCATATTCAAAAACTAAATCTAACATACTTATTTAACCTATTAAAAATAAATCCGAATTTCAAAAATAAAATCTAACCTATTAAAAAATAAATCTAATAACTTGGCATATTCAAAAAATAAATATAACATACTTATTTAACCTATTCAAAATAAATCCGAATTTGAAAAATAAAATCTAACCTATTCAAAAATAAATCTAATAACTTGGCATATTCAAAAAATAAATATAACATACTTATTTAACCTATTAAAAATAAATCCGAATTTGAAAAATTAAATCTAACCTATTCAAAAATAAATATAATTACTTGGCATATTCAAAAACTAAATCTAACATACTTATTTAACCTATTAAAAATAAATCCGAATTTCAAAAATAAAATCTAACCTATTAAAAAATAAATCTAATAACTTGGCATATTCAAAAAATAAATATAACATACTTATTTAACCTATTCAAAATAAATCCGAATTTGAAAAATAAAATCTAACCTATTCAAAAATAAATATAATTACTTGGCATATTCAAAAACTAAATCTAACATACTTATTTAACCTATTAAAAATAAATCCGAATTTCAAAAATAAAATCTAACCTATTAAAAAATAAATCTAATAACTTGGCATATTCAAAAAATAAATATAACATACTTATTTAACCTATTCAAAATAAATCCGAATTTGAAAAATAAAATCTAACCTATTCAAAAATAAATCTAATTACTTGGCATATTCAAAAAATAAATATAACATACTTATTTAACCTATTAAAAATAAATCCGAATTTGAAAAATTAAATCTAACCTATTCAAAAATAAATCTAATTACTTGACATATTCAAAAACTAAATCTAACATACTTATTTAACCTATTAAAAATAAATCCGAATTTCAAAAATAAAATCTAACCTATTCAAAAATAAATCTAATTACTTGGCATATTCAAAAAATAAATCTAACATACTTATTTAACCTATTAAAAATAAATCCGAATTTCAAAAATTAAATCTAACCTATTCAAAAATAAATCTAATAGCTTAAATTTTAAATTACTCTAGGAAAAACAAATATAACATTCAATTTTAATACTAATATTCTATACAAAATCTAACAAAAACTAATTTAAGTTAAACTAATTCAAACAAACTATAAATTTAACATTCTATATTTCAATTTAACAAAATTTAATGTAACATGAAAATCTAACCTTTAAATCTCGCGGGAAAATTTTGCGGGAGGTGACGAACTTCGTAATTCCAATACCTTCGTAATTCCGTTGCGTATTCGTAGAATGAATTAAATTTACAAATATATATTTTTTTTAACAACAAAATTAAAATTGAGAATAATGAAAATATTGAGATTGAGATTGAGATTGAGAGAATGAGAGATGAAAATATTGAGATTGGGATGTGAAAATTTGTGAGGGATGGGGGTGTATTTAAAGAGTTTTGTTTGAGGGGGGGGTATAATTTGAAATTTTAAAACAAAACTAAAAAAAAAAAAAAATCAAAAAAGAGGAAGGGGGGGGCTGGGGGGGTCCGGGGGGGAGGGTGGGAGGGGGGGGGGGGGGGGGGCTGGGGGTAGGGGCCCGGGGCAGGGGGGGCTGGGGTATTGGGGGGAAAAAATTTAAATTTCAAATTCTGGAAAAAAAAAAAAAAAAAAAGAGTACAGGTCTGCCTCTGGTTCGGGTTCGGGTACGGGTAGGCGGGTACGGGTAGGCGGGCACGGGTCTACGGGTAGGCGGGCACGGGTAATCGGGTACGGGTACGGGTAATACGGGTCCACGGGTCGGTACGGGCGGGTACGGGTTTGAAACGGGACGGGTATCACGGGTAAATTTTAAAAAAATCCGTACCCGGCCCTTCTCAACCCGTACCCGTTGAACCCGTGTACCCGTGCAAAACCCGTGCACGGGCACGGGTCCCGGGCGGGCGGGCACGGGTCTGACCCGTGGGGGTATTTGCCAATCACTAGTTGTACCTCTTTTAAAAGTGAGGTCTCATTTCTTCCTCTTCACTCCATTGTTGTTGTTACTCAAAACCTAAAATTACATCAAGGAAACTAATGGTGTCACCAAAGAAACCCTATTCAATCCCAGCAGAGCATTTCTCGAAAACATATAAACCAATCGACAAATTTTTCTGCCTTTGTGGCCTCGGTAGCAGATTTCAAGTTACCAAGAATTGATTGTACAAACTGAATGAGAAAAAAATGAAATATGAATTTGTTACTTTTGTAGTTCATCTCAAAGACCTTAGATACCACGATGGCACAATCTGACCGCTTAATGGCCCAATCACTTTAATTTGGCTTTTTATTTTTCTGATTCTATCAAAGTCTAATGTATGTTGGATGGACAATATTCCGACATTTTTATTTATATCCAAAGTTAATTACAAATTAATAAAATTGCTTAGAAGCGCCAGTTTTTATTAAAAATGTCCAAACCAGCTATTTAATGGCCAGTCCTTGATTTTTTTTTTTTTTTTTTAAGAGACAAATAAGCTAAAATGCTGAAATATAATACTAAAAAATCGAATTTTTTTTAAATATTTGTCAAATTACTTTTTTGATAGCATATTTATACTAAAATACGCTAAATTACTTGAAATTATGTTAATTTATGCTGATTTACACTAAATTACTTGAAATTATGTTTATTTTTTTATTTTTTTTAAGAGACAAATAGCTAAAATGCTGAAATATAACACTAAAAAATCAAATTTTAAAAAAAATATTTGTTAGATTACTTTTTTGATATATAATTAGCATATTTATACTAAAATACGATAAATTACTTGAAATTATGTTAATTTATGCTAAATTACACTAAATTACGCGAAATTACAATAATTATGTAGAATTATGCTAAAATAAGGTAAATTACGCTAAATTACGTATGAATAGGGCCGATTTTGTACCATCTTTCATAAATCATAAAAAATAGTATAAAAATTCCTAAAATAATAAAAATTGGTATTCTACAAGTTCATTATATAAATAATTTACTGAGCTACGTAGATTGAACAATAGAAATGAAAATCTTAATCGGAAACTTCAACTGAAGTTTTGAGGCTCTTCCCTTTGTTTTTTGGTGATTTTGAATTTCGAAATTTGACATCATTGGCACTGACAGATGGGTATTTTTGTAAGCTTTCCGAAAAGTGGTCATTTGCTGAAATCGGACACTCGAGCGTCGTTTTATGGCCGTTTGAAGTTTCGTCGTCGTTTTTCGCCTTCTCAGTGAAGATATCATCCCTATTCATACGTAATTAGCATAATTTACCGTATTCAAGCATATTCTACATAATTATTGTATTTAGCGTAATTCAGCATAAATTAACATAATTTCAAGTAATTTAGCGTAGTTTAGTATAAATATGCTAATTATATATCAAAAAAGTAATCTAACAAATATTTAAATAAAAATTCGATTTTTTAGTGTTATATTTCAGTATTTTAGCTATTTGTCTCTTAAAAAATAAATAAAAAATAAACATAATTTCAACTAATTTAGTGTAAATCAGCATAAATTAACATAATTTCAAGTAATTTAGCGTATTTTAGTATAAATATGCTATCAAAAAAGTAATTTGACAAATATTTAAAAAAATTTGATTTTTTAGTGTTATATTTCAGCATTTTAGCTTATTTGTCTCTTAAAAAAAAAAATCAATCAAGGACCGGCCATTAAATGGCCGGTTTGGACATTTTTAATAAAAACTGGCGCTTCTGGACAATTTTATTAATTTGTAATTAACTTTGGATATAAATAAAAATGTCGGACAATATTTAAAGTGAATTAGAGTAATAAAGAAAAATTTATGACAAATTGAACTACCATCTTATGAGTTTGGAGATATATTACAAAAGTAACAAATTAATATTTCAAAGCTGCTACGGAACAGTTGGAAGGAGTAAACTTTATCCAGCAGCACTACCCATTGGTGGTCGAAGGGATAAGCTCTGGGGCTGTGGAACCATCTGCCAAGTGCCACGGGTTAAGGACTGAGAAGGGATTTTTGGGGAGACTATTGGTTTTTTTTTTATGTGACTTTAGGTCCCGAGTTACTGCAGCAATGAGGTGAAGAAGAAAGGATCTCAGTTTTAGAAGAAGGGCAAAATAGACATTTAATACCTTAAAGTAAAATTAAATTATAAATTCAGCTTATATTTTCAGATTTAATCAAGGGGAAATAAGAAAGGAATTCAATTTAGAATAGGGAAATAAGAAATTTTAATATTTTGACGGAAAAATGAACTATTTTGAAAGTTTGGAGGAGTACACTCTAAATTTTCCCAAAATTTTAATATGCTGGGAGGATGGCTATCGACTTGCTACACAATGATCACAGGAGGACTGTTTGTAGAGCATCCGTGTCGCTCTCTCGAAGCTCCTTGATCTCCGTGTCGGTCTCTCCAAGCTCCACGAGACATCCCATGGCGATCTCGCGAAAGCTCGATGCCTGAGCTCCTACCAATCACGTTCCCTGGAAAAACGCATTTCTCTTTCCCTTTGCCTTCTCCAATGAAAGTCCTCTCAGTTTGGAACCTCTTGTCGGATCTCTTTCCATCTTCAGAGCCGAATATCGTGGGCACATGCATCATAGGCGCCGTTGTTCTTCTCTTCTTCGTCTCCTTTTCTCTATGGCGAGGTCTGAGTGGGAGGAGAAGGAAGCCGGTGAGAGTATACATGGATGGATGCTTCGACATGATGCACTATGGCCATTGCAACGCTCTTAGACAGGCCCGCGCGCTTGGAGACGAGTTGGTGGTCGGTGTAGTGAGTGATGAGGAGATCATTGCTAACAAGGGCCCACCTGTCAGCCCTTTATACGAACGGTTCACTTTTATTTTTCTATTGTCTTTCAAATTTACTTAATTTTAAGCTGAAATTTCATAGTGCGATCCAAGCTACCCACTCTAATTTGTGCAAAAAGCAAATGGCCGGAAGCGAACTGATAAATTTCAGGTTGACCTGAAACTGAACCCAAAACCAATTGGAAACAAAATTTTACATAAGAGACTGAAAATGAATTGTTACTCAAGCAAGACTCAAGAGTCGAGACTCTGTGAATTTAAATGGAAACCTGTCCTGTCTATCAATTTTCGTCTCTGATTTCTGTTAATTGAATTCTACGGTAGGAAATGACATTTGCAACACTCTACTTTTCTTTTATCGTTTGTGCAGAATGTTAATGGTAGCTGCAGTGAAGTGGGTGGATGAAGTAATATCTGACGCCCCTTATGCGATAAATGAAGAATTTATGAAGAAGCTTTTCACAGAGTATAACATAGACTATATCATACATGGAGATGATTCTTGCCTGCTTCCAGATGGTACCGATGCATATGCCCTTGCCAAGAAGGCTGGACGGTACAAGCAGATCAAAAGAACTGAAGGTGTTTCCAGCACTGATATTGTTGGTACGATTTATTATGTGCTCCTCCATTTCTTTTCAGTAAATTCTAAATTGTGAAGAGGGCAGTGTTATTTGTTGAACATTACCTTCTAGTATTAATGTAGTTTTAGTATTTCAAATGAGAACCTGTCATTACTGATATAACCCTCTCTTATAGATTTGATATGTAGTGTATGGGCATTTCTGTCATTCCACTTAATTTTCTCACTGTTGAGCTTGTGTCAGTTTGCAAAGATGTCAAACAGTAGGTGTTCAAATGCCTGACAAGGCAAGGGTCTTGTTGCAAATCTCCACTTTCATTCATAAAACCTTCTCTTGTTAATGTGTATTAACAGGTCGCATGCTTCTTTGTGTAAGAGAGAGATCTACTGGAGATAAGCATGGCCATGCATCATTGCAAAGGCAGTTCAGTCATGGCCATGGCCAGAAATTAGATGGCGGCAGTGGTTCACCTAGAAGTGGGACCCGCATTTCTCGTTTCTTGCCCACTTCTAGGCGCATAGTCCAGTTCTCTAATGAAAAGGTTTAAATTTAGCTATATTTTCACATGTTGACTATCAGTTTAGTGTACTTCATCAAGGGAAAAAGAAAATTAGGGGTTTCGTTTTAATGTAATGCAGGGGGCAGGTTCAGAGTCTAGAATAATCTACATTGATGGTGCATTTGATCTTTTCCATGCTGGACATGTGGAGGTGCTCTCTCATCTAATGTTTTTTTTTTTTTTTAATTCTAATGAAAGAAAAATCTTTTCCATTTTCTTGTTAATTAATTTTATTCATCTTTTCTATACACAGATATTACGGGTTGTTCGGGCCTTGGGAGATTTTTTACTAGTTGGCATATATAGTGACCAAACAGTCAGGTCTTTTCACCTCCCTCAATGTGTGTGCAGCCGGCCCCACCTAAGACAAACAATTCCTATTTATTTATGCACTTCTGCTTCTTTTCTTTTTGTTTAATTTTGTTTCCTAATGGGCTTTTTTGCTGAATTTATTTTTCTTTGTATGCAGCTCGGTCCAAGGTGCACATCGCCCAATAATGAATCTGCATGAAAGAAGCCTAAGTGTCTTAGCTTGTCGATATGTAGATGAAGTTATAATAGGAGCCCCTCGTGAGGTTTCAAAAGATATGGTAGGTTTTAGAAATTGTAGATTCTGTCCTTTCATTTGCTTTCTAATTTTTGTGTGTTGAGCAATTTACATATGCAAACTTTCTCTGTGGTGCAGATCACTACCTTCAATATTTCCTTGGTAGTGCATGGAACAATTGCTGAAAATATGGGTTTAATAAAGGTAATAAATTTCATGATATAAGGATCTTTTATTTTAAAGATTAAATTTGATTTTTGTTTATTTGTTTTGATATATGGATTGCTTTTACAGGAGCAACCAAACCCATATAGGGTTCCAATGGATATGGGCATCTTTAAGCAACTGGAGAGTCCATTAAATATCACAACTAGTACAATAATTAGGAGGATTGTTGCTAATCATGAAGCATATCAGGTTCATAAATTTCCATTGTTTTTTCTCTCTGTTTGTTTTCTTTACACAGTGCCATGTTTGTTCTTCTACACGATGAATTTGTTAAGGCACTATATATTTAAATGTTGCATTTCTGGGTGCAGAAGAGAAATGAGATGAAAGAAGCTAGTGAAAGGAAATATTATGAGAACAGAACTTACATATCTGAATGAGCTATTAGGTGGTTTATCTACACAATTATGAAGCTTCACATTTTTTACTATTAGAAACACTTTTATTGTTGCACATATGATGTAAATTATGTAGAGAGAACATTCGGATTTTTTTTTTTTTTAATCTTCTCTTGTTTTTTTTCCCCTTTTTCGCATTGTTTGAATGTACATGAAAGATATTTTGCTAGAGAAGACTGAAGATAACTCTCTTGTTTTTTGCATGCAATTTGAAGGGTACGAGTCCGAATTTGATTCGTAAACTTCATTTTATTTTTTTCTTTCATGTTATTTTTTTTTTTTGTTTCAAAGAAGCCAATAGCCCGTAAAATGGGTTGCGAAAGCTTTATATAGATATCGCATAATGCAGCAGGGAAAATTAAATTGGAAGTGTAGGGGTTAAAAACATGCTAGCATTACTTTAAAAGTTACATATTTTATAAAGATGGCTGATTAGGGTTTATACTGTGAGATGTATGATAGACATACCAATATATTTTGTTATCAAATTCCTTGTGATAAAAAAAATTCTTAGACCAATTAGAAATTTGATAGTTTTGGAAAGGGAAAATTGGTTATTTGCCACTCCAAAACTTTCAAATTGTGAAAATGTCATTCCGAAATTTAAAATTATAAAAATGCCACTCTAAACTTCATTAATTTCTAATTTTTCCATTTATACTGTATTAGCCTTGTTTAAAAAAAAAAATTTAATTACGGACTAAAATACCCTTGGCAGAAAAACATACGAACCCCAGAAAGAAAGAAGGGTTTTCTGAGAGGCCTCCTACTACTCTCCGCCTTATACTGAGAGGGTTTTCTGAGAGGCCTTATACTCCACCTCCTACTACTCTCCGCCTCCTACTACGAGAAGGGTAGCACCTCCGCCTCCTAAAATACTCTCCACTCCGAAGGCAGCCCCTTCGCCTCCTACTCGGAATCTCTCAAGGCACGAACACTACGCCTCCGCCACGAGTAGGTGGGCCCTTCGCCTCAATCGCCCCGAGTAGGCAGCCCCTCCGCCTCAATCGCCCAGAGTAGGCAGCCACTCCGCCTCAATCAAATTGTGGTACGCTTTTCATCTCTGTCTCTCTGCTCTTTGCACTCCATCATGTCGGACTTCATTCTATAATTAACGGGCTACTCTTAAAAAAAATTCACTTCATTTCTTTTCAGATTTTGCTATTGGTTTATCATTTATACCAGGAAGTCAGGAACCCTTATTAATTAATCGTTCAAATAAATTCTAGTCCGCATTGATTGCCTCGTTCAGAGAAGAAAATTAAAAAAGAAAAAGGACCGCCTTTTGCTTTGTGCAGCCAGCGTTTATTAGTCATGTGATTAATTCACTTGCATATGATATATAACTTTGAATTCCTACAAATAAACCATAATTTTGTTTTCCTAGCTATACTTTTTGTTTTGAAACTTAATTACACTGGTAAATACCAGTACTATTTATGTGAAACATAAATAATTGTGCTTATAATATATCTGTCTTCGATGTTATGTGATTTTTTTCGTATTCAATTTTCCACTACATGGCCTTATTTGCATTACAAAAATATCTTTAATATGCAAACTGTTCATATATGAATTTGTAAGTGTTTATGTCAGTTTTTGATCAAAATGCTAAAAATATCAGGCCTGTTCCTTCCTGCAGTGGAGAGGCATGCATTGGATTCATTTTAGACATCTAAGCAAGTTCCACCACCAGCTCTGACTAATGTAAGCTTATTTCTTCTTTAATCCATTTTTTAGGTTGTAGCATTTGTATTCAAAATAATTTAGTCTGTTTTTAGAATAGCCTGTTTCATTAATTTAGTCTCAATAATTTTATACATCTATTACTTTACATACAGGGTTGACCCAGAAACTGCTTTTAGGGTAGAGGTTAAGGTTGAAGGATTTTGGAACAAGCAAAATGATGGTAGGAAGGAATATGTCAAGGGAAGGACATTCAAATGGGCTGTGGATTCAGATAGGTTCTCCTTGTGTGATTTGATTAGTGATCTATCGGATGAGATCTCTTGGGGGAGTTGTCAAATGGGCACCAATAAGAGGTAAACTCTCCATTGTAAAAATCTTTAACACTCTCTTTTGAGAACTTTTATCTTGGAGATGCATCAAAATTAATTGTTGTGCTGTCTGCTTGAATGAAATTGTTATAGTGGTGATTTAGTTATGATGCAAGAGGGAAGTTGTTCTCTTTTATTTGAAATTATAATGGGTTGTTTTTTGCTCTGAAAAGCTAGATGTATTAAACACTTAACACTGGTATTTTTTAGGTCACGTCAGGTGGCGGGACTGAGCAGCAGTGGACATCCCAGTGATAGATCTCCTCCATATTGAACTTAGCATTTGGGGTCCCTTTGTATTTGTTTTTATTTATGCTTTTTTGTATTAAACGAATATGTATGCTAAATTTGTTGTTTTTTGCATTTGGCTGTTTTCCTCCATGTACCTTTTTTTGGGCTTCATATTTTTAAATTTAGCTTTAAAATCCATTAAAATTCTCTAGATTAATTAAGCAAAGTTTAGTTGTTTTATTCATATTTTTATTCTGTCATTTTCTTGTATGCTAAATTTAGTTGTTTTATTCTGCCATTTTCTTGTTATATCTGTTAGTGGTGATAAAGCAAAGTTTTTTTTTTTCTTTTTATCTGTTGGATTTGGAGCTACCTTTTTGCAGCATTAGTGATCATGGTGAGACAACTACTAGTCAACAAGAAGTTAATTACCAATTCAATTAGGTGTCTACTTTGGTACGCTACATGATATCTTATCAAAAACTTTCGAAGTTCAAAGTGGCTTTGATACTAAAAAAAATTTCGGCAGTTCCAAGCCATAGTCATAATCAAGCCATAGCCACACTGGTTTTATAAGTGATCCACATAAATTTTCTATCTTCCAAGACTCTGTTGAAAATTGGTGAACAAACATTTTTAGAATTTATAACTAATTTCTGATCTAGCTATTCTTAAATAAACTACATTCATGTGTGCAGTACTTACATTCTTAAACAAGTCATTCCTAAATACACTTATACACTTCTACACTACTTGCACATAATTACAATCAAAATACTAATCATCACAACAACATTTATAACAAGAAGGAATATTAAACAGGTCATGCTCGGGATCACTCCGCATGCCCACAACTCCAATGTCACGAAGATATGCCTTGTAGTCCTCTTCCCACATCCAGAACATGTACGAAAATGTCTTTTGCAAAATAAAAAGGTATTTAAAATCATTTTTTCTTTATTTTTTAGCAATAAACCATCAAAATACTGCAAAGATGAGACATGAGATACAGGTCCTTGATACTAGAAATGAGTAAGCATTATCATAGTATATATTCTCTAATTAATTCTCAAATCCAGGCATTTTATGATCATCAACTGGCTGAATTCGCAATAAAAAGGTACTACATTCATTAATTTCAACTGGCTGAATATGATCATCAATTTTGGATGTTATTTCCATAGATTACATAGAAAATAAGTCATCTTTGTTTTGCTATTACTTAATATAAATCACAAGTACTTGCAATTAAATATATGAGAATCAAAAGTAGCAACTAAAAATTATGAACTAGTAAAGATCTATACAGTAATTTAGTAGAAAGCTTGAATGTATTATGGCAGTTTTGAAAAACAAACCCATGGTAGCTTTTGGGATTACATATTGTTCTGAAAGCTAGAACATTGAATGTTTTATCTATTTCCATTAACAGTACGAGTTGCTTATGGATCAAATTGACAAAGCAAGTACAAGGGTACCATTTTCTAACTTCTATATATAACCAATTACATCAGAACAAACATGTATAGCAAGCATTCATACTAGTTCATACTCCAACAATACTCAGAACAAACATGTATAGCAAGAAAAATCAGCCCCATTTTTCCTGGCACAATACCAGTACCATGTCAGAAATCCATGACAGAAATTAATTTGACCAAAATCCATGTCAGGAATTTCACTGACCTTGTTATCTGGCACAATACCAGTACCATGTACCGTAAAACATAGATATCATTTGTCAAAAATCCAGTACCTTTTTGTAGTTTACGCATCTGTAGAATACCCTCTGTGGATTTGCTGTGGTACTGCTCACAAATCTCTTCACATCGATCCCGCAATTCGGGCATTGCACGATTGGCAACAGACTGTAACTCGGCTGTGCGGCGGTGGACGAAATCGATCGCGTAGAGTTCCCAAAGGAGGACTGATGGCGATGCTCCATGATTAGATCGGAAGGAGGAGGAGGCGATTAGGGTTACTGGCGATTAGGGAGGAGGCAAGTTCCTGTTTGAATTTCGGAACTCTACGCAAGGTGCCATGCGATGTCTGGAGGAGGCGATGGCTGGAGGAGTTCCTATTCTATCACGAGGAGGAGGAGGAGATCTATCAAAATGGAGGAGATGACATCCCAGTGAACTCTACGCAAGGGTTCCTATTCTATCTTCGTAATACCCTCTCCAGTTTGGAGGAATTGATGACATCCATATTTCAACTGGAGGCGTGCGGTGGCAAATGAAGGGTATAATCGGAAATACAGAAATACGTATACCAGAACAGTACTTTTCAGTTAATTTTTAATAAAAATAATATCAGAATACAGTATAAATGGCAAAATTAGAAATTAATGAAGTTTAGAGTGGCATTTTTACAATTTCAAATTTCGAGATGGCATTTTCACAATTTGAAGGTTTTGGAGTGGCAAATAACCAATTTTCCCTTTTGGAAATGACAACAATTTTGTTGATCCAACTTTTTCAGAATGTCAAATTTGAGATGGTGTTACCTCTTTATCTTCTCCTCTAGTACAAGCTTTGATACGAAGTTTAATATAAAAGAAATTGATTTGTATTGATTGAATTGTTACAGGCTATGCATGATATTATATAGGCTAATAACTAATTAGCCGTTACGCTCTTTCCTAAATTAGAATATGTAATATTGTTGTTACTATTTTCTAATTACACTAGATTTGATATAGAATCGGATACAAAGATGTACGCAGCTGTACATAGAGTGGAAAAAACGTGCTGTGACGTGACGTGACGTGACTAACACGTCGTGACCAAAATGTCAAGGGGTGGTCACGGCACACGAATGGTCACGTCACGTGAGTCACGCCGTGTCTAAACGTGCCGTGACCATACGTGACTCGCGTGACCATTTAATCATAATTTAAGTTAGTTTATTCAAGATTTACCATTAAATCAATATCTAATGGTCCTAATTACACGTGACTCACGTGACTACATGCCATGCCGTGCCGTGACTAAATCTTTCACGTGCTGTGCCGTGCCGTGCCAAAGTTTCAAAAGATGAACACGGCACGCGAATGGTCACGGCACGGAACACGCGAGTCACGGCATGTAACTGACACCCGTGCCGTGCCATTCTATGTCGTAACCGTGCCATTCCGTGAGAGAGCCGGCTCCGCCGTGCCATTTTTCTCACTCTAGCTGTACACTCCAAACTTGCTAAGAGTTGTCACATATTGGATCTGATTTGATATTCTCAATATCTTCAATAAGCTTCTACTAGATTCTGCACTAGTACAACCTCTTATCTTCTCCTCAAATTTTGTTGCATTTCTTCTACACGATGAATAGCAAGGAAAAGTAGCATCTACCAAGTTTTCAAAAAAAAAAAAAAAAAATTGGGAAAAGCAGATATTTAGACTGAAATGTTAGGCTGTTTCACTTAAGCAATTTGCATCTTTATTTAACATTATTGAAATTGAGCATCAATTAATGCAATTTTATCCGAAATCAATGCTTGAAACATTTGGATCTTAATTAAACAATAGGATAAAATATAAGTGTAATTGTTTTTCACCTTTTTTTTCTTTTACTGGATGATATGTGAAAAGAAAAAAAAAATTGTTTACAAAACAATCAAAATTAAGAGCAAACGAAAAGGATATAAAGATTGAGGTGAAAAAAGACGGGTATGATAAAAATGATCGAAGCTATTATTTCTGAATTTCTGTAAATTTAATCGGCTTTCAACTTGATTTACCAATGGAGAAGACCCATTTGTCATTCTCTTTCTTCTATCTTCCTTTTCTTATCGGGAGGTGCTATTCTAAGTGCAATAATTTCAATAATGAGAGCTGAGAGAATATTTCTTATACTAATATCCACTTTGCCCTTCTCTCTAATCAATATATGGATAACTAATAAGGAAATAATCTCAAATATCTTTCATCTTTTTTTGTACATATAGAATAGAAACCGATCCTTCCTAGCCGGTATATTCGTCATGTCATTTACAACATTAACATACCCGATTCTGCAGCCACTGTCAAAAGTTTCAAAAAAAAAAAAAAACATACCCGATACTATTGTTTGACTCATGATACAGTGATAGATGAAATGAAACCTAAGGGCATTTGAGTTGCCAAAAAAAACTATTTGAAAACCAATCAAATTAAAATTTCATTTTAATCAACGACCTCATTATAAATATTTATAAATGCAACTCAAATGCCCTTAGGTTTCATTTCATCTATCACTGTATCATGAGTCAAACAATAGAATCGGGTATGTGAATGTTGTAAATCTCAAATATCTTTCATCTTTTTTTTTTTTTTGCAACTCGGATGCCTTAGGTTTCATTTCATATATATCAGTGATTATAATGATTTGTTCTGATACATCCACTCTTCTACTCTACCAGTAAATAAAAAAAACAAAGTAGTATCATGAGTCAAACAATAGAATCGATTATGTGAATCTGTAATTTTTTTATATTATATTATCACCAAAGAATCATTACATTAGTTGAGGCATGAAAGCCTTGAAACAAGTAGAAACATCATTCATAAACTAATATTCAAAACGAGAATGAAACGATCAAGCCAAGTGCACACAGCAGCTCATGCCACACAGTTCCTGAAGCCCTCCATACTACATCATTCACCATATTGCATCCTTATCTCAAATATTAAAACCTTCTATCCTTCCCAAACCAGATAGATCAGAGGTACACAATCCCAACCCAAAACTATGTACAATTTTCATTTAATTTAGAGATAAACTCAAAATAGGGGCATACATAGTCTTAATTGATGTGGTTTGCAAAAGCAGGCCAGTGAATGTTGTAAATGACATGGTAGATATACCAGCGAGGAAGGATTAGTTTCCATTCTATATGTACAATTAAAATTGAAAGATATTTGAGATTATTTCCTTATTAGTTATTCATATATAGATTAAGAGAAAGGTAAAGTGGGTATTAGTATTAGAAATATTATCTCAGATCTTATTATTGAAATTATTGCTCTTAGAAAAGCACCTCCCTTTCTTATCTTGTTTCCTTGCCGTCTGGGTTGGATTTTTTTATAAACCATAATTAAAAAATTGATTTTTAGGAAACCAACATGATTACTTTTTTTTTTACAAAAACTATAAGAACCGAAACGTCATTTCGGTCCCGAAATTTTTTTTTTTTTGGGACCGAAATGGCATTTCAGTCCTGACTAATTTCACAACTTTTCACAGCCTTTTTTGTGAAACTAGTCGGGACCGAAATGCCATTTCGGTCTCAAAAAAAAAATTTCGAAATTGAAATGGCATTTCGGTTCTGATGGTTTTTGTAAAAAAATAAGTAATCACGTTGGTTTCCTAAAAATCAATTTTTTTAATTATGGTTTATAAAAAAAAATTCGTCTGGGTCCCAATGATCAGCCACACTTCTCCTGTAGGCTCCTCTGGGGGCGGGCCTTCCGTTTGTTTGTTTCGCTAAAAGCCCAAATTCTTCGGCCCATCTTTACTTTGTTTTTCCTCTCGAATGAGATTTCCCTTGGGTAGGTGCAGTACTTGAGAGAGGATTTGGATACTCAGCAGCATCACATCTTTTGATCATCGTAGCTTAGGATTTGAGAAGCCAATTATTTGTGTTACAATATTGTAAATTGTAAAGTGAGCTATGATATGACGAGGGAGATTCTCCAATTTTTGTTGGTATCTTTGAAATTGCAGTATATATTAGTCAAAATGAGGTGCCTAGCTAGATTAACTCCAAACATTGTCTTATGGAGTGTCCACTTGTAATTGTACTTAAAAAACCTACCCTGCCCTGCGTTTCTTTCTTTCTTTCTTTTTATTAAAGCCTCTGTCCTTGTCATTTCAAATTTACAGTACATTCCGCACCTTATTATTAATATTATGTGACTCATACAGCACTGAGCATAGTTGATCATCACAAAAGGTTTAGAGGAATGTAATTTAGACACATTAATTGGTTTTATCATGCAAGCCCAAGGTTTTGCCTCGCCCAAAAAAACATGGTTATTTTAATTTCATGATTTTATATTAATAGTGCTATTGGGTCACTGTCTAAATGGATCACAATTACACGTTTGATTTTTCACTTCATGATGGATTTGTCCATGGCCCATTGTTTCATCTAATCACATTTTTTAATTAAAAATATTATATTTTTTTCTTCATGGATGTATTATTTTCTTTAATTGAGATTATTTAATTACTGTCTGGAACAAATTAAGATAGCACAACAACAATTTCAAAAGAATTTAGCTTGGTCCTCTTAAAAAATTGTCTTATATTCTTATTTTCATCATTAGACAGTCTACACATGAGATTGACCTAACTTCTTATTGGGGAAAAATAAATTTATCTTTTTAATAATCTAATAAAAAAATACTAACCATTAGATTGTACAAATTAGTAGGAAAAAAAATGGATCAAATGAACAATATTACATATGATGATGTGACATATTTTAAGGAAATTGAAAACTCAAAAAACTGTTTTTTTATAGATTATACAAGGGCACCTTTTTAAGGTTATACTAGAAAGGGCTTAGCTATTATATATTTATTTTATCTGTGTAATACACGGTGGGATGCACATGCCATCATACCTGAAGGAATGAGGTGATGTGGAAAGCATGAACTGCTACATTGGAACAGATATGGGAACTAAACATGACCAAACTTTTCTTAATTTTTTTTATCTCTCCTAACTACTATTTCAAGTACCAACTGTTAATTAAGCATTTCTTTACTCATGCGTATTTATATTTGGAGTACACTGTATGCATATCCAAAATAAGCATATGTCAGCTAACATGCATCTGATGCATGCTCCTTCACCTAAAACTGTCATTGCATGCCTCATCAGATCTACATCAGAAATGGAAAAAGAAAAAATAAAATAAAAAGAAACATTTAATTAACATTTAATATTGATACATCAATTATTAACATCCCCATCTCCTAGTACATTCAGAGTGAAAGTTGTTTCTTTATTTTTCTAAATACTGTTAAGATGTAATTGATATTTATTTTCCTATTAAGTAACTAACGTTGTATAAACTGCAGGCTTAGTGCAATGGCCGAATCCTCTCGTCTCTCTCCAGAGAGACGCAGATTCAATTATAGAGAATAATATCTAAAAGATGTTGGGGTGTACCGGGACCCTTTAATAAAAAAAAAGTAATTAAGGTTGTATTTCCATTTTTGAAAATGAGTCACCAAAGAACAGTTTAGAGTCCGGCTAGTATAACATTGGTATCATTTCAGTCTAAATGACACTAACTCCAAAACGTACCAGATATGCTTCAAACGATGAATCCAAACTGTTCAAACCGATCTACTTGGTGAGTAATGTGTTTACATGTAAAATTTATAATTTTTATAATTTATTTAATATCAAATCAAGTGGTCAAATGTGGAGTTCTTTTAAGTTAATTTTAATGCATTCATTTTTCATCAATTTTTGACCGCTTAATTTGATACTAAAATAATTCAAAAATTTGTAAATTGTGCATGTAAATGCATTACTCATGAAGTAGGTCGGTTTAAACGATTTGGATTTGTCGTATGAAGTCTATCCAATCGATTTGAAATTAGTGTCATATGACATTGATATCATATTAACTGGACTCAACAGTTTAAGCATGCATTCAGAGTGAAAACTATTTCTTTGTTTATCTAAATACTGTTAAGATATTTTTATTTATTTTTTTAAGAGAAAGATGGGGTTAAGCCCCATATAATTAATTATAGAAATGATTAACATAAGAACAATTTATCTTCATAGCTGTTAAGATGTAATTAATATTTTTTTATTAAGAATGTATTTGCATTCTTCAAAATGATTCACCTAATGAGAACAATTTATTTCCAAAGCTGGTCAATTAGAATGCTTAATTCTTGAAAATGATGTCTGATCACCAATCGCTTATATATATATGTACGTATCTTTATTCTTTTTTCTTATAATGACTCCTTAATTAATGATTTTTATTTTTTTATAGTCAATTTACTAATTTGAAGTCTGTACTAATTTAATAATTTAAGAATTAAAAGGCAAGGAAGATCCTGCAGGCACTTCTTTTACTTTCGGCCAAAGAATGGATAGGAAGTATCTAATTCTCTTACAAAATATGATTTTCTATAATTATATAACTAATTTTCTCGTTCCTTACAAAGTCCAACTTAGACATTCTTTGATAAAGTTGTTATGAGATTCTCATCCTACGTAACCCCATTCAGAAAACCATCTATATTAATCCCCTTGCAACTTGGATACCTTTTCTTTACTAATGACTTCTAATCCTCTCCATTTTGAACAAAACAGGCGGTGTTAATTAATGGGGATTAAAGCAGTTTAATGACATTTGTTGTTTCAAAATTCAAACAAATTAATTATATGACGTAGTCTAGGTTTAGCATTTTTTTTAATAAAATGTGATATTTCTTTCAATTAACAAATAAATATTAAAGAGTCTAGAAACCTTCTTAACATAATATATATATTTCAATATCTTCGAATAAAAAGAAAGAATCACAATGGATGATTTTGATGATATCCTTAATTTTTTTATAGAAAGTTGATTTAGATGTCAAGGATTACCATTAATTAGCATTTTAATAAATGGAATTCATCTCAGAAAATATATAATTAATTTAGTTGAAGTTGAAGTCTCCAATTGTTGTAAAATGGAGAGAATCTAAACTTGAAATGGCAACTTTTTCTTTCTTTGAAAACTTGAGCAGCCCTGCTTAGCTATAAAGAAGGGGTAAACGCACTTGCGTATTCTCCATTCATTTTATCTTTCTCTACACTTGAGCATTTTATTATTAACTCAAACCCAAAACAAGATGAGCAGGATATATCCTACGGAGGCGAAGAATAATACGGATAATAACGCAGAGTCATCGGCTTCGACAAGTAATCGACCGACTGTATGGACAGTGTGGAAGAAGTCGAGCATGTCATTTCAGGGAACCGACGGGTTCTCGATTTTTGACAGCCAAGGAAAACTGGCATTTCGTGTCGACAACTATTCGAGGCGGCATAAGTATCTAACAAGAGAGATTCTTCTCTTGGATGGGGGTGGGAAGGCTCTTCTAGCTCTTAAACCTCAGGTTTGTATCTTTAGATGCCTAGCTAGTATTTAGACAAAATTAAATTATGTGGTGAAAAGAAAAGAAATTAGTTGTAAAATATAAGCTTAATTAATTAGACTAACCGAATTAATTTATGTTATATAACACTGCAGATTCTAAGCATGCATGATAGATGGAATGTCTACAGCACTGAAGAATGCACAAATGATGGATCACAACTTCCAATTTTCTCTGTGAGGCGATGTGCTGTTCTTCAAAACACCGACTCGTCAGAAGTATTCATAGGTTGCAGCAACACTAACAGTAACAAATTAAGACCTACTTTTACTATAGATGGCTGCTTTGAAAAGAGGTGTTGTAGAGTAATAGATAGCAATGGTAGAGAAGTTGCAAAGATTTCACGAAAAACAACGAGTGGCGACGTGCCAGTGATGCTTTCAGATGATGTATTTAGCCTTATTTTACAACCAGGTGTTGAATGTCAAATAATTATGGCACTTCTGGTAATCATGGATAGGATTTGCCACAAAAGTTAATCTCCTATAATGTGCTATTAAGATTCTTACATTTTTCTAATATTTTAGGAATTTGATCAGGTGCAAATTAAGCACTAGCTAATTATTTTCAATGTGTGTCATACGCTTATATTAAATATGATTAAAGCCTCTGCTTTAAATTTTGTATATGCATTATGATGTATTATATAATACAAGTTCAGATGGAACATGGATTTATTTATTGATTTGTTTCTTTTTGCTGAATTTGATAAATTTTAAGGTTTAATTGCACTCACAATAAAGTGTTGTTAGTATTACTTTACTGTTTTTCCTGAATTTAAAAACATGAACAGGCCTTGTTCAATTGGATTGGATCCATGTAAGATTTCTGTCCAAATCCATTACAAAACTAAAAGGGAGGCAAATTAATGTGGTTCCAGATCCAATAAAATTAGTAATAACCTAAATTCAGATAGCATCCCTGTTAAACACAATCTTACCAATATTTTCTTTTAAGTTTGCATTATCAACCAAATAAAATTGAATCAAATTGGAATTTGTTTAATTCGGAAAGCCTATAATGGCTAGTAACAAATACGGCAAAACAAAACAGCTAGTGTGTCTATATAAATCTGTGCAAACTTTGTAAGCATTATCACAATCAGTTAATGAAATATTTCATTTCAAATTTCATCTCAAATAAGAATCAGCATTTGGTCTAGTGGTAAAGTCAATGTCTTTTGAGTAGGTGATCGTAGGTTCGAAATTCGGATGGAAATCTCTAGTGAATATTAAAAACATTTGGGTTGTTTGACCCCAACTTCACTCAAAAAAAAAAACCCATCTCAAATTCTAACATAGCCATTTTAATCAAATCTTGAATTGGATCTGCATCTTCTTCTTTTTTTTTTTCTTTTCATAATAAGATGATGGTATGCATGCCCAGATATTACAAGAATCCGTATCCTCCCAGGTACCTGACTGAACCTGACCGTAATGGACGGCTCAGATTTACTCTCAGCCGGTGATTACTCAGGATGGCGCAGGAACAGTATTATTTGTGTTTTGAGATTCGTGCCAATTTAAAATTCTGGACTGAGAGTAAATCTGGGCCGTCCGTTTCGGTTATACGGATTCATATTACAAAGCGTCTAAATTGTAAACTTCTTGAAATATTTGTCGAGAAGACTTGGACGTTGTAACTTGTAACTAAAACTTACAAAATAATTATCAACGTGCATGTATGCATAAATGCCGCATTATTTTGTCTCATAATCATTGGACGATACAAAACATGCGTCATCCATTTGATACTTTCGAACAAAAGAAATAAAATTATATACGGTTTCCATTTTTTTTAAAAGTAGCATATATCAAGTTTTGCTTGATTGATTAGAAAGCCAATTTGTCATTTATCAAACAAGTTGTAATTTGGCGGTTTACTTGTAACATCTTCTTAAGTCTTAACTACTCTGTAAAAAATTCAGGAATGCATGGCATGTAAAGAGTAATATTTTTTTCTTGTTAGATACCTAGGACGTACCAGCACCCAGTCGCCAACCAGGGGAGGTATTTGCTTACTCCAGAGTCCGGGTTTTTAAAAAAAATTGCCAAAAAATTTGTTTTTTTCATGTTTTTTTTATAGAAAAATTATAAAAATATGCTTGTGTTTAAGATAATTGTGCAATTATATTCGATCCTTGAAATTTTGTCCCACCTTAATTATTCTATTTTTTAGCTCTTCCCCTATCGCTTGTGTTGTTATCAGTTGGTTACTTTAAAAGTGTGAACACTGTTTTGCATAAAATGTAAAACAACCGCCGTGGCGCCGCATTATTGCCCCGAGAAATCTCGATCGTTAGCTGCAATTCGACTTGAATAATGATATGTGAAACTTTACTCTCTCTAGTGTACTTTATTCCAAAGCAAAGCATCCTCTTTTCCTGCTTTACTTGGGTAGGAATTATCGCAGTGGTCCAGTAGATCCCATAGCAAGAAAGTCTCATTACATTATTTTCTGAAATAGTAAACCATAACATACTTATAATGCCAAAATTATTTCTTTGAGGCTACATGTTTTGATCCTCACCTTGACATCTTACATGCTATTGGCATTTGGCACTATGCCAAATTTGCTCTTTTACATGCTATTGGTATCACGCCAAATTCGTTGCGATACACTAAATATGCGTAACAGCAACCGCTCATTCGGTTGCGATATTTTATGCTATGTCGTTTTTACAATCAAATTATAGTTGCAAAAAAATTGGTTGCAAAAATGATTTAATACAACCAGATTATGTGTATTTCAACCAAAAAAGTGGTTGCCCAAACTTGTAAATGGTGTATTGTGGTACAGATGGATACTTGAACAGTCCGGTATATATGCACCTGGTACAGATGTGGTCCTAACAATGTGGGAAGACCACGTGGCTAATTTGGTTGGAGTGCTTCAAGTGGAAGTGTGCTACCTGTTCTGGTAAAAAAGGCTGTTTGGACCACTGGTACGGTACCAGTACAGGGCTTCATTGAGTTTAGTGCCTTTTCTACTCTGTCTCCAATTTGTTTGAACCGGGCCCATATAGACATCCCTCCCTTTTTTCTTCTCTATTGGATGCTGACTAAACTATAAATGACACCTCTGGTACCGTCTCTATCGGTTTCATTTCTTTCTTGCATGTCTTATGTTATAATAACTTCCATCTTTTTCTTTTTAAAAAAAAAAAATACACGGAACTGGTAGTTTGCCAAGAAATTGCTAGGATTGTTGTAAAATGACAAGTTGAGTGCATATATATGATATATCCAATTAAAAAGTGCTGTAGTCCACTGAACCGGACAAAGGCACCAATCAGTAAGCAATAATACATGGAAGTGGTACAAGTATTAATGTTTTCTTTTGGCATTTTTACCAGTTACATCAAACTTTAATTTATGCACGCTCCTAGCTGTCATTTGACGAGCCATCCAAATCTGACTCAGATTTCAACTGTGCAGTTCTAATCTGCACGCTGAACCGTCCTATTTTACAATAACAGTAAAATTGTTTTATCCAGTTGGAACTGCTTGACATTCTGACTGTAATCAAGTACTTCCTGAGTTCCTGTAATAATAACACTACTGTGCCATCACAGTGTTGCAAGCATAGGAAAAGCATGGTAGACTCATAAATTCTACTCATACCTACAATACATATGATTTTCAGAATTGTGAAAGACAGTTATACTTATACAGTATGCATGACATTTTGGTGTATATACAGAAGTTTGAAAGTAAGAAGTTATATTTGCATTTATCAATTTAGTTTTATTAAAATGTGATTACCACTACTTATACAATCTCTCTTGATCATGTACAAATTAAACAAATTGAAAAGGTCGTAAATTTGAAAATAATCTAGGATCAAAGACAATCGAGCATCAGAAATGATCTAAAACCGAACAATTCGAGACCCAAAATGTTCCAAAGTAAGACAACCCAAAATCTGATTCAATCTAATCCAATCATGAATCTGACAATGATCCAAGACCGACCCGACCGAACCTAACTCGCCTCGTCCTATTACCACCTCTACCCAACCCCCCCCCCCCCCCCCCCCCCCCCCCCCCCCCCCCCCACCACACACACACACACACATGTTTTTTTTCCTCTTTTAAGTCCTTAAAAGAAGCCTGACCAAGAAATAAAAGCAACCCCACTATTCCAAGTTGCACCCTTTGTCCTGTCATCTGTCCTTTTATCTGTACTTGTGAAATGAATTCATCTAAGGCCACTACCATCTTTCCAATGGGCCCAATTTCAAGTTGGGCCTTTTCCTGGCTGGGACCATTGTTTCCCACTAACCTCTATCTTTCATTATTAATTCAACAAATTTCATTTTAGTTACTAACTAATAACAGCACAACACAGGATGCACTTGACAATAGAATCATAAAATACCAGTCTTGTACTGCACTTGTGATCCTATATAAAGCTAGACTGAAACATTAATTAAATTATGAAATATATACCGTATATGCAAAGTTGGAACTAGGAATGCCTATGGGCTTGTATTAAAAAAAAAAAAGCAAAGTTGGAAATATGAATGTATAAAAGTCACGACTGATCGGAAACCTTACGGCACGTTTGTTAGTCACGTGTATAACTTGATTCACTTGTCTTGTGTTGTAATTTAAGAAAATAGTATGGCACGCGAACTGGCAGGGTTATGGCACGACACAACACGTGATCAAACATAACTACACGTGATCAAAATAACATAAATTTATACTATTTTCTATTCCACATAACAATTCAAATTTCAGACAATATTTTTTTTGTACCCACAAATATATTTGTACAACATTGTTCTTTATTTATAATTATGTATACATTTCATACATTTTCGACATTTTTTCAATTTATTTCTTTCTTAAACAAACTTAAAATTTGAAAAAATAATAATAATAATAAAAAAACTTGACCAAATGTGACCAGACATAACCAATGTGATCAAACGTAACCAATCATGTCAGGTTTGATCACATCGTATCAAAATACTTTGATCATTTTCTGTGATTTTAGTCACAACATGACACGTGAAAATCTCACTTGATCATAATATGCCACGTGATTTGTGATCTAAATCACAGCGTGACTAGTGACAACAAATACAAATTTACACATCTCTACTTAGAAACTTGGAACTGATGCATGCACATGCGCTGTGGTTTTCTAAGTCCTCCGTGGCAAAAACAAGTTTCCCCAAACTTGGTGCTTACAACCAATTTCGGATGAATACAAGAGTAAATAAAAGAATGAAACGCATTGGAATTATATGCTGAGATGGCATTTATTGCCGAAATTTTTATATATAAGAAAATGAATAAATAAAATATTAAAAATAAGAAACTGTTCACCAGATTTTTAAAAATAAGAAGGACGCCATCCCAGGTGCCGACCAGAGGAAAAAAAAAAAAAAAAAAAACTAAAAATTGGGACGCCATCCCAGGTGCCGACCGGGGAAAAAAAAAAAAAAAAAAAAAAACTAAAAATCGGGACGCCATCCCAGGTGCCGACCAGAGAAAAAAAAAAAAAAAAAAAAAAAAAAAACTAAAAATCCGGGACGCCATCCCAGGTGCCGACCGGGAAAAAAAAAAAAAAAAATATAAATCGGGACGCCATCCCAGGTGCCGACCGGGAAAAAAAAAAATAAAAATAAAACTGGGACGCCATCCCAGTTGCCGACCCTTGTCCGAAAGAACTAAAACCCCCAGATCTCGCCTTTCCCCTCCGCGCCGCTGAAAAAAAAACAAAATACCGCCTCGCCATCGCTGTCTGGTCCCCCTCCATTCCGCCCCACGTACCGTGGCGTCCCGTCCCTCCCGCCATGGCGTCCCAGTTCTGATACCCGACAGCAGCTCGCTGATTCCGACCTTCCAACAGCAAACCCACAAAAGTAGGTTTTTTTTTTAAATTAGTTAAAATTAGTATGTTATTAAACTAAAATTAGAATCAAGTAGTTTAGTTTTATATTTAGATTTCGTCTTAATTTTGTTGTGAAATAAATTGGTTAAATTAGAATTAAAATAGATTTTCGCTTTAGGGTTTAGAAATTAGATTAATTATTTTCATTTGAAAACAAATTATGTAGTATAATTTGTTTTTATAGACAAGATTATAGTTAATTTTATGTAATACTTTAATATATTGTTTTTCTATTTTAAATTACTTGTCACAATTCAAACGGCTCATTAATTTTGGGCAAAAAATTTGATGTATTAATTATGTTCAACTGTTGAAAATGTTGAATTTATTTTCAAATATGTGATGAATATTTTGAAACAACTTGAAAAATTCATTTCTGTTTGAACATTTTTAGTCATTAATTTAGGGTTTGAATAATGAAAATGTGGTGCATGCAGGATGTCAGCTCCTCGTGGTGACTATTACCATCAAAACATTAATGATGCATTTGACGAAGATGTAGTGCCTCAAACTCAGTCATCAAATAATTTTAGTTCGTTGTTGTGGATGCCACATCAGCAACACCGGACTTCACTGGTTTCTACTGATGTAAGTTACTAAATTTTTTTATAACTTGTACTTGTTTTAAATTCATAGTTTCATTGTTTTTAAATCAATTCTTATAACCATGGCAGCCTAATGATGGAATGAGGGCTCGAGGCCACAAGCACAGTATTCCGTACCATTGGCAATGTGAAAACATCTTGAAGAGTCTTGGCCTATATCAAGTGTCTTAAATGGAGATTGTAAACGTCGATCCTTCGCTTCTCAGTGCTCTCGTAGAGCGTTGGCGACCAGAGACTCATACATTTCATCTTCCAGTAGGTGAGATGACTATTACTTTAGAGGATGTTTCTTGTTTGTGGGCTTTGCCAATTAAGGGGATACCGGTGACTGGTGTGTCAGATGGTAATTGGGAGGGTTTAGTAAATGAGTGTCTTGGAGTTGGGACATGGGATGCTTTGATGAAAACAAAGAAAAGACCCGGTGAGATAAAAAAATCTGGGTATGCCATTAATTTAAAAAGTTTGCGAAATTGGTTTAAAGTCATGCCTTCGGGTCCTGGTGAGCCCACATTGGAGCAGATACATCAATATACAAGGGCTTACATACTTGATTTGTTTGGGTCTTTACTTTTTCCTGATAAATCTGGAGATTCGGTGCCAGTGATGTATTTGCAGTTTCTCCGGGATCTCAATACGCCTGAGCAATACAATTGGGGTGGGGCTGTTTTAGCATTGCTCTACAGGCATCTATGTGTGAGTGTCACTCGTAAAAGCAAAATGGTGAAAGAGCTAGCGGGTCCGGTGATACTTTTACAGCATTGGACATGGTCGCGGTTGCAGACCGGACGTCCGATCCCATACAAAGGTTGGGAACCCGATTGGGGGAAACCAAATCCCCAGTCTTGCCCTGCATTTGGAGCTCAGTGGTGTGGTCGCCTACGATTTAGACAACCTCATGGGTCGGCTGGAGTTAAATACTTCCGCAATCAGTTGCAGGAATTGCGGGAGGGTACTGTAGATTGGGAGCCATACAAATCGCTGTGGAGCCATATGCCATCCCGAGTCCATCAGGATGCTGAGTGTTTTCGTGCCCGTGTGCCATTGGTATACTTTTGGATTATAGAGCATTGCTATCCGGACCGAGTGATGCGCCAGTTTGGGTGTCGACAGGCCATCCCAGTATTAGAGCCACTCCCGGAGGATGAGGTACGTAGATTACACAAGTTTGTTCATACAGCTTTTTGTGCTACTAATTGGTCGGTTGAGCATCAGACATACGTGTCTGAGTCAACGCAACCCGATAGATACGTTGTCGAAGCAGGTGAACCATTTTCTTGCGATCAAATTGAGGCATATCAACGGTGGTTCCATACAAATTGCATGTATAATATATTCGAGGTACCTCAGGGCGACGATGGAGTTCAGTCCATGGATATTGACATAAATGATAATAGTGAATATGGATACATAGCTAATGTGCCAAGGAATACACGCGAGGTACGTATACGTGACTTGACTTTTCAATACAAAATGTATATATATGCTTATGCTTACATTGACTTTTTTATATTTTGACAGGCACATGCAGCTCTCCAGTTAGCAAAAAAATGGTATCAATATGATTACAAAGGGGATGAAAAAAGCGGGAAAGAAAATCATTAAAGGGATTATTGGCTGTGTCATAGACAATGGGATG
>JAJGRX010001459.1:600000-793825 GCA_025461125.1 Carex kokanica
TCTGCTTTGTCTTGTATTAATAAATTTGAATTAAATTGAGGTTGTTATGAGAATTGCTAATTGCTTAAAGCAACTCCTTGTATTTAATAATAAAACTTATACAAAGAAACTAACTCTTTCTTTAGTTGCAATGACATTTTATAAGAAATTTTCTTTTATGTAAGAATATTTTCTTTTGGTTTTGGTTGCTGGTATAATTCTTAATTTTTTTTCCCCACTTCTTTTAACTCAGAAACGAAAAATCAGTGGGCTCGGGATGATCCTGCTTTTGTGGTCATCTTATGTCTCTTTCTTGTTTTTGCAACATCGGCATACTGTGCTGCGTAGGTTTCTCCAGCTACACTCTTCCGTTGTTAGTTAAGTTAAATTAATGATGGATTGAATTGTTTTTAAGTTTCCTCTTCACGTTATTTCTAAATTTGTATATGTAGGTATGGAGCAAGTTTCACACATGGTGCTTTGACTGTTTTTTCTGTAGTGTTTGTTCATTTTGTTTTGGCTGGAACTGTTTTGGCCACAGTCTGTTGGTAATTTATTTTTCTAAAACTACAATTTCTCAGCTTGCATTTTTGTGGCCATCAATTACATTGGCATCTATGCTAAAAGCCTAAATATATAATTCTTAGGTTTCTGACTAATTCATACCTACGAGAAGAGCCAAATAGCCATGTGGTCGAGCAGCGTGTGGAGTGGTAAGAAAGTTACCATACTGTAAGGTACCTTCATTTTCTTATGTCCCAAAAAGTAAAAATCATACTATACTGAGTTATCTCAACTTTGTTCAGGCTCTATGCTTTTGATGTGCATTGCAACTCTTTCTTTCCAGCTTTCATCATGCTTTATGGTACTCATTTTCAAGTTCAAACATTATATTTTTCAATTATTGGCATTTCAATTAGTAAGGTAGTTTCACTTAGTGGTTTCATTTTATGTTGTGTATCAGTGATCCAGTACTTCCTATCTCCTATTTTGGTGGCACATGGTTTCATACCAGTTCTTCTATCAAATCTTCTGTTTATGGTGGCAATCTCTTACTACAATTATATCAATTTCCTAGGCTATGACGGTATGCTTTTTGTTTGTTCAGGCATTATTTCTGGTTTTGTCCATTAAAGCTTAAAAGGGAAAGTTCTAATATATTCCTATGTAAGTTAGGAAATGTGCCATTTTCTTCTGCATTTTCTGAAAAAAGAAAAATATGACCCACCCCATCTTGCTCTATATACAACGGGAGGGTATATTTGAAAGAATGGGTGGGGGTGGGATGAGTTGTATTTGCAGTATATTCCAGGTACATGAGGTCTCAAAGTACTTTTATGTGATTGGGAACGTATGTATACCCTGGAAAATGCCAAATATGACCTTACCCTTTTTTTAAAGTCTTTGTAGCAATAGATACCTTTGAAACATAGTAAACAGCACATGTAGCCCCTGCAAGCCTGGACTGTCCCTTTGCTAATTTTAACTCTTTAAAGGCATGGATTAAAATGAGAGGGTATTTTGGTTCTCTTATGGATATGGCCTCTGAGCTGGTTCGTAGTCTGCAAGAAGTGTGCATAGTTTTTATTATTTTGTTAGAGCTGGCTCTTTGCCATGTTATTCTCATCATCTTAGCTAACAAAATTTTTCTAATGGCACTTTTATTGCAGTATTACCATTTCTGGATAGAACTACATTTTTCTTGTATCCAATTGGACTGGCCATCATCCTTTCTCCTCTAAGTAAGCACAATCAAATTTCTTGGCATGCTTTAATATGAATCATACCTGACATCTCAATCTTTTAAACAATCACTCCTTTTTTATTCATACAGTGATACTGATCGGCTACAACCCAACAAGACATGTTATGAGCTTATATTTCAGTTAAAGGTTAATTGGAAATACTTGGTTAGTTAGATCTCATTTTTGTTTTTGAACTAGAAATGTTCATAGAGTATATTCAGTCATGAACTTGTGAGCGAATTATTGATCAGAAGTTGCCAGGGATTCAGTTCCACAATTACTTGAGTGATCTTTTATCATCAAAATTGTGTCCTATAAGGTGCTGTCAGTGCGCAGTTCCTTGTTGGTTTTGGGCCTGTTGTAAAGTTTAAGGGTTGTTCATGAAATCTTTTTGTTTCCTTTTTTCCTGGGAACATCTCAACATTTTAAATTAGTTTGTTTATTTTTAAGCAGTTACCTTAAGATTTATAAAATACAAAATTGTACCTGGAGTTTCCTTTTTTGGTCTTTTGAGGAAGCTCACTTTAATTGAAAAATGCTGTTGCACGAATCCTTTTGCAAACCTGTTGAAATGTTGAACACGTTCTATTTTTAAACTGTTATAATCTCGATTCTATTATTAAGCACGTTAGGTGTCCGATCCGCCAACGGCTACGATTGAAAGATTAATTTTTGAATTTTATATCAGCTCTCCAATCACATAATTTATCTTCTTTTGATTAAATGCATCTGTTTTATGTGTAGAAATTTAAATTTAGCTACAAACATACCCGCCACACATACCGTCACACGATGTGTTACAATTAAAATTAAACAAATTCTAAAATTTAGCGATATAATTCTCCGTTTTCTTATTTATTTGTTTCCTTATTTCTCCCTCTCCAATTGAAATTTTCTATATGGCGGATCACAATGCAAATCAATTTTTTGTTCAATTTTTTATTTATCTACTTCATTATTTCTATACATATTACTGTGATACATCTAGAATATATTTCTAATCTTGTTTTTTTTTAATGAAAATTAGTCATTTTGAATGTTAATTTATTTTTGTTATCTTATCATATATTCCGTTGCAACGCACGGGCACGATACTAGTTAACATTTATATTTGAGTGAGGCTACTGTACTATGCATAGCACAGATTGGTCCGTGCTACGGCTCAATATTTGAGTTTTCAAAATCCTAACGGTCGATCCGAACCATTCAACGTGATTATAAAATGAATATGTACTTGCAAACCAAATTTTACATTTTTTCGAATTTTTTTACTATTTTTTTAGATAGGTAGAAAATCACTAGATCTGAAAATTCTGGACCATCCAAAAACAGTAATTTTATAATCATGTTGAATGGTTCGGATCGACCGTTAAGATTTTAAAAACTCAAATATTGAGCCGTAGCACGGACCAATCCGTGCTATGCATAGTACCGTAGCCTCACTCTTTATATTTATTATTATAGTAATTATATTGATTGATTCATGTCAGATATCAGTCAGGTTATATTTTCTGTCAACGAGTTAAAATAAATCAGCAAGTTCGATATATGCGTTCAAATTTTTGCGACTTGTAAAACACAGAGACAACTAAAAGACAACAACCCTTAAATACATATAAAAGAAAACCAACTTTTTTTTTCAGCAATCACCTAAATCTCTATTTTGGTACCAGTTCTTCCTGGTACTGCTCCGGATTTATCATCTCATCCAGATCCTTAGTCTTAAAAGAGGCTTTGGGATTGTACGATACTGCGATCCTTCCGATTTCAAAACAGTAGTTACTCCTCTCTGATATTATTATTTATGTATTCTGATTACATGTCGGTAGAGAAAAAAAAATGTTCTGATTACACGTGTCTGGTTGGTAATCTCTCACCAAAAGCTGCCACACCTTTCACTCAAAATATGCCACCTGTTTCCCCTTTCTTCTATATTAATCTCCCCTATTTTTGATTTGGGTGCTTCACAACAATTTCTCATAACCTATCTGGAGATAACAGTTCCAATTAATCCACAATTCCCCACCTGTGAACTCCTCAAGCATGGCGTCGTCAGCTTCCAACATGCAATCGACAAAGGTATCTTCATCAGATTTGTTCATTTCTCATGCATCAATGGTTATTTTAGGTGTTATGGACAACAGAAATTTTATTCTGGTCTTCTGACTGGCGTATATACTGGATTTTTCGTACTTGTCTACAAATTATTGTTTCTCGGTTCCTCTTTATGTTCAATTTGTGCTTGCGAGGTACTTTTTTTTTGGAGAAAAAGGCCTAATGCCAAAAAAAAAAACAGTATCTTACAAAGCCCTAGATTTATCTACTTAAATTCCCCAAAACAAGTAAACCCCCAGGTAGAATAAAAGGTCTCAGAACTCAAACACAACTTCATTAATAGAACTAGCAGCAAGCTTCCACCCTTTGTACCGGTGACTGGTACATAGTGTCTACCAGTTCAAGTCTCAGCTCCACCCAATAGTTAATCATAGCAATAATCATCATTAGCATTTGTCCGACAGATTTAAGTGGAGAAAGGAGAAAAGCACATTTCATTTCTAAATTTCCATAAACTCCAGCTAATGGCACTAAACACTACAAAAAAAAGCATGCTGTTGTGCCTTGGTGAGGCTCAACTGCTCAAGGCATATTGCATGACATCTTGAACATTATCTCATGTGTGTTGGAGGTTCTGTCCATTGGCCCCATCCAGTACCACACTTCTCTGACATGGTGACATGAAACAAACAAGTGGTCTACATTTTCAATATATTTTTTCTAAGAAATGGCAGTATGGGTCTCCTTGCCAACCTTTTTTTGTAAATTAGCTTTGGTCAATATTCTATTTTTCTTTAGCAGCCACATAAATTTTTTTGTTTCACACCCTTAGTTGAAAGAAATCCACAAGTAAATTTTGTAGAAAAAACCCCAATTGCCCCCCATCTCCATAAAAGGGTGTCTGGTTGTTCAAAGAGTTGAATCATTTGTATGAAGTCCAATATATTGAGTCATTCCTGTAAAACAGCTTGAGTGAGATCTAAAAAGTGATTTCTTTTGGGTTCTTCATGTATACCAAGAAAATTTAAGCAACATACTGTCACTTTCATTTCCACCTTCCAGATTCCTGTAATTGATAGAATTTTTTATTTCTTTTGAAATAAACAGAGAGTTGTTTTGAACTAGTCAGTGTATAAAGATTTCTTAATTTACCCCATATTTACATTAATGGTAAGAGTGCGAAATATCTAGATGTGTTTGTGGATTCACTTGTAGAATTAAATTGTTGTCGTTTCTGCATGTTGAATATATGATTTGTCTCCATTATTTGGACAATGGTGTTACTTTGCTAACGGATATGCTATGCGTGCACAGGATGCATCGGCCAAGATCGACAGTGTAAAACTTAGCCCAAACGAAGAATCTCCAGAAGAGACGCATACAGTAAAAACAGTAGATATCAGTCGGTCAGCAGGGCAAACCCAGGATGTCATAAAGCCTGTGGAAATTGTGCATGAGACGCCGGCCACGGAGGATAAGACCTCAAAGAAGGAATGAAAGATGTATGGATTTTGGCATTGATGACAATATGAGTTGTTAGCATGTTGACTTATGTTGGATCAGATGATCTTTTTGATAAGTTTTTTCACCAAAATAAAGATTGTTTTGCGTAGCTTTGGTTAGCGTTGGTTATGGTGAAATGTATTGCTGTATGAGTTTAAATTGGGTCAATAATCTGTGTACCTTTTGTGACGTTTGAGTAAATTTGAATTTGAGATTAATTTGTGAGATTGAGGGGATAGAAAATTATGATGATTGATAATTAATATCATGGAGGGGCATGTTCAGTTTTGGGGATGTAATCTGTCGTATCATGTCGTGATTAGATATATTATGATTTTTGTCCCGAGTTGTGATGTGATTAAGGGAAGTTTTACTGAATTCGCATCCTCTGAGATATCTCATATTTTGCGTGACATTTTGGAATATCTCAACCGTTGAAATATGTTCTGCACGAATCTCAAAGCTCAATAATACAGCCCCCTATGCTATCCCCGAATAGGCACCGGACACGTCGGTCATGCAACATATGAGATATCTCAGAGGATGTGCACAAAACTATGTTGTGATTAAAATCGCAAAAACTGGTCACTATATGTTAGTCGAATGTTTTGATTGCTCACATGAGCAATTACATTTGAGCACATGTAGTTATGTTTAATTTTTTTTTTTTAAATTTAAGTTTGTTTAATTTTTTTCACAAAGCGCTAAGAGCAAAGAGATGAAGAAGAGTTAGAAAAGAAAAGAAAAAAATACTGATGAGCTGGCGAAAATGAGTTGAGTGGGCTGCGAAAAAAAAAAAATGAACTTTGTGAAAAACTCGGATTCCACAGAATAGGGCAAAAGCTTTTTTAAGAGTTGAGCAAAAACACAATAATATATGAGTTGAAATTATTGTTCAGGATAAAGCAACTCAGGAGTGGATTCAGGATTTTCGTCAGGAGGGCAAAAAAAATATCGAATCGGATTTAAATATCTAATCGGGTTTAAATTCATTAACCAATTGGGTAATCCATAAAAAATAATGCTTTAACTTATATTTTCTAATATTTTGACTTGTAATTTTTGATACTTTGACTTATAATTTTAATTACTAATCAAAATTCAACAAATTTATTTCAATTTTAATTCTAAATTTAACCCGAATTACAAATCAAACGTCTAGAGGGGGTGAAAAAAAATTTCAAGAGGGACAAAGTCGGTCAAAACCGATAAATCTCTACTAAAACTCAAAATTCAGGAAGTGGCAGCTGCCCCCTCTTGAATACGCCTGAGTCCGCCCCTAAAGCAACTGTCCAACCCTGAACTATTATAGTTCTGCCTCTGAAGCTGCCCCTTTTGGATACATCTGAGTCTGCCCCTGAAGCAACTGTCCAACCCTAAACTATTATAGATCTGCCTCTGAAGACAATATGTAAATCACGACGTTACACATAGCAACTGTCCAACCCTGAACTATTATAGTTCTGCCTCTGAAGACAATATGTAAATCACAACGTTACACACATGAGTGTCGTGACAAAGTTGTACAAGATGTGTTATCAAGTTTTGTGACATGTTTTATTTTCTAAAAAAGGTTTATGACATGTTTAATCACGGTACAAGAATTTTTTTACGTCATTTATACTTATAATTTCATATTATAAATTCTATCCTGGAGGGACATCTTCACACGTGTTAAATTTGGTCGTTTCTCTTATCCTGTTAATAAATGTTAATAAACGGTTGTTGTATGAGTCCGCCTTCACAGGCAATGACCTTTCTTCTATTTGCTAAGCTAATTCACGCGCTATGCCGACTACGAATAAAGTTCCGAATTATGTCTTTTTCAAAGAAAGATTCTTTGAGCGAGATTATACTCATTGAATGAGTTAATTTCTTCACTGTTAAATATAGATGTGGTAGGCAATCAGGGCAGTATCTTTTTATTATTTATAATTCTTTTTTACTGTTTGATAATTCAATTTTTAATATCTGTTTCTTGCGTAATGAACCTCGCTCGATAGAGGAAGATCATAAATTTAGTGAGCCTATTTCATTATTCACAGCTCAAGTGCCGCGAACTCCAATGTCTTAAGCAAAAAAAAAAATGCATATTTAACAACGATGTTGTACCGGGCTGAAAGGATTTACACGGGCTGGACAGAGATTTTTAAAACTGCTGAAAATTTGTTTTTTACGGACTGAAAACGCAACTCCAGTTCTGAAACGGGCTAGTGGGCCGGGTTTAAACCCGCGGTAAAGAAGAAAATTTCTCGGCTTCGCAATCGCAGACGGGCGTCGTTCCAATTCACAGAGACGAGAGATCCGAAACCCAAATCGAACCCCTCGGACGTCGGCGCCTCGTCGCGATGTCAGCTCCGTCGAGAGACAACAATACCATGCAACTTGTGGCGGCGAGTTCGTCGGGAGGCGGAGGCACAGGGAAGGAGTTGGCGCTGGTAGAGGACGGAGGCGGGAAGACGAGGAAAGTGATGCTGCGCGAGGATGAAGAGGATCTCGAGGTCAAGCTCCGACGAATCATGGAGCATGTTCCCGTCCGTGTCAGCAATACCTCTGGTAGCTCCGCCGGTTCCGGCTCCGGTGACTTCCACCAGGTTTGTAGCAGTTTTAATTTGGAATAATTTGAAGTAAAAAGAGTATTGAATGGCCGAGAGTCTTGGTATCTTAGGTTAATTTGTTATTAAGATTGCTGTACTCTAGTTGCTTAAGTGAAGTATTAATTAGGAAATTTTTACAATTTGATAGGGTTTGCTAACTTGTTGAGGGACTGAAGCAGTTAAATTGATTTAAGAAAAAAAAAAAGCAGTTACTTAAATTCTCTTTCTTTTGCTGTTTCTCTTTAGTTATCTTCGGTAAAAGCTCGATAAGGTTAAGAACATGAATAGCAAGGAATTTATAAATGTACTTGCTGATTATCTTAATCCCAGGATTCTGAAACAATTCAAAACTAGTGATAGCGGCTATTGGGATCTTCACAATTTGAAGCAATCAATTTGAAAATTAGAACTCCACTCTTTTCTTTTATATGCTTATTGTTGAATATTGCTAATGTCTACTTTTGTTATGAACAAATGCATTCAACAGTATCGACAAATGAGAAGGAAAGAACAAGACAGGGTGACACGCATGGAAACAGATTACGAAAAGAGGTTAGAGATTGCAGAGTACAACTTGCGAAGAGAGGAAAGATTAAAGGCTGCAGAGGAAAGAACAGCAAAGAAACGCCAGAAACGCCAGAAGAAAAAGGAACGCAAAAAGGAGAAAAAGAAGACCAAACTGGATACAATTACTGAAGAAGAGCCGAAGAAGGACAGTGAACATCTAAATAGTGAGGATCCGTCTGATGACAGTGATGATTAAGGCAATGGCTATTATGTTTTTTCCTCCTTTGCAAGCAATTTAAACTGTATTAGATTTTGTAATGGATGTCTTTCATGACCTCAGTTTGAGATTTCCGAGATGCAAAGATTGGTAGATAGTTGTATTTTTCCTGTAGGATATTTTGCTATATCTAGTTTCTGTAGCATCTACTAGCATTAAAGGCTAATTGTTTCCTAGTGTTTGCTTTTGAAAGCACATCAATGACATTAAATTAAGTAGCATAGCAATGCTTTTGAAAACAAGGTCCTTGCAATCTCATCAGACTGCTAAGCATTGCACTTTACATCTCTGTTTGTCAAGTCATATCAAGTGGAGCAGAGTATAAATCATTGTTAATTCATAAGCTTTACTTCTATCCAATTGTTTGATGATAAAGTGATCAAGAAGGATAATGCTCAAGTAGAAACTAGTGTGAAATTAATTTTGAATAGGACAACTTTTTGAGTCCCAATGAGGTGGAGAAATTTAATACCCTTCACTTTAGATGTGCATATACTCATAATGCATTTTCGAGTAATATATTTTTAGCAGAAAAGACACAAATATTTTAAAGTTAGGAATATATTCTAAATCAAAGGAAACCAAATCAAGAGTTAGCAACTAACAACACAATCATCTCGAGTTTCCAAAGGCAAATTTCTAACTTTACAATGTTGACAATGAACTCCCTATTCTGCCTTGACAGCAGCTTTAGAGGTGTCATAACTAGAGAGAAAAAACAAGCTTTGGTTCTTCTGCAAGAACCTGTTGGTCAATTCAAAATAAAAAATATTTAAAAAAGTCGACATTAGAAAAATTTCAATCATGCTCTATTACTGAAGGTAACCTTTCTAATTATTGTCCTACATCACTTGTGGGTATGAATGCTAGTACCACGAAAAGTTGCAAATATCAGTCTATTGTACCAGTATGTGTGCTGGCCACAGCAACACAGAAGGGAACCACTATCAGTTGTCTGCAGGAGGGACTTAGTTGGGTTTATTTGGTCACACTGTTATGTCAAAACATTGATATATACATCATTGACTGGAAGTGGACATGACTAATACTAAAACACCCAAATAAAAATAAAATTTAGTGATGACAATGCAAGAGACAAAACACGTACTTCAGAAGATCCAGCAACTTCTGCTGTAACTTTGTGAGGGCCTCTTCTTCCATGTTGACATGCGTAAGTAGTTCAGGCAACTTGACTACAAATGAGAAAGAGACCCAAACATCATAAGCAATGCAGGACCAAAGTAATAAGCATACTTAAGATCTAATTTTACTATTCTGGTAGCAGAGTACAAGCACAGCCTCATCGTTTTGTTTAGAAGTAATTTTTCAACTCCAATTGAGTAATATGGTCTGTTGTTAACTTCTCATTAGCCATAGGTAATCAACCAAAATGCACCTTTTTCCTTTGCTTTTCTCAATTTTGCTTGATAAGTGCAGCAAAGCTTTTCACAATGCGTGCATTAACAAAACTCTGGTGTATATAGAGGGACAATAAAACTCAACCAATTTAAAATTTAGACTTACCAAAAAGCCTTAACAAATGTTCAGCCCCATATATAGTTGAAGGTGAGACACCCTCCTCGACTATTTCATTGTACTGCGATTTCTCTTTGCTGTACAGAAGCAAAAATGGTAATGCCTTGTCAAAGTAGCACCTCAACCCCTTGAGAATCTCAGAAACAGATTCATTAATCCTATGGGCACAAACAAAAGAAAGAATAAAATTAGAACAAGATTGATACAAGCTGATGCCAAAATTGAATTGAATAGTTCAGAATACTAACACGCCATCCTTCTTGGTACGATATTCTAAGTACTTTTTTAGAATGTCGTCTACATTTGGGGAGCGAGGCAATTTTACAATCTGAAAATAGCATAATAACAACCTTATGTATTAATCATAATAACAATGATGAATGATGTCAAGATAAAATATATAAACCCCAGCAAAATGAAGAAAATTAAATAGCTCATATATTTAAAACAAGAGAATGTCTAAAAATTATCTTTAGTTCCTCTAACATCCCATGTACATAAAGGCCAAAGCTACCCATATCAATCGCAGTTAATTTCAAGATTAATGAGGATAAACTGGGGGCAATTTCAGCACTGGTAAAGAAATCAGTAAAGGTATGAGATATATCTTGTTTTGCAGAGTTATAGATGACAATTTATATTATATAGGTGTATATAGAGAGTGGCTAAGATAAAAGTGGTAGTTCCAAGGCCATGGAACTACCAATTCGATTTTTTCATTTTCAAAGTCCAAACAATCGATCCAAAACATTCAACATGATCTTTATATTAAAGTGTGCTTGGAGATCAAATTTTACATTTTTAATTTTTTTTTACTCTTTACTATAAGTATTTTACAAAACAGCTGTTTCCAGACAATTCTGGACCACTGAAAAACAACAGTTTTGTAAAATACTTAATAAATAGTAAAAAAATTCAAAAAAATGTAAAATTTGATCAACAAGCACATTTTAATATAGAGATCATGTTGAACGGTTTGGATCGACTATTGGACTTTAAAAATGTAAAAACCGAATTGGTAGTTCCACGGCCTTGGAACTACCACTTTGACCTTAGCCACTCTCGGTGTATACAATATGGAGAAGAGAGAGAGAGAGAGAGACAGACAGACAGAGACAGAGAGAGACTGAGAGAGACAGAGAGACAGAGAGATACCTTACCCAACTGGGTAACAAACTCCGCGTCATCAACCAGTTGCTTCTTCAGGGTCAACGGAAATTGCAACATCAAGGGTGATTCTTGTGGTTTTTTCTCCTTCTCTTTTTCCTGTTAAGATGCCAAACAAACCAAAGCATGAACATAAAATCACTGGTGGAGCAAAACTGTGTTAACAAAAAGAAGCAAAAAACTAAACAACAAATCACCTCATTAGGAGGTGCACTCTTCCGCTTCTTGCCCTTTGATCCTGCATGATTATTTTTGAAAGAATGTGATGGTTAGGATAATATGAAAATAATAGTAATGTCACAACAACTGATGATATCAATTAACAGAAAAACCTTGGTTCTTAGCATCCTCTTTTTCCGGCTTTACATCTACAAATCATAATTAGAGCATATGTTATCATCAAAAACAATAGTAACAGTAACAACAATTAGAGCATACATCATATGGATAACTAATAAAGCCTGACTGGTACTCCATAATATGGTGTGTCATTGTACTGTACCTGTTTTGGACGGTTTCTGGGACAAGCGTGACCTTGCACTCCTCTCTTGAGCTTGGTTGTCCTTTGTAAGATCCTTTTGCTTACGCACATTTTCTTCAGTGAACTTCAACAAGCGGGATGCTACCACCCACTCATCCCAGCTTATAGCATTTAATTTCGAATTAAGCTTTAAGTCAGTATCCAAATATCAAAAAGAATCTCATGCACCCTTATACGACATGGTAAATAAAAATCTATTATGCTTTAATAAAATGGAAATGAATGCCACAAAAAGTTACACGTATTTGGTTTATAACTCAATCTGTATTGAGAGAATCTATGTGCAAAATTTCCTATCTTCTATGTAGTACCAGTAAAACTTCACACCATTGAAAAATTTACAACAGATTTAGGATAATTCTGAAGTGTATGCATGAAAACTCAAGTACCATTTTAGCTGCTGTTGTTTCTACCGATTTTACCCGAAGAAATAAATGTACTTACTTTTTGTTCCAACCCTGCAAAGCAATTCAAAAAGTTAGCTACTGACCATAAACTTTCCATGTTCATTTGCCAGATAAACCATACAAATAATTCAGAATTCAAAAGGTCTAAAAGTACTCACAAGATAATGAACGAAGAACTTCCACCTGCCAGTTAGAACCTCAGCTTTTTGGATCTTGACAGAGAAAGAAAAGTAAATATTAATTCATATAGCAATTTAGGAATGCAACAAGCACAGATTTAGAAACGCCAAGGAAAATTCTAATCAAGCAACTATTAAATAAAAGAAATTATGAGAAGGTAGTCAGAATAAAGCAAATCATTGTTCATGGCTTACTTCTACACGAAATGCTTACAATGTGAATTATTAGTATTGTTGTCAGAAGTTTGGTTTGAAATATACCATTTATGTGGTATGCTAGAGGTATTATCCAACAGTCTGAAACATTTATTTGAGTTCTTGGTTTTTAGGTTTTGTAACTCCGGCATTATCTAATGGCTCTGAATGGAAGAAACCAAACACAATTTGGAAGCTTTCTAAAATACTACTTTCTCTGGCCAATGACAATGTGCAAGACATTAGGTGCTAGAGGTAAAGTAAAGAAAATACTACTTTCTCGCGGCTGATCTAAAATACTACTTTCTAAAATATTATTTCAGATTATATTGTGTGCCGAGCAAAGAAAATAGGCCTAAAATCAAAACAAGCGCTCAGATAACTAAAGAAACTTCACACAATAACAAAATCTTCAGCCCACTTATATTTCCCATTTCTTGTATATACTTTTTTTTGTTCCTTCTGACAAGAGGTAAAGGAAAAATCGTTACAAATGGTTGCCAGCTGCTTCTGCGCTTTAGGTGCTAGAGATGTTCCCGAAGGTGAATTCACATCCTCTCCTAGGAGAACACTTCGGTTCACTGTTTCCGGCAAGCCAGTTTGCCAGTAACTTACATTTTGGGTCACATGGCTTGGAAATTGGAATTTGGTTCATAGGTGGGAGGCAAATCTGGTAAATATGGTTCTAAGCTTTAATATTAAATTAACTATAATGCTTTAATTTACTAATAAGTCGTATTCAAGGCCTGGGGGTGAACCACTTTTTCTCGGGGACAAATAACAGCATTCTAATTAGATTTTTTGTAAAAGAAAAAAAAGAATATTTTAAATGTAACTTCTTGTCTACAGCTAAAGATGTTCCCGAAGGTGAATTCACATCCTCTCCTAGGAGAACACTTCGGTTCACTGTTTCCGGCAAGCCAGTTTGCCAGTAACTTACATTTTGGGTCACATGGCTTGGAAATTGGAATTTGGTTCATAGGTGGGAGGCAAATCTGGTAAATATGGTTCTAAGCTTTAATATTAAATTAACTATAATGCTTTAATTTACTAATAAGTCGTATTCAAGACCTGAGGGTGAACTACTTTTTCTCGGGGACAAATAACAGCATTCTAATTAGATTTTTTGTAAAAGAAAAAAAGAATATTTTAAATGTAACTTCTTGTCTACAGCTAAAGCCTAGCGCACCTTTCAGGTTTCAAATAACGATCTGTAAACTAAAAAACGAATTACTAGGTTTCAAATGAAGGAAACCCTAGAAGAGACAAAAGGAAAGTGTTTATACCTTGGCCTCATAGATGCGGGGGCCATGGAACGCAAGCACCTTCTCTCCCTCAGAGAAGGGAGCAGGATCGCTGGCGTTAGCTGAGTCGGAGCCGTCCGATTGGCTCTTATCCTCCTCCGCCGCATCGGCGCCTTCCATCTCTTCGTCTTCTTCCTCCTTCGGTGCTGCTCCACCGCTCGGGTTAGATGTCCCCATTTCAGGTAATTTGGCTTCTTAGACGAGCAAAGCGGAGCAAGGAACAGAGGATTCCTGCTACGTCACTCGTCAGAACTCGGGCGGGAGAGAGTTCAGAGTTCAGACCTCTGAGGCTCAGGCGGGGTTTTGTTGTGAATTATTTTCTTTTCCAAAATTGTCCTCCATTTACGGCGCAATCTGAATTCCAATTTTTCTAGAAAATAAAAAAAAATATCGAAAAAGGGGAACTATTTTGTGAAATTTTGAGATTTAAAAAGACTGTTATTGTGTATAACGTCTAGAAAGTCTAACAAGTAATCTCCCTGATATCTTTAATTAAAAAAAAATCTAAACATTATGGTTCATAACGTCTAGCAATTTTTTTTTTATTTTGATTTCATTTCAAACAAATGAAATCTATTACGAATACAAAATAGTACTTTTTATTAGTGGTATCGATATTCACAAGTACTCCAAATTCATATCCATTGAATATCAGTTTCTGTACGTGTGGATATGATTTTCAGACGTTATGAACAGTAACATTCATTTTTTTTTTTTTAAATTAGCAATGTCGGTGAGATTAATAGTTGGATTATCTGGATGTCATTGTCGATAACGTTCTATGGACGTTATAAACCATAAAGGTCTTTTTAGCCGAAATTTTTTTTCTTACCACCGTCGAAAAAACGGAATTAAATCAATACCACTGGTTTAATCGGATTTCAGATTCCGCCACGTACGCGCACTGGATCTGCGCACGGATCCCAAATCGGTGCGCATGGTGGATACGCGGACGGATCCGCTCGCGTAGCGGGTATGCGGACCGATCCGTGCGCGTAGCGGATCTGCGGACGGATCCATGCGCTTATCGGGTATGCGGACCTATCCGTGCGCGTAGCGGGTCTGCGGACGGATCCGTGCGCGTAGCCAATATGCGGACGTGTTAAAAAATGATATAACCCCAGCAGCGACATTTTTTACCCTACCCAGCGCACCCCAGCCCCAGCACACCCCAGCGCAGCCCGTCCAGCAGCAGGTAATTTTTTTTTTTTTTAAAGTTAAATTTTGTTATTTAATTTTTTATTAATTAGTGTAGTATAGTTAGGTACCAAATTAGTAGTATATTGTAAACTAGATTAAAATATTGTGTAGTTTTGTAAATATTTTGTGTAAATTAGATCAAAATAGTACATTGTAGTTTATTTGTAAATATTTGTGTACATTTTTTATTAAATAGTAGAATTGTGAATTGAGACCAATTTAGAATTGTGTTATTAGACCAAAAAATTTGTGTATTTAGACTAATTTAGAATTGTGTATTTTTACCAAAAACTTTGTGTATTTAGACCAATTTAGAATTGTGAAATGTATTTAGAATTTAGAACTGTGAATTATAATTTAGAATTTAGAAATGTCCAAATATTGTAATAATATATTGTTGTATTTAGACCAAAATTGAGTAGAATTGTCCAAATATTATTGTATTTAGAATTTAGAAATGTCCAAATATTGTAATAATACATTGTTGTATTTAGACAAAAATTGAGTAGAAATGGACCAAATTAGAAATTTATTTTTCTGAATGGCCGTATTGTATGACTTTTTACCGATCCATCCAAGAATGATGATATATTATCGATAGAGCCTAAAATTGACAAAATTAATTAATTTGATGTCAGTATGGCGTCAACCAGCGGTAGCAAAGAAAATCGTACGCAAGATGACTTACAATTGGATTTATCACTGGCCCGTACGATATTTCCAAATATGACGAAAGAGAGCATCAGCCCTCTTTGCTGGTATAAATTCGAGGAGCACAAGATTAGAAATGCATATGTAAGTTTACGTTTTGAGAAATGCAAATAATTTTAAATTTTATTTAGTTAAAAGTATGTAAGTTATATGTTTGTTTGTTTTGAAATTGAATGCAGACTCATACCTTGACGGGGACGCGGAACAATCAGATGAGTATAGTCTACGATGAGCGATACGCTCCCGCGTTGAAGAGTTTGGGGTTGTGGCATGTCTCACAGCTGACCCCCATTATTGCAGATGTTGCTCTTCTATCTGCGTTGGTCGAGAGGTGGCGGCCGGAGACACACACATTCCACCTGCCAGTTGGAGAGATTACGGTGTCTCTCCAGGATGTCAGTTGTCTTTAGGGACTGCCTATTACTGGACGGGCTGTGACGGGTGTGGAGTACGGGGACTTCACAAAGGATGTCGAAGAACTGCTAGGACCCAACCTGATGAAGGAAAGGGCCCTCAAGAGGTCGAAGGTTGCTTCGAAGAACGACATCAGTATACCTTTTTTACGGGCGGCTTTCAAGTAAGTTGTATTTTTATAATAGTAAATATTTGCGATGCTTGATACTCTGTACTAAATTAGTTTGTATTTATAGAGGACCTTTGCGAGAAAATGCGCCTCCGGCTCTGGTAGATCAGTGGACCCGAGCTTATATCATGGAGTTGTTCTCCTGCTGGTTGTTCCCAGATTCCTCTGGGAGCACCGTCCCTGCTTGTATGCTGGAGTGGCTGAGGGACTTGGCAGACCCTCCACAGATGAATTGGGGTGCGGCGGTCTTGGCATGTCTGTACCGAGGCTTATGCACTGCGTGTCGGGTATAAATTACTTAATCTTCTTTTTGTAAATAAATTATTTGCTCTTATTGTATTAAAAATAACCGCAACTTGTATAAAAATAGGTTGACAAATCTGGTCTGTACGGACCTATTGGTCTCCTTCAGCATTGGTCGTGGACGAGATTTCCATTTGGTCGTCCGCAACCATCAGTAGACGGTTGGGCTCCAGACTGGGGTCATCCGGACGGGGAGACATGTCCTACGTATGCTCAGAGATTCTGCGCAAGAAATACCTTTGTCGCGACTCCGCACGGCAAGCCTTCGGGAGTTTGGTTTTTCCGCACTCAGTTCGAGCAGATGACTCCAGATCTACATGTCGAGTGGAGGCCGTATGATTTTTGGGTCGAGGTTTTTGAGCAAGATGAAGAGCCTTACTGTTTTCTTACAAAACTTCCAGACATCTGCAGACGCGAGCGACAGTCCTGGTTTGCTCAGGTGCGAGTTATTTTTTTATTTTCTAGTTTACAATTTCATAATCATATTGTAGTTTAAAATTGATACTTAGACTATGAAAAATATTGGCAGGTACCGCTTATCTACTACCAGGTTGTTGAGCATTATTACCCTGGACGGGTGATGAGACAGTTTGGTATGGCCCAGTTTTTTCCAGTCCCGCCGCCTATCACAAAGGACGACTGGTATGATCTTCACCAGCCGTTGTGCACCGCGGTAGCGAAGAATTGGCGGACGGAGCACGCCTTTCATGTACGGAGACTGGAGGATATGAGTCCGGATGACATGGTTCCTGATATGTATCAGACTTATGCTTTCGAGGAGTGGGACCAGCGTTATCGGCAGTGGTACCAGGAAAATTGTGCATTCACGGTGTACATGTTCGGTCAGATCTCAGAGATAAATGCGAAGCCGCTTCATGTACCACGCGACACGACCTCCACTCAGTACGGTTTCATCCCTAGCGGTGGTCCGGTCGCACAGATTGTAAGTTTTTTATATTATTTTATTATTTCAATACAGGTACGGTAATCATATTTTGAAATATTGATAAAATGGTTTATTCGCAGGTACTTATGAACATCAAGCAGGTTCTGAGAGCAGCAAGATATGGGATCACAAGAGGCTGGAAGAGGCTGGGGAAGATTATGCTGTGCTCATCTGCACCTCCGGTGGTCGTCGCCGGGTACAAGGACCAGCTAGACAAGATCCTGAGGCTAGCGGATCTTCCAAGATACGAGGATTTGGGGGATATGAATGATGAAGATTCAGCAGAGCCGATGAGCACACCAGAGCCAGATTTTTTGGAGATATTGTCTGCACCGACGGCTGATGCAGCATTTCAGCGATTTGGAGATCGAGTGGTACGTGCATTTTTCTAATAACCTACTTATTGCAAAACCAAATTATTATATTATTAACCATCTATTTTTAGGGATATGAGCCCCGGTTTGAGGAGCCTCCGACATCGCAGGAAAGAGCTATCGGCCTCTTCAAACCCTGATGTGTCATGAAATTGCTCAAACGGATGTCTTTCCCCACGACCCAATAAAGGCCACTTCCGCCTGCCAAGCACAAGAATACCAGTATCCTCATCACTGTGATCTGATACCCCACCGTCCCCATCATCATCCCAATTAGCCTCTGCCTCCCTTTCTTCAGGATCGTCGTCCGTATTATCAGCATAATAAAGCCGTTCTGGGGTTCCAGATCGGTTCCTTTCAGATTGGACTCGGCTAGAGGACGAGGATGGAATTGGAGATCGACCCCTGTCAGATCGGACCCTACTAGGACCCGCTACGGATGGCGCCCGACTTGGACCCGCTACGGATTGCTCGAGCCCCAAACCCTGAGTCAACTGCAACAATTGTCTGGTATTCTGTCTGGAGTTCTGTCTAGGGTTTTGTCTGGGGTTGGCTACCACATATAACTCTAGGAACTTGAAAGGAGTGCTCATATTCATTGTCATTTCGACATATAACCCCCAACTGCTATCGTCTTGTACCGGAAACTGTTGGAACCAGGTTTGGTTGCCTTGGCCAATATTGATCCTTGCGGTAATTACCAGTTCATAATTACGGTGGTCAATACCGAGTTGTTGGTACACTTCCCTATTTATACCTCTAAAATCCAAACCTAAGCCGATATTGAACATTTTCGGCATCTGGTGGCTATAATAAGCGCCATTTGGTCCTTGTAATATTTCACCACCAGAATATAAAGCAATTCCAATCATAATTGGTTGAATGAACCTAAATATTACAAAATAATGCACTAAATTAAAAAATAATACAAAAAATATGTTTTTTTTGAAAAAAAAAAAATAAGGTAAAAAACGCACCTATGCAGCAGCTTCGGTGAAGAATGAGTGAAGAATAAAAAATTGGACTGCTTTTCTGGATATATAGGGCTAATGTAACAGGAACGCATCTCCACTGCGTGAACGGGTCAGGGTCAGTCCGCATATTGGCTACGCGCACGGATCCGTCCGCAGACCCGCTAAGCGCACGAATCCGTCCGCAGATCCGCTACGCGCACGGATCGGTCCGCGTATCCACTATGCGCACGGATTTGGGATCCGTGCGCAGATCCAGTGCGCGTACGTGGCGGAATCTGAAATTCGATTAAACCAGTGGTATTGATTTAATTCCATTTTTCGACGGTGGTAAGAAAAAAAATTTCGGTCTTTTTAGATTTCGAAATATCCTGCAATCGTTCACCTTTCTCAGTATAATTTTTATTTTCCTATTAATCGGACAATCTGCTACCGTATGGTAATTAGAGCCGTTAGATCGTGGCACTGTGTAATTATATAGAATGATAAGTAGAAAGGAGATTTTTTATTTAGAAATAAAAAATTAATTTTCCGCCAGAAAGGAAAGAGATGGAGTCGATTTTCGAAAAATAGATGACACCAATGCGATAAATACAATAAGGTGTCTTACACTGCACCATTGGTGTAGTGCAATGTGAAATTTTTTAACCTGACCTCCTAACTTGTCACGTAAAATCCCAAAACTTTCTCACACCTGACATCGTACCAATGATGTGATGTGACTATTCTTCTCATCTTTTTTTTGTGGTATTTATGATTGGGTAAAAAAATAATGATACCGCACCAATAATGCGGTGTGAGTTAGCTCTTCATGTTCACACTACACTATTGATGCGGTGTCATTCATTTTAAAAAGGTGTCATTCATTTTAAAAAATCTGTTACAACTCTTCCATTTTCAACAGAAAATATTTTTTTATTTCTAAATATAAAAACAATCCAAAATGGGAAGCTGATATTAACCCCGTTACTTTTTTTATTAACATATCAGTTGCAAAATTTTCAAGATTATAGACAAATTAAATAAGATTTTTAAATAATATCTATATTATATTATTATATATGTTATATTTTTTCATTATCTTTCCAAATGAATAGACAAGTTAAATAGATTTTCATGGATAATCGTCCAACAGAAACCGTTTCCGAAATTTATGAATAGTATATGTATCATTTTCAATTTACATCTGAATTTTTCGAAGAACTTATACACTTTTTACTTCCATTTTAAAACAATCAATATATAAATATATTATTTGCATTATAAAAAACAACTAATTTTGAATTTTACTCATAAATAACAAATTCTAAACCGAATCATATCCAAATGTTGAATTTGATATTACATCATAAAAACTAGCGCGTTCATGTTTGGTTGTCTTGATCTGGAAATTAAGATTAAGATGTTAAGTAAAATAAAGTCACTGAAGGGATTCTTAATCCTTACTAAGGAGTCTTTTTTTCTGAAAAATTAAGCGACTAAAAAAATAAAAAAAAAGATTAAGAAGACTTAATCCGCCATAAAAGCACTTTTTTGGTTTAATGTTTATTTGACTAGTCGAGTTGTCAGTTTTATTCATCAGCGCAAACGCTATTTCTATACTCAAGAGTCTAACACATTAACATTTTCTATTTTTAAAATTGATAATTTGGATGTCTAAATTAATATATTTATAGAGCTTGTCTAAAAATATAATACAACACGATTGACATTACATACAAATAAACACTGCAAAACACTTCAAATATAACACATTAGGCCGACATTTGTATTAATATCCAAAGTTAATTACAAATTAATAAATACACCCACGTTAGATGGATTTTTTTTAAATGACCAAACCGGCCATTAAATGGTCGGTTCTCAAATTTTTTCTTTTTGGGCTATTTCAGACTCTATAAATATCTATCTTTCTCTCTTCTCCCTCTCACAACTCACTCAACTCACATAAGAGAAAGAAAGAAAGAGAAGATGATTTCTGAGGCGATTTCGGAGGCAATTTTTAGGTAAATTTTTTTTTTAATTTTTTTAATTTAATTTAAATTTATTTATTTATTTTTATTTTTTATTTTTTTTATTTTTTTTAGCAACCTATACATTTAAATTAGTAACCTGACAATTGTTTACCATTTTCTAAAATGTAGTTTGTTGGTCATGGCCTTGATTTCATTACATTGTGGTGGAAGTTTCTTACTAATACATATGGGGTTTATTACTCCAAAGAGCGAGTTAATTCATTCGTAGTTCCCGATGATATCTCATTTTGGGACTTAAAAACCATGATTTACGAATGCACTGGTTATAATCCAGAAAGGTGGAACTTAGAATTGGCAACCCGAGTGAACGATGGAACACCCCCTACCTATACCATAGTGAAAGTACTAAGTGATGCTGCATGAAGAGGCCTGTACGGGCGGTTAAAGGCCACTAGAAATTTTATCATAGAAATCTACATCAAGAGAGTTCCGATAGAGTCAGGGGTTGAAAGTTCTGGCCAAAATTTAGTTGCGCCAAATTATACAACACAACCAGAACCATACACTCCCATGGTTCCTTTATTCGTACCTGACCCAGAAATATACAGTCATTTCACTCCACCATCACCCCAACCACGACCCCATACAAGATCCCCACCTAGACTCGTGCATGTGGCACCTTTACCATTACCGCCACCATCACCTCATCCCAACCGGCACCATTAGACAACGAAATTGGGTCGGATTTTGAAAATATTAACGAAATTTCGAAGGAAGATCTGTAAACTGGGGATGAATTTGAGGGAGCAAACTGGGACTCTGATCATCTGGAGGGTTGTGATGAAGATGGTCCAGTGCTCATTTGAAAAGAATATGGGAATATGCCGCTTAGTGGCCGGACTGATACGCACCCGTTCGCAGACTTCAATGATATATCTTTTTTTTAAGAAACAGATGTTGCTTACTATGGGAGACAGATTGAGTACAAAGGTGAGCTGGCGCCAGAACAATTTTTTCAAAGCAAAGAAGAGCTGATTAAGAAGATTAGAGAGTACTATATTGATAAGAATCTGGAGATTAGAATGAAGAAAAGTGACAGGGATAAGATTCAGGTGGTGTGCAAGACTCCAGGTTGTGATTACGAACTTAGAGGAAAAACAACGGGTTTTGGAGATGCATGAGTTATAACGAAGCAAGATGATGAACCAAAATGGTACTACTAACTTTCAGTATAAATTAATATACCTTTTAACCCTAATTTTACTTGTGCTCAGATCATAAGCGCATAATCCTACCATGTAGTATAATTGGAATGTCGATCCATAGATATAGTGTATTGGATATCTAACAATATTCACTAGTTCTAAATTATAGGGAGGGTTTAAAATCGGTTTAAAACAGTTTGTAAAATAGTTTAAAATAATTTAGAGTAGCTTTTAGAGTTCAATACTCTCAAAACTTATGCGCTGGCGCTAATTGTGCTAGTTTAAGTAAATTAATGATTTATTGAGACCTATATTCATAATTTTGCTCGTCAGTTTGAGGTTGTGTAAATGACTGATGATTTTTGTGGTTGTGTGCAAAGTAGATGTATTGGTACAGAACTACAGATTGGCTCAAGGAGCGAATCAGATAGCGCAAATTGCATAATATATTGAGAGTTTGCACGCCGCATTTTGGTGAATATAATACTTTCCTCATTGCAAGAAGAGCACAAGAAGAAAACAATGCATCAATGAAAGAGTGTCCGTAAAATTTCTCATCACAACAAATTGTAAACGTATTCAAAGTCCCATTTGAAATATACTGCATCAATTATTCTTCTGTAGAAACCAAAAATATATATATATATATGCTTCTGCGTACATCACTAAATCAAAAGGAATAAAATAATACTAGAAGTGCAACCTGAACTAGCATATGAAGTCGCACATTATAGAAATGACACCACACCACAGACAACATGAGCACCATTGCTCCATTCCCCCTTGACACTTTCTACTCTGCTTTGGTACTACAAACACAGTGAAATAGTTGTAGGCTAAAAGGAAAGCTGATTATAATAGTCATCATCGTCAAACTTGAACCATTTCTTCTCAACCTCTTTCAAGTAATCCAAAAACATAAGTATGGAAAAAAGGACGAAGCCACCTGATGACTTTCCAAAGCCGCCACCCCCGCCTCCGCCACCGCCGCCACCTCCACGGTAGGGAGGAAATCCCCCACCACCTTGGTCTAATTGTGGGCCCACCACCTTGCCTAAAAAAAAACACATTACAAATCTCTTACTGCAAGGCCTCCAAGAAACAGCTACATGCAATCAAAGTAAGCTTGAACCACCAAACCCCTTTTGAAAATTAAACATGAAACTTAAGAATATTACCCCACATTTTTTTAGTGATATGCAAATGTACAACTTACTAAATCAAGGTAAACAAAATAAGGACTGACAATAAGACACCTTGGGTTATTATCCTAGTTCAAGCTAAACCTCCTAATAAGTAATAACCTATCCGTGCTAACTTGGAATCAACCCAACAGACAATTCAGTCAACTTATTTTCACTTGTACGAAAGCTTCTGAAAAGAAAGGGTCATTGGAAAGAAGACCCAAATTGTGAATATCATTTTTTATCACACTGCCCTGACCGCTGGATTTTAATTCTGAAAACCTAAGATATTGATGTTTTAATTGAAAACACCGAGACATTGTTTCTCTCTGCAAATCCAGTAAAATTCTTGTGTGCAGTTTTACATATCATTTAGTATATAAAAATACCCTATCATTCTAAAACTTGTGCCCGCAACAGAAGATTATGTGTAGAATATATCTTGTAGACTTAACATAATCATCCAATAGAGTAAAATAAATTGTAACTAACATTGGTATCAATCAGTCCAATGTGAGCATCTACTGTGAGCCTTTGATTATGCTGGTTTCTAACTCCTTTTTTCCTGATAGTTCTCAGAGATGTTTTAAAGATAAAAGCTAACAAGAGATATAACATACTTGGAATCCCATTAGGAATGCGGGTTGATTTCCTTTCAACTGTTTGTGTTTGAGTTGCACCAGTTGCAGCCTACGAAATAGAAAAAAAAAAGATTTTATGTCAATTACAATGCCTAGATGACTACAACTATGTATTGTTTTTATTTTTGTTTACTTCTTTCCCTTTGGAAAAACAGTAGCTGACAGAAGCCTATGGACACTGTACCAGTACCTACATACCAGATGGCAGTCTGCATACAATCTGACCAATGCCATTATGCTGTCACTTGTCATATAACTTGTGGTATTGGCTAAAAATCTATGATTGAAGAAAAGCTTTTACCATTGCAGTGGATCGTAACCTAGCTTTAGGAGGGATCCCCCTGGCAAATGAAACCGAACTTGGACTTGAAGCATTACGTGCTAGAATTTTCCTCCTTGCACCTTCATTTGTTAAGACAAATAATCATCAGTAAACCAATACTGTTTGAACAGCAATGTGAAAGATAAAATTGAAGCAGATAGTAAAAAGAAAAGGTGAAGATGATGATTATGACGTCATGCCTCAGATTATAGGTCAATATCTTACATCGAGAAAATATAGCTTAAATTGCATAAAGCATATGGTTTCAATGCAATCCATATGTCACATGGCACTTGCATGCATGAGCTTACAAACAAATTTACGACCCAGGTGAAGAACACATAAGGCCTAGTAATCTAAACATTCTGGTAAGCTAACATTCTGGTAAGGCATAGTCATGGATTGACTGCAGTTCTTGGGTCTATACCTAAAAGGATCTAAGACTCAATTAAGTCATGACTTTCCATACCTTAACAGTAATCTAAACAGTAAATTATTTTAAAAAAAAATTGGGAAAATTTAACAATGATTCTTTTACCTCCATATCCAATTTGGGGGATTGCAGGTAACACTGGAGATGCACATGGTGCCCCTACTGTATTTGCGATAGATGCCATTCTACAAGGATAGGCCACCCTGAACAATTAAGACAAATGATTCAGTTCGATAAAGTAAGCTCTGTGAAAGAGCATTGTAGTTTGATACAGTGTTTTTCATATTTATAATTCAAGCAACTAACAAGAGTAAATAAAAATTAATATAATCAGTCCTTCAATTCCTTGGGATTACAAACCATATAGGCAACATGGCTGGACAATAATTTAACCATGCTGCCGGTCAGATTTAGAAAAAAATCAGTTTTTCCATGATTATGGAACACCGCAAAACATATCCAGAGAAGGAAATCCAGAAAATCACAGCCATAGAGAGTCGCCCACCTCGTGGCCAGTTTTTGCCAAATTTAAAATGTCATCATTTGAATCCCCAAATTCAACTGACACAATTTTAAAAACTAAATTCATGGTTCCTTCACCAATATAATGAGATAATGAGAAAATTAAAGAAAAAGGGTCATACAGGGGTTTTCCTTGGTTTTGCCATGGTCAAACCCTAGAGCACCCAAAAATGTCTTATTTCCATTACAAGTTTACAACAAGTAATGTAAGCGTGTCTACGCTTCTTTGCCTAATTACTTTAATATCCCTATAAAGTTTATTTCCAGAAATTAATGGAAAAAATTCAAAGAATTTTCAAAACTCCCAAGATCGATGGCCTCTCTCCTTTTCTTCTAGGTCGCAGGTGCTGGCACACACCTTTGCCTCTTCTCTCTGTCTCTCTTTTATTCTCTTCCCTTCTAACTCTCTCTTTCCCTCTCGTTTTTTACCGATAAGTTTAAGAAGAAGGCTGTGTGGGTGGATTGAAGAGAGGGAGAGAAGAGGGTTTCGGCAAGTCGTTATTTCATACGAATTGAAGGGCCAAATCGTCGTGATCAATATAGATTTGAATTAAAAAACTATATACATAAAAAAATCTCCAAAATAATTATCAATTATCCCAAAAGTTTCTACAAGAACAGAAAAAAGGACTATAATTATTTCTTGAACAAAATAATTGACGTACTTTAGCTTCATAAAGGTAGAAACAAAGTTCGAATTGAGAAAATTCAGTATAAATAAGAAAATTCTTGACTTACGGATTCTCTGTTCAGAAAAGAAACAGTTCCTGGGCAATTCTCCTTGGCGCCCTCTTCTCCTCTCCAAGTATTAACTAATTTCCTAGCTTCTAGGTTGTTCTCTCTTTTCGTTCAAGGAAGGAGAGGAGAAGAGAGAAAGAGGGAGAAAATTTGGTAGCAACTAACTTTTTATATCCTGCTAAATATCTATTCTGACCCCAATAAATGTACAATATTAGATCCCTGACTTTTTTTACATTAGAGAGTATATTAATTAAGCCTACGTACTAATCCTTATATTTAGAGGGGTAAAAACGTGCCGTGCCGTGACTAAGTGAGCAGTCACGTGTGCCGTGCCGTGACCAAAATGTCGAAGGTGGTCACGACACACGCATGGTCACGACACGTGAGTCACGCCGATTGCAAGAATAGATCATGCACAATTGTCGTCTATTATGGTCGCCGATTGCATATCGGCTCACATGAGAAACGATGTTGATTTGAGTATCCAAGCTGTCAGGATCGCTGTTGCTGAAAGATACAACAGTCAGATACCGGCGTACAACAAACTGTGGCGTGGCCGTGAGTTGGCAATTGCCCGCTAATTTGGTAGTTGCGAAGGGTCATACGCTCTTATAGTTCTGTTGATGGGTGCAATCAAGAGAAAAAACCCAGGTACTATATTGTTCCATCTATTTTTATGGCATTGTAACAAAATCAACAATTTAACTTATTTTTTAATTAATCACAGAAACATTGTTTGATGTGACCTCATTTCCCACCGGTAAACCTGGACCATACAAGTATTTTCATAGGGCGGCTTGGGCATTTGGACCGTGCATAGCTGCTTTTCAACACCTCAGACCAGTCATCACCGTTGATGCTTGTTTCCTGTCAGGCCGGTACAAAGGTAATTAATTAATTTAATTTGCTTAATTTAATTTAGTTAATTTTTTTAAGGGTATCAAGAAGGTGTTCAGACAAAATGACATGGGGTGGAACAATGAGGATGAGGATCAATGCGTTCACCGTCTTTGTGCTACTCACATAGCTGAGAACATGAAGAAGAATGGTTGCAGTGAGGCAGCAATCAAGTTTTTTTAAGATATGTGTAGCTAAGAGGAAGTTGAGGAGATACGAGCAAGGAATGCAAGTAATGGGGGGTGTATGTGATCGTGCTCTCAATTGGTTGGACGGTGTGGGTTAGTATTTGGATCTAGATGAGAACGAGTATCCAAAACTACGGAAGATATTCCAAGCGCTGAACGGTGGTTACCGTTAGGGAATTATGACTACAAACGGGTCCGAGTCGCTAAATAATATTTTCAGATCATCTCGTAAGTTACCGGTGGCCGTAATAATTGAAGACACATTTTACAAATGTCTCACATGGTTTGTGCAAATGAGGGCCAAAACGGAATTTGAAGCCAGACAAGGTCAACAATTCTCGTGTCATGTGCATAAAGATATTTTTAGTTTTAGTTTTATCTTCATCTATTTCTTTTTAACTTCATTTAAAAAAAATTAATTTCTTCATTTTTTTAATTGTTCGTAGCTTATTAACAAATGGTTCAAGAGGTCTAATACTATGAAGACGTTTGGGGGGTTTGGCAACTACAGCGAGTTTGAGGTAGCCTCCAACACAAGAGAGAGTTCACGCTTTTCTGCCTGACGATTCTAGCCAGTTTACCAAGCCAATTTCAAATACACGGTGGTCATCAGGGATGATGACACGGTGGAATGCACATGCCAGAAGCCTCAATTAGACAGAATACCGTGTTCTCATGTTCTGTCTGTGTGCCGTCTCTGAGGCATCGACCCTGGTAGCTTTGTAAGTCACTACTACCACATCCAGACACTAATCAACACATGGAGGAGTGAATGACATGTGTATGACAATCAGTCAGAATGGCCTGAACACGAGGGCCTTGTCCTTGTTCCAGAAACAAAAAATATTACTTTGGATAGAAGACGATACAACAGGATTCCGCAATGAATGGACGTACTAAATAATAGGAGAAGAGGACACCAAGCCAGCCGAGATACACAGGAAAGACAAAACAGAGCTGCTCGTAATGCACGAGGTAGTTAATTTATTTTACTATTCAATATCAACTTTTAAAAAATTATTGAAACAATCAGATTTAACAGTCACTATTTGTTTGTAAATTTGCAGGTTGAGAGGCAATCAATGGATTGGATGTTTATCTTAAGAACATTGTTTTAATTGTATTCGTGAGAACATTGTTTATTTTAAGTTTATTAGACGTATTTTTATTGTACTCGTGAGAACATTAGCATTATATTGTTCTATTTATGGCTTCTTTATATTTATTTTTAGATTATTATGGCTCCTTTATATTTATTTTTATGGCTTTTTTATATTTGATCCGACAAACGAAAAATATTTTCAAAATAAACGACATTTAAAACAAAAACCAAAACAAATAAAACAATTTTCAAAACAAAAATCAAAACAAATAAAAAACATTTCTGATAAAAAAAAAATGGTGCTGCAGGGGTATTGTGCGATCTCCTGACTGGGGCCGCATTGGCATTATGCGGACCCTAGTGTTTGGGGTCGTAGAACACCGAGCGGTATGAGTAGAAATCGAATTCTCCAGAAATAGAGGTATTTTGGTTTTTTTTTTTTTTTGAGAAAATGCTAAAATAAAAATTTCGGCTCTGTATGCTGGAGCTTAAATTAATGTTCATTTTATTTCGGTGATAAAATAATAAATTTTTTTTTAGGAAGAGGTGATAGAAGAATTATTAAATTTCATTTCCGTAAGTTCTGGTTTGATAATTTATCTTTAGCAGGTATCACAATTCGATTTTCTTTTGTTCTTTTGTGCCTAGCTTGGAGGATTTTTTTTTAAAACCATAATTAAAAAAATTAAAATTAGGGAACCAACATGATTACCTACAGATTTCGAAAAACCATAAGAACCGAACAGCCTATTCGGTCCCCAAAATTTTTTTTCTCTGGGACCGAATAGGGATTTCGGTCCCCCCCCCAATTTCACATTTTTTTGACAATGCCGCCACAGAAAATCGAAATCGGATGGGGAACCGAATTGGGATTTCGGTCCCCATTTTTTTTTTTTTTTTTTTTAGAGACAAATAGCTAAAATAATGAAATACAATACTAAAAAATCGAATTTTTTTTCCTTTGTCAAATTATTTTTTTGATAGCATATTTATACTAAAATACGCTAAATTACTTCAAATTATGTTAATTTATATTGATTTACACTAAATTATTTGAAATTACAATAATTATGTAGAATTATGCTAAAATACGGTAAATTACGGTAAATTACGTATAATTGGGGCCGATTTTGTGGCATCTTTCATAAATCATAAAAAATAGTAAAAAAATTCCAAAAAATAATAAAAATTGGTATTCTACAAGTTCATTAGATAACTAATTTACTGAGCTACGTAGATTGAACAATAGAAATGAAAATCTTAATCGGAAACTTCAACTGAAGTTTTGAGGCCTTTCTCTTTGTTTTTTGGCGATTCTGAATTTGGAAAATTGGCAAAGCGAGTACGGACGCATGCGCATTTTCGCAAGCTTTCCGAAAAGTGGTCATTTGCTAAAATCGGACACTCGAGCGCCGTTTTATGGCCGTTTGAAGTTTCGTCATCGTTTTTTCGCCTTTTCAGTGAATATATCATCTCTATTCATAAGTAATTTAGCGTAATTTTCCGTATTTTAGCATAATTCTACATAATTATTGTAATTTCAAGTAATTTAGTGTAATTCATTATAATTATTGCAAATACACGTAATTCTACATAATTATTTTAGTATAACTATGCTAATTGTAATAAAAAAAGTAATCTAACAAATATTAAAAACAAAATTCGATTTTTTAGTATATTTCAGCATTTTACCTATTTGTCTCTTAAAAAATAATTAACATAATTTCAAGTAATTTAGTGTAAGTCAGCATAAATTAACATAATTTCAAGTAATTTAGCGTATTTTCATATAAATTGATATAAAAAAAGTAATTTGAAAAAGGGAAAAAAATTCGATTTTTTTAGTGTTATATTTTATCATTTTGTCTATAAAAAAATAATTTCGATTTTTTGTCTCTAAAAAAAAAAAAAAAAAAAAAAAAAAATTGGGGACCGAAATGCCAATTCGGTCCCCACTGAAAATACCCTGGACCGAATTGGGATCTCGGTTCCAGGGTGTTACACGGAAGGCTGCACAGTTTTTTTCGAAAAAACTGTGAAATGGGGGGGGGGGACCGAAATGCCAATTCGGTCCCAGGAAAAAAAAATTTTGGGGACCGAATAGGCTGTTCGGTTCTTATGGTTTTTCGAAATCTGCAGGTAATCATGTTGGTTCCCTAATTTTAATTTTTTTAATTATGGTTTTAAAAAAAAATCCTAGCTTGGAGCAACGGAATTCATATCCTCTGCATTAATTCAAAGAAGAATTTGTTGAGTTAATGCATCTGGACCGTCCAATAAGCTTTAAGATCCGTGCAAACTAGATCCACACTAATATTGAGAGTTATAGGTTGTGATCGGATTGGCTCCGTTTAAAATCAGACGGTAGAGATGCATTAACTCAAAAGAAGTATCTTTTGAGTTAATGCAGACGATGCGGACTCGAGTAACGCGTCCGGACTCCGGCGTGTGTATTCTCTCATGTACTGGAATTTTCCAGCACAGGAGATCTGAACCGTCAAAAGTGCACACAGAGTCATGCATGGTTATTGGTCTCTAACTTTGTGCTGATCGAGTCAAAGTTTCAAAAAAGACAAGCCACGTGCGTGTAAACTGTAGAGGAAGTAGTGATTAGTGAGAAGATATTTTGATCCATTCAATTTTTTATATTAATTTAATTGAAATTAAATAAAATTTTAGTGGATAAAATGTTCGAAATTTTTTTAAAAATCATAAAAATTAAAAAAAATTTAGCAAACCAACGTGATTATTTGGTTTTTATAAAATCATAAGAACTGAGATGCCAATTCAGTCCTTATTTTTTTTTTCTCTCTGAAACCGAATTGGTATTTCGGTCCCTCCCGTTTTCACACTTTTTCTACAAAGTCACCACAGAAAATTAAAATGGGCAGGGGACCGAATTGCCATTTCGGTCCCCATAATTTTTTTTTAGTGCACTATTCAAACATTGAAAACATTGGTGAAATTTAGAAGCCGTACGTGAAATTTAATATGAATGCACTATTCAAACATTAAGTTACTTTTGGACCGTAAAAATCGTTTCCCAATGCACTTTTACTGAATGCACTATTCAAACATTGGTAAAAGTAACTTAAAAGTAACTTCTAAATTTCACGTACGGCTTCTAAATTTTACGTTAAAATCGTTTCCCAATGCACTTTTGCCAAAGTAACTTAATATTCACAGCGTTTGACCGAGCTGTTGCCTTGGTGCACTGTTCAAATATTAATTTAATCTGAAACAGTGATATTGGAAACTCTTAAAAAAAAGAAATCTTGAGACCGAAATGTTAATTTGGTCCCTACAGAAAATACTCTGGACCGAATTGGGATCTCGGTCTCAAGGTGTTACACCAAAGGTCATAGGTTTTGTTCTGAAAAAGTGTGAAAACAGGGAGACCGAAATGCCAATTCGGTCTCAGAAAGAAAAAAAATAGGGATCGAATTGACATCTCAGTTCTTATGGTTTTTATAAAAATCAAAGTAATTATGTTGGTTTGCTAATTTTTTTTTTTTATTATGGTTTTTAAAAAAATTTCAAAATGTTCAGTTTGATATTTATACAGTAGGTTATCAAAAAGTGAAATCTTCATCGTGCAGGGCGAAACATATTTCATGATGGGTGCTAAGTCTCCCGAAGATTTGAAATTTTATTTACCGGATATTAAAGTTGAGATGAATTTTCCTTTTTATATGTTGTGTAGCTTCTTATGAGTGAGGCTATGGTGCTATGCATAGCACCAATGGCTAGTGTACTACGGCTCAATATGGTACTTTTTAAAATCCTAACGGTCGATCCGACCGTTTAATGTGATATCCATATGAATATGTACTTGCAAACTAAATTTTATATTTTTTCGAATTTTTTTACTATTTTTTCAGATAGGTAGAAAAATCAGTGTTTTTTGAAAATTCTGGACCATCAAAATTCTACCTATCTGAAAAAATAGTAAAAAAATTCGAAAAAATATAAAATTTAGTTTGCAAGTACATATTCATATGATTATCACATTGAACGGTCGGATCGACCGTTAGGATTTTAAAAAGTACCATATTGAGCCGTAGTACACTAGCCATCCGTGCTATGCATAGCACCGTAGCCTCACTCGCTTCTTATGTAAGTTCTACTGTAGATGGACAGGCGCACTCTATAAAATATATAGTAAATTTGAAGGGGGCGCTGATTGGAAAATTTTGAAATCAAAATCACGGACGCCGCTGACAGCCTTGTACGCTTTGATTTCCGAGCCAATGTGGAAAAAGGAAAAGGTCAAACTTAGAAAAATAAATAAAAAAAGTGTGAATCTAAATAAAGAGAATAGAGATTGTTCAACAAAATAGCTTAAGTCATGTGATGCATTAATTGTAACTTTGTTACTCTAAGTTTATTAAAATTATGTCTAAGTGCTTTTCATAAAAACAAAATAGCAGCAAAGTAGCAAAACATAAAATAAAGTGTCCAAAGAAAAAAAAAATCTATTTTCATTGAGCAAATTCACATCTCCAGTGCGGCAGATTCTCATCTTTTAATATCAGTTTGTTTTTTAAATTAAAATTTGTTTTTATTTATAAATTGTTAAATTATTATTCATTATAACTCAAATGAGATTATTACTGAATTTTGATTTTTTTTAAGAAATCATAGTCAAAATAAATATATATATATATATATATATATAGGGAGCGGCTAAGTTGCTGCCGGCAGCATTTCGGCGAGGTGCTTACGGGGGCATATCTTGCAATTTGATGTTCAAACAACAAATTCAAACCGTTAGATGTTCAATCTATATTAAAATCTACTTGGAGACCAAATTTTACATTTTTTGGAATTTTTTTACTATTTTTTAAGCTGGTTTGAAAACCGCTGTTTTTATTAAATTTCTGAAGCATTGAAAACAGCGGTTTTCAAACCAGCTTAAAAAATAGTAAAAAAATTCCAAAAAATGTAAAATTTGGTCTCCAAGTAGATTTTAATATAGATTGAACATCTAATGGTTTGAATTTGTTGTTTGAACATCAAATTGCCAGATATGCCCCCGTAAGCACCATGGCCGAAATGCTTCCGGAAGCAAATTAGCCATACTCTCTCTCTCTCTATATATATATATATGGGATAGGCTATGGTGCTTTGGGAAGTAAAGAGGGTGTTTTACTTCCCGCTCATATCTCCATTTTCAATGTTCAAATCGTTGATCCGAACATCTCAACATGATCTTCATATTGATATATGCTTGGAGACCAAATTTTATATTTTTTGAAAATTTTTTACTATTTTTTTAGAATTTTTGAAAATCACAACTTTTCATTAAATAAAAAATAATAAAAAATTCAGAAAAACACTGATTTTCAAAAATTCAAAAAAAATAGTAGAAAATTTCAAAAAACTGTAAAATTTGGTCTCCAAGCACATTTCAATATGAAGATTGTGTTGAGAAGTTCGGATCGACTATTTGACCTTTGAAAATGGAGATATGAGCGGGAAGTAACCTCGTTACTTCCCAAAGCACCGTAGCATTACTCTCTCTCTATATATATATATATATATATATAGGAGTTGGCTACGGTGCTACGCGTAGCATAGAGGGCCTCCGTGCTACGGCTCAATATTTGAGTTTTCAAAATACTAATGATCGATCCGAACCGTTCAACATGATCTCCATATGAATATGTACTTGCAAACCAAATATTATATTTTTTAGAATTTTTTTACTATATTTTTAGATAGGTAGAAAATCACTTGATTTGAATGGTACATAATTTTTATATCAAGTGATTTTCTACCTATCTAAAAAAATAGTAAAAGAATTCTAAAAAAATGTAAAATTTGGTTTGCAAGTACATATTCACATGGAGATCATGTTGAACGGTTTGGATCGACCGTTAGCATTTTGAAAACTCAAATATTGGTCCGTAGCACGGAGGCCCTCTATGCTATGTGTAGCATATTAGCCAAATTCTATATATATATATATATATATAGATAGATAGACTAATGTGCTTTCGGTAGCACTTCGGCTGAAGTGCTACCGATTCAAAATCAAATTTTCAAAGTCCAAATGGTTGATCCGAACCGTTCAAGTTGTTCTCCATATTGAAATCTGCTTGGAGACCAAATTTTACATTTTTTGGAATTTTATTATTATTTATTAAGCCACTTTTAAAATTGCTGATCCGGGTGAACAGTAAAAACAGTGCAACCAAATTCTGGACCATGTGATCAGCAATTTCAAAGTGGCTTAATAAATAGTAAAAAAAGTCCAAAAAATGTAAAATGTGGTCTCCAAGCAGATTTCAATATGGAGAACAACTTGAACGGTTTGGATCGACCATTTGAACTTTGAAAATCCGATTTTGAATCGGTAGCACTTCGGCCGAAGTGCTACCGAAAGCACATTAGTCTATATATATATATATATATATATATATATATATATATATAGAGAGAGAGAATGGCTAATATCAAAACGTTTGTTCCTGAGCTCAGGAACAAACGATTCCGTTCTCCCATTTCCAAAGTTCAAACAACAAATCCAAACCGTTAGATGTTCAATCTATATTAAAATGTGCTTGGAGACCAAATTTTACATTTTTTGAAATTTTTTTACTATTTATTAAGCTGGTTTGAAAACCGCTGTTTTTCAATGTGGCAGAAATTTCATAAAAACAGCGATTTTCAAACTAGCTTAATAAATAGTAAAAAAATTCCAAAAAATGTAAAATTTGGTCTCCAAGCACATTTTAATATAGATTGAACATCTAACAGTTTGGATTTGTTGTTTGAACTTTGGAAATTGGAGAACCGAATCGTTTGTTCCTGAGCCCAGGAACAAACGTTTTGATATTAGCCATTCTCTCTATATATATATATGTAACGTTAAGAAAATTTATAATAAAATTTTAAATCATTTGTTTATTTAGAATGTTTAAAACGGAATCGAGATTTGATCGACGAGCGAGGAGTGGGAAATTAAAACAAGTTAAATGGGTTTATATTGAATTTTAAAGCTATTGGGACCATTGATTCAACCTAGCACGAATCTTGAAGCACCCTCTTTGATAAAACCCTCACCCCTCTCTCTTCTCCCTTGTGTGTGGCCGGCCAAAGAGAAAGAAAGAGAAAGAGAGTGAGAGAGAAGAAAAGAGAGGGAGAGCTCCAAAATCCCGTTGGATTGCGCCACCGTCCGGGAAATCGAGGTTGAAACCGAGAAGGCAGCCGTAGATCTCTCCTAGCCATCCTGTCGGTAATCTTTCTTTTCCCTTCTTCGTTTGAAAATCCGAGATTTCTCGAATCCGCGGGTTGTTCGTTTCAAACCCGAGATTAGTGTTAGAATTGATCGAACTCTAACTCCTTTGAGCTTCTCATCTCTCGTTTACCGATTTTCTCCGTGATTTCATCTCCCATTTTGGATTTCCCATTCTAGGGTTTTGGTACCAAATCCCGAATTGAAAAGCGGCATTGATTGATTAGGTTAGTCCGACCGAATAGACTTGTCCTCGGTAGGGTTACCTCTTGATCGGGAAAGGTTAGAACGTGTAATGGTTAAATCGAGGTTTCGACCAAATTAGGGTTAAACCAACCGGCAAATCGAATTGATGCGTAAACCAAAATAGCGAACCAGTACAGGAATTAGACCTAATTGAGATGGTATACGTGGAATGTAGGTGTAGGCTCGGTTGAGCAAGGGTTTGCGGGGCATTCCGAGGCGCCTGATCCATAGTCACACGGTACGCCTATTGCCAACAGGTGCGGGATTCTTGGACTTGTTTGATAATTTATATTCATGAATTAAACTGCTTCCAATTGTCATGTTGAACTGCTTGATTAATTGCATAATCGAATTGTTTGAATCATATGCATAACCGTATTAAATTAGAACTGATATGCACTGAAATTGCTTTATTGCGGGCCGCAATAACCCCCATTACGGGCCGAAATCAACAGCGTAGCTTAAAATATAGTCTGACTGACTCTCTGAATGCTTTGTTGCGGGCCGCAATGAATGGAGCAGAGTGAAATACTCTCTGGCTGAGAATTGAGTACTTTGTTGCGGGCCGCAACCACAGCCATTGCGGGCCGCAATGAGAGCCTGGAAAATGCCAATAAGAGCTGAAAATTTTCTGGTAATTAAGTCGCGAGCCACAATAACCCCATTTCGGTCCGAAATGAATATCACAGTTGTATTTGCATGTTGAATGGTATATCGTTTGTTGGTGTTTTTTTGTTTTGGAACCACGGTAGTCCCCGACAATTTGTGACTATCTGGGATGGTCGGTAACGTTTCGAAGTCAACGCTGGGCGATGACTCAAAACCATATGCGCATATGGGTATAGTTAATCACTGCTAGGCAGTGATTGATGGAGATCAGTCAATGCTGGGCAATGACTGATCGTGACGGAGACTTTGGGTGACTGTGAGGATACGATGGAATGGTGTCATATCCAGTATGGGACAGGAATGACAGTTTGGTTTGACGTGTTGTGAATTGACGATTCTGAGCTTATTGCATACGAATTATTATCTGATTATGAACCAGACCTTAGTTAACGGTTAAGCCAAAGCACTGCGGATGGGTGTCCGATAAAGGGTCCAGCTTGGTGGGCCATCTGTAGGTGTCAGTGACCCTACAGATGTGGGTTTGATAAAGGGTCCAGCTCGGTGGGACATCCGTAGGTGCTACCAGCTGTAATAAACTGAGTTAAGCCAAAAACGTGCGTGTTTGAGATTCATCTTGGAAATTCCGAAAATTGTGTTTCATTTGGTAAATTGTTGTCGATCATGTGCACTTGCTTTATTTATGAATATGCATCTGTCTGAACTGCTTTTGTATGGTTTCATTTTTGAATATAGATTTTGATTGCAAGTCCAATAATCTAAACTGTGGCAAATTTCGCACTGAGAATTTATTCTCACCCCCACTCTTGGGTTATTTTACAGGATCTGGGGCGTCGGGTTCCGGAGAGGCACGCGAGCTGTAGACCCTTGGTAGTTGCTTCTGTAGGGCCTAATCTACCCTTTTTGTTGTATAGTTTAGGGTTAGGCCTGATGGTTAGTATCTGTACGAGATACTTTTGTTGTATTATACTTTGACCAGACCATATACCTTATATATGGATTTATATATATATATGTAGGAATGTGTTTAATATTAGTTAATTGTGCATATTCTGAATGAACGGTTAATCGCCTTGTAAACATACACGGCGTGGTATGTTTACGGCAGGGAACTGTTGCAACCGTGGCTGCGGGGTGTGACAATATATATATATATATATATATATATATATATATATATGAATATTATGTTTTTATTTTGATTTTGATAGACATGACATTTTATTGGTATTAATTATCTATAATTTATTGTATCTTTTTATGAAATTAAATGGTGAAAGATCTTTATCTTGTATTATATTATATAAAATTTATTTTAATTAAAAAATTAAAAATAATACTTAGCCCCATTATACTTAAATTCTTCTAGTTCCTCCCCTGTCTTCATGACAATACTCATGCATGTAATTTGTTATTTTAGATTTTGACTCTGGAGTCCAGACGGAAAGCCGAAATTTTTTTTCTTACCACCCCATAAAATCCGAATTAAATGAATACCACCCGAATAATCAGATTTCAGATTCCGCCACGAACTCGGACTGAATCTGCGGACGGATCCCCAATCCGTTCCCGTATTGGGCCTGCGGACCGATCGGCTCGCGTATTGGGCCTGCGCACGTATCCGTGCGCGTACTGGGTTGGCGCACCGACTCGTTCGCATCCCGGGTTGGCACACGCTTTTTTTTTTGTAGAAACAAATAGCTAAATGCTGAAATCTAACACTAAAAAATCGAATTGTTTTTTTAAATATTTGTTAGATTACTTTTTTGATAGCATATTTATACTAAAATACACTATGAATAGGGCCGATTTTGTGCTAAAATACAGTAAATTACAATAATTATGCTAAAATACGGTAAATTTACTAAATTACTTGAAATTACAATAATTATGTAGAATTATGCTAAAATACGGTAAATTACTTTAAATTACGTATGAATAGGGCCTATTGTGTGCCATTTTTCATAAATCATAAAAAATAGTAAAAAAATTCCAAAAATAATAAAAATTTGTATTCTACAAGTTTATTACATAACTAATTTACTGAGCTACGTAGATTGGAGAATAGAAATGAAAATCTTAATCGGAAACTTTAACTGAAGTTTTGAGGCTATTCTCTTTGTTTTTTGGTGATTCTGAATTTGAAAATCTGGCATTACAAGTTCGGACGCATGCGTATTTTCACAAGCTTTCCGAAAAGTGGTTATTTGCTGAAATTGAACACTCGAGCGCCGTTTTATGACCGTTTGAAGTTTCGTCGTCGTTTTTCGCCTTCTCAGTGAAGATATCATCCCTATTCATACGTAATTTAACGTAATTTACCGTATTTTAGCATAATGTAACATAATTATTGCAATTTAGCGTAATTTAGTGTAATTTAGCGTCATTTAACATAATTTCAAGTAATTTAGCGTATTTTAGTATACATATGCTAATTATATATCAAAAATGTAATCTAGCAAATATTTAAAAAATAAATTCGATTTTTTAGTGTTATATTAAACATTTTAGCTATTTGTCTCTTAAAAAAAAGTTAACATAATTTAAAGTGATCTAGTGTCAATAAGCATAAATTAACATAATTTCAAGTAATTTAGCGTATTTTAGTATAAATATGCTATCAAAAAAGTAATCTAGCAAATATTTAAAAAAACAATTCGATTTTTTAGTGTTAGATTTCAGCATTTTAGCTATTATTCTCTTAAAAAAAAATGCGTGCGCCAACCCGGGATGCGAACGGGTCGTGCGCCGACCCAGTACACGCACGGATACGTGCGCAGGCCCACTATGCGAGCCGATCGGTCCGCAGGCCCAATACGGGAACGGATTGGGGATCCGTCCGCAGATTCAGTCCGAGTTCGTGGCGGAATCTGAAATCTGATTATTCGGGTGGTATTCATTTAATTCGGATTTTATGGGTGGTAAGAAAAAAAATTTCGGAACGGAAATGAAGGACTTATATCTTTCGGTTTATTTTATTCTCATAATTAGTTTGGGTGTTTGTTCAAAGCTCAATGGCTGGCTGTCCTCGGCACACATATTAAAAGTATTGATATATAAAATAGTCAAATTTGAAATTTAGTTCAAAACACTATCAAAAAGTGAAAACTTGATCAATCTAATCTCGGTTTGTCTACTGGTTTTCATTTTATAATAAAGTTCGAATTTGAATTAACAGAACTCAACTTGCACCCATATAATATTTCTGATCATTTTGAGTATATCTATCTAAACTACAAATAATATAGCACATATTAGTTTGATCGGCACTTTATTTTCTTTAAATTAATTACATTCAATCAGAAACGAAAACTCAATCATTAGCATATTTCAAGAAGGTTAATGGAAATATTTTACTAAATATTTTGTCTACTGGTTTTTATTAATATCCATAAATAAATTAAAAATTAAAAAATTATCCAAACTTTTTTCATATTTTTAAAAAATGCCCAGAATTCTGGCGGTCCTAGGATTTTATTTTTATTTTTATTTTTAAGATGTGTTTATTTTTTTAAAATGAATTTAGCAATATGGTCAACAAAAGTGGTAATATCACATTGGACCCTACAAGAAAGAAATGGTTGAGCCAGGTGAAGATTTGATGTCACACAGAAATCGTTCGATTACAATTAAATTCCACAGAAATAGAGGGACCCACACAAATAACTCTAATAAAGGTAGTTTAATGTTGGTTCTTAATGCTAAGAAGCAAGAGGCGCCTCTTTGGTAATTAGTCAATCATGGTTTGTGACTCTGTATGTATGGCTAATAAGTAACACGTCTTGCTGACATAGAATCGTGATTTTTTTAGTGTCAATTGGTTGCAACAACTAAGTGAGAGATATATATGCTACCATTAATACACTGACCCTTTTATCAATTCAATCTTGTTGAGAACTTTTTTTAAACTACATTTTCCTTCTCTATATGGAGACATTTTAGACCAATTTCTTCATTGCCTTGCACTGTGAAATCATCATTCGCAGATGAAGGGAAGTTTTATCTCTTTTCTCTCATTTTTTTCTCTCATTTTTTCTCTCTTGCCTGTTAAACATCAAATTTTCTAGTCTCACGCTCTTTTTCCTTTTCGATATTTCAAAATAGCCAACATATTTTTTATCTGTGTCAGTTTTAGTCCCCTTTTCTCTATCACCGAACTGTCAATTCAACTTTAAAAAAATAAACACATCTAGATTTTTTTCCTAGGACTGCCATAATTTCTACCTATCCTGAAAAAAAAAAATATGCCGCCAGAAACTCTGGTTGCCTGGGTATTTTAAAAAATATGAAAAAGTATGGATATTTTTATAATTTTTTATTTATTTATGGATATTAATAAAAAAATCGGCATATAATATTTCTGAACATTTGGAGCATATCTATCTAAACTACAAATAATATAGTGTGTTAGTTTGATCGGCAGTTTACTTTCTATAAATTAATTACATTCAATAAGAAACGAAAACTCAATCATTAGCATATTCCAAGAATTAAGGTTGATGGAAATATTTTACCAAATTTATAATTAAAGTAAGAGAAATCCACCAAAAAAAAGATCTTCCGCGCGCTGGTGAATTTGTTATATCTTATAAAATATAAAAATAACATATTTTTCTTTGAAATTTCAAATAATCCATTCTTTTAAAATATATTTCTGACATTTACCCTTCAATTAAAAATCTCAATACTACATATTTTTTCTTATAAAATCAATAATATATACGATATTTTTCTTCTAACTATAATAACTCTCATATTTAAGCTTTCAAAATCAAGATATTATATATATATTTTTTTTCAAAATTGTTATATCCAAAATGTATCTAGAAAATTTCCTACTTGAACTAGTTTTCTGATCCTAGATGGCTCGTCTGTAAAAGGTCTAGAGAGAAGAAAAAACACTGTGGGCTGTTCGATAATATATACAATTAGGATTATCTTAATTTGTGCTAAGAAATTGATGTTTGCTTGTCTTAATTGTAAATGAAAATTAAGGAAGCTAAAGAAAGAGGATAGAGGTGCTTTAAAACCTGAGTAGAGAATTAAGATCCGCAAAAGAAGATTAAATAAGATAATTTTAAACCGCACTAAGAAACTGTTGTTCAACAGAATTAAGCGGCTACAAAAAAAGCTAAAAAAAACTAAAGCGACTTAATCATATCCCTCACGACCAGCACCTGTGCGACTATAAATAGATATTTGGTCTAATTAAAAACAAATATCAAACAGCACCTGTGCGACTATAGATATGTTTTTAAAATCGAACATAACATCAACTTATATTTTCATCAGCTAGTCTAATTAAAAACAATAAATAATTTTTTAAGATAAAATTAATTGTTGAGTTACAAAAGGCTGATACAGTTATCAATGACGTCCATCTATCCGTTCACATCCATTTGGACCTATTCCCGCTGAAATTCGCATCCTCTGAGATATCTCAAACTTTGCGTGACTTTATGGAAAATCTCAACCATTCAAATACGTTCTACACGAATCTCGAAGCACAAATAATACTGGCCCCCGCGCTGGACACGTCGGTCACGCAAAAGTTTTTTTTTTTTTTTTTTTTTTTTTTGCGTTGAAAGCCCTTGGGCAAGATTTTACTGATACTTCTCCAACCAATGGAGATCGGTTTACAAGGATATGCTGATGACAGCATTTTAGAATTCCGAAAAGCAAATTCTGAGCATGAAACAGACTAAGCTATCAATTCCCTATACAAAGTCTAAAACCAGATTAAACATCAGGAAAATGAAACATAGGGAATGTATAACACGTGTAGTTCCAGCCATGATTGCGGCCGAATCGTGCCAGACGGTCTGCCACTTCGTTTTGGCATCTAGGCACATAGCAACAGATCAGATCTCTATTCATCTTAAGAAGTTTCCAAATCTCAAAACACTCCCTGGAGGATGTCCAGTCAGCCTCAGTTGGGGGACCGATAGCCATACACCATTTTACCAGTAGTTGACAATCCGAAAAGAATATGCACTTAGGAATACCCATGGATATGACTGAACGGATAGCATCCAGCAGTGCCGCAGCCTCAGTCAGAATTGCGCTACAAGCTCGAGTAGATGCAGTATGATACCGTAGCAGGACACCATCATTGAACATAATCCAACCAATACCCCCAGACCAATCATTTCTCCAAGAGCCATCTACAAAAACCTGGTATTTGCATCCCTCAAACTGTACTCCATCGAAAGATTCGGCAGCCAACCCACATGCCTCACTCAACTTGTATGAGGCAGCGACCCTTGCCTCATACGAAATACCTTGGAAATACGTATTGAACTTGTGTAGTGTAGGCACCTCCCCCGAGTAGGCTCTATCATTTCGACACCTCCAAAGAGCCCACGTTGTGTTCAAAAAATCTCCCCATTGCTCCGATGAGATGCTGTTCTGTAAAGAAGAAATCACATCCCTAAGGCCAGACAGTTCCCCTGATTTTATTGCCAACGGTCCGACGAGCCAACAGGCCCGAGCAAAAGGGCAAGTAAAGAGCATATGCTGTACGTCCTCCCCCTGATCACCACAGGTAGCACAATTCGAGTCTCCTTTTCCAATTCTCTGATTAATAATCATTCCCAATGGAAGAGCATTGTTAAGGAGCTTCCACATATTTAATCTCACTCTTGGCTGCACATCCCCCTCTTTCCACAACTTTCGCCAGAATTCACCATCCCCAATTCCCAAGGGGGTCCGCTCTGTGATGGCGGCAAAAGCTTTTTTGACGGAGAAACCACCGTGGACAGAGTCCCGAAAGATGAGCCTATCAGTTCCCAAATTTGGCCTTGGGGGTGGGATTGTTGATACAATTGTCAGGCATTTTTGATAACCAAAAAACTGAGTCAACTTTCCCACATCCCACTGACCCGAATCAGTCAACAGGTCCTTCACTTTTAACAGCTGCTGAGCTCTGTTTTGGGGAATGAAGGATAGCGCTTCGTGAAACCATGGCTGTGCGAAAGCCGTACATTCTTCTCCATCACCCATATTCCAGGAAACCATTGGCAGTAGATTATCTCTTTGCTTCATAATACTCCTCCAGAAAAGTGAGCATCTGTATGTCCTCTTTGAAAGCCATATACTACTTCTTGGAACATATTTTGCCTTGAGTAGTGTTATCCACTGAGCATCGCGACGAGCCGCAATTTTCCACAAGAATTTCATCAGCAACGCATCATTCACAGCAAAGAGATCTCTAATGCCCAAACCACCTGAGGACATGGGTGTTGTGATTTTTCGCCAAGCCACATATGCCATATACTGTCCATCATCCCATTTTCCCCAAAAAAAGCGCATTATGTGAGAAGTAATTACCCTAACAACTCGATTTGGAAGCTTCACCGTAGCCATATGATAAATCGGCAAGGAGGTTAGAACCGACTTGATCAGGACTAGTCGACCCGCTTGTGACAGCAATCGACCTTTCCAAGTTTGAAGCCGTGACAGCACCTTGTCTACCAAATTATCATATGCCTTTGCATTGGTTTCTATGACTGCTCCCAAGTATTTAGATGTCGAGGAGTCCATGGGAACGCAAAATAAACTGGAAATGGCGAATTCCTCTTGCAACGTGACCGGCCTGCTGTACCAAATGTGGCTCTTGTCCGGTCCTACTTGCTGGCCAGATACTTCAGAGAACTTCGTCAGTATTCCTATGAGATGTTGTGCCTCCCACACCGTTGCCGCTCCAAACAAAAGCAAGTCATCTGCATACAAACAATTAGTTAGTGGTGGTGCCGTTGGGGCCAATCGGACTCCTCGCAAGATACCTTCTTGAGTCATTCGGTTCAAACCTCTGGACAGAAGGTCCATTCCAAGAATAAATAGGTAGGGAGATAGTGCGCATTGTCGCAGCCCACTGTTTGGTTTAAAAAATCCATCGCCGCGACCATTGACAATGATTGAAAACTCAGCTGATTTGACGCATGCCATCAGCCAACCAACCATCTGTTCTGGGAAGCCGTAGAGAGGTAGGATCGAACTCAAATAATCCCAATTCATTCTATCGAAAGCTTTGGAGAGATCAAGCTTAAGACAAAATTCTTTGTTCCTATAGCTCGGCAAGTTGAAGGAATGGAGCACTTCTCTCAGAAGTACCACATTTTCAGATATTTCCCGACCCGGTACAAACGCGGTTTGGGCATCTGAGATGAGAGCTGCCATGAATGGTTTCAGTCTGGAAGAGATGAGCTTGGAAATAATCTTGTAGATCAGATTGCAAATCGAAATGGGTCTGTATTCTGTGACACGGGCTGAGGCTTCACTCTTGGGTATAAGGACCAGATTGGACCTGGCTATATATGACTTCATTTGGCCTGTAAAGAAAAACTCCTCCACCTCTGCCATAATGGGCCCCCTGAAAGCAACCCAATTTGTCTGAACGATTTTTGCATTGAAACCGTCTGGGCCCGGTGCCTTATCAGGGCCCAGAGACATCAAAACTTTGAAGACTTCGGATTCTGTTGGAGGAACAGTAAGAGAATGATGCACCAGTTGTGGGATTTTGGGCAAATTGAGAAGCAGATCATGTGGGAAAGCATCCCAAACAGAGGAAGTTGCACACCCCTGATAAATCTTGGAAAAGTGATTCTGAAAAGCCATTCTAATACCCTTATCAGTAGTTTCCCACGATCCATCGTCGAGCATAATAGCACGTATCGAATTTCTTCTCTTTCTAGCAACAGCAGAAGTATGAAAAAAAGCAGAGTTACAGTCCCCAAAGGCTGACCAATTGACTCTCGATCTTTGATGCCAAAACCGTTCTTGCATAAGGAGAATTTCTGTGTGCTTTCTCTGTAGCTCCCTTTCATTTGCCGCCACATCATTGGCCGGGTGAGTATAATTTACTTGGAGCATGTCCTTCTCTACAGTTCGCAACTTGGCATCAGGGGTTCCCAATTGGCCGATCCACTCCTTTACTTCCTTTTTAAAATACTTTCTTGTTTGATTCCAATCTGTACCACCTTGACCAACCGCCCTTTGACAAACACCATCAAACCCATCTTTCAAAGTCCACCAATTCTCACACCTAAAAGGCGGCCTATTTCTCACACTCTTGGGATTAGTTCGAAGCAGAATGGGTAGGTGGTCACTATTAAACCTTGGTAAGTGAAAAATGGCCGTCTCAGGGAATTTTAGGAGCCAATTCATGGAAGCCATAGCTCTGTCCAACCTTTGTGAGATGTTTGCTGAACCGGCTTGCTTATTTGTCCAGGTATAAGCCGGACCATGGTACCCTAAGTCAACCAAGCCTGTGGCCGAAACCCAAGCTCTAAATGCCATGTTTGATGCAGTAAACTTAGAGGTCCCGCCATATTTTTCTGACGGAGAGGCTATGGCATTGAAATCTCCAATGAGACACGTTGGGAGTTGCCACCGCCTTATATGGTCTCCTATTGTGTCCCACACCACCGGGTTTTCTGATCTTGCCGGGTCGCCATATGTACAAACTAACAACCAAGGCTCTCCATGCCCCTTTTGAACAAATTCTGCCACAATCATATTTTTAGTTTTTTCTTTTATTGTTACTCTAAATTCATCACCCCATAACAACCAGAGACCTCCTGACTTCCCTTTTGATGGGACTACCGCTGAATTACACAAGGGCATATCTAGTAACCTTTTCTCCGCTTTCTTTACTCCACATCTCGTCTCTGAAATGAAAGCGATTTGCGCCCTAGTGCAACGAAGGTATCTATTTAACGTGGCCATTGTCGTGCCTCCGCTACCCCGACAATTCCACGACATAATACTCATATTTGCGGTGCCGGCGATACACGCCTCGCCGGCTTGGGCCTTTTGAGAGGAGGGGGAGAAATATCATCTTGACTTTGAGACTGCTGATCATTGACAGAAACCACTTGCCTCAGGTTCTGAAGGGTGAGATCTTGTTGAGAGTTATGTGAGAGACCCTGTGGAGATCTCTTGTTGAGGTTTTGGCGATGTGTTGGGCTCACTGGGATAGGGGCATGAGCAATGGGAAGGAGAGCCGGGTTGGTTAGCCAGCCACCTAGCTTTGGAGCTAGCACTTCGGCCTTGTTGAAACGCCCCTGTTGACTTGGGTTGGAGAGAATCATACTGACACGAAGATGATCCGGACACGTAGCCATGTCATGTCCGATCAGAGCACAATAGCGACATATTCTCGTAACCTTTTCATAACAGCAAAAGATTTGGAGATCCCCCAAGGTCGGGTGTTCTAAAATGACCTTGTCCTTTATCTGTTCCTGAGCGTTGATCTGCACCCTGACCTTAACAAACCTCTTACCCCCTACAAAGCCTTCAACCGGTGTAGTAACCGGTACTCCAACCTCCCTTGCCAGAATGAGCACTCCCTCATCATTCAAAGAACTTATTGGCACATTATAGAATTGAACCCATATATCTGCATGAGTTATAAAGGTTGGGGAGAGATCTGATTGAGAGGTCACTGGCTTTAAGGTCACCAGATCCCCTCTAAAAGTCCAAGGTCCTCCATTAAGGGATGATAAAAGGTCCGAGCACGATTCAAATTGAACTAGGTAACAATTTTTGGCAACTGGCTTAATGGATGTGGTCGGACTCACCTCCCAAGCACGAAGCATATTATCCATGAGCACGGGATCTTGAACTGTTCGATTAGTCCAGACCTTTGCCAAGAGACACCGTGACCAATCAATGCTGGAAGTTGCTTGCACCGGTACCTTAACCTTCGGCCTGTCAGTATCATCAGTGTGAAGGCCAACGAATCTCTGTATGAGCGCCTCATCCGCATCAGAAATATTTTCCATCGCCTCTGTTTGGATATTTGGGGAAGAGAGAGTGGTAACAGTTTGTGTAAAAACAAAGAGAAAAGTGTAATTCTCGGAAAGAGAGAGAGGGGAAAAGTGGGTTTTGGGCTTAGGAATTGGGTTGTTAAGAGTGATAGGTCCCAGTGAATTTGAATGAGAGGACCCAGTTGCATGGAAAATTTTGTTACTGAATTTGGAATCCTGGGAGGGAGGGACCCCAATGGGCAGGTCTAAGGTGAACGTGTCACCTAGCCGTTGGTTTGTCACAGCACAGGGTCTTTCTAGAAGGGGAATCACGTCAGGGTCTCCAGGATCGTATACTGAGATGCTGAGTTTTTTTGCAGTCCATTGTCCCTTCTGTAGAGCAAGTGACCATGGGGATGCATTGATACATGTATGTAAACACCCCCGATTTTCCCCACTTGGCAAGATGGGACACGTGTTGACATCCGAAGACCCCCCTTGATACCCCCCTTTGCAATAATCATCACAGCGGGCAGAGACGTACTCTGGCAAACAGGGCATTACGGCAGGCCACCATGGACTTGGTCCGCACCTTTGAGCCGTGGACCATCCCAAGGGAACAACCATTTGCGCCGCCGGAGCTCCCCTTCTATCCGATGCTCGTACTGGGGTAGGATATCGAAGAGGATGCAACCTCCATCGCGGTGTATAAGAAATCATGAAAGCTAATAAACCCGGTGGAGGGATTGTATCTGAGGAATCTCCACTGGGGTGGCGGGGAGCATTCTCCTCATCAGGCAATGGCATCCACCCCAGAATCTCCACCTTACACTCAGACCAAACCCTTTTCCGGCCAACAATCAGAGATTCCGGAATAAGGTTGGTATTAGGGCAATCTATCCAGAGCTTCACACAAGATCTATCTGCCCCTGTTTGATTATTTGGCGAAATAGCAACCAACGTACCCATGCCAGAGGATGCCTGAAGAAAATATCGCGGGTGCCAGAAATCCACTGGGAAGTCTCTGATGGCAATGAGGACTCTGGTGATCTGTGAAACCAGATGAACCGCTTCATGACATTGCCAAGGGTTAACCAACAAACCATATGCATCTTCCCAAAACAGAGCATCATTAAGGATACCGTTACTAAGGTCCCTGGGCGAAGGTTCCAAAAGTAACCCATCTGAAACGGTGGACAGACGCCATTGATTTGGGGGCAAACCGTACCGTTGCGACAAGGCATGTGCGAGAAAGGTTTGGGACACGGATTGTGCCCCGTGAGGTGAGGAGAATATTAAAGCATTATGAAGTTCTTCAACTATTGCCTGATGCTCGTCTAGTGGCGAGAGGAAGCAGAACTGACGAGATAGTCTTCAGGGTGAAGGTTCCATGCGTTTAGGTGAGGGACATTGGAATTAAAAATTAATAAAAGCATTAAAGGTTGACTTGAGAGTTGGTGAGAAGGGAAGCTTAAAAAATTGTAAGAATAGCCGACAGGATAACTTGAATTGGTGAAAAAGTAGGTAGAAAGTGTGGGGGATGGAGCATTAGAGGGAAGAAGGGCTAGGAAGAAGGGCTAGGAAGAAGGGCGGTACGGTCACGCTGAATGCACGTGTCAGCTTCCCGCAAAAGTTGAGATATCTCAGAGGATACGCACTCTTCCCGCTGAATGCACGTGTCAGCTTCCCCCAATCCCCCGAGTGACCGAGTCGAAAAACTTTAGTTTAGTGGTCAATACACCAGTCATTGAGTGCAGTATATTTTTTTTTTCGTTCGCCGTGTCATAAACAAGAGCCACATATGTGTTGCTAAAATTAACACACTGGCAGTCGCGTGTCCGATACTCTATCTACTCGAAACAAACGAGCTCTAAGCCCCTAACAAAACGAAAGAATGTACCTATAGAAAGAAAATAGTAAGAATGAAACGCCAGCCAAGTGGCCAAGTGGGAGCCCCCAGTACCTTCTAGACTTCACGCCCACAGTACACTAGTGTGTGTGATCACTAATGAAGTGAAAACTGGAGATGGTTGCAATTTCCAGATCGGACAGATGGGACCCGCCTCCTTCCTCTCCAGTCTCCACTCACCTATCTCCCTTTTCCTCTCCAAAAAATAAGAAACCCTAGATAGATTCCACCCTCAACTTTCTCGCAATTTCAAAGCTTTAGAGATTCTAGAGCTAGCTATCTAGATCCAGCCATGTCTAAGAGAGGAAGAGTGCAACTGAGAAGGATCGAGGACAAGACGAGCCGCCAGGTGAGGTTCTCCAAGCGCCGGAGCGGCCTCTTCAAGAAAGCCTTCGAGCTGGCTGTTTTATGTGATGCTGAGGTGGCACTCCTCGTCTTCTCCCCCGGCGGAAAGCTCTATGAGTACTCCAGCTCATCCAGGTTAATTTCCTTTTTAAGTAATTCTTATGTTTTATTCTTCATTAGTTAGGCTGTGTCTATGTTCCTAAATATTCGGTCGGATGCTTGTCCAGATAGATTTTGATTGTTTTCCTTTGGGAGAGGTGCGATGCATGGCACGCGGAGCTTGCCGTACATTGCTCCACATGGGAAAATAGGTGCATGCACTGCGGTGCCTGTACAGTGTACACGTGTTGCTGCATGGACTGATCTCAGTGTAGTAATTAGGCTTCCCAAATTGTGAGCTGATATTCCAGGTGTCTTTGCCTCTTTTGTTATCTTGAGTTGTAAGGAAAGAATTGATCACTTCCTGATGTATTTTAGTCTTTTGTTAGCATTAAGTGAGACGCCTTAGTGTACACTTTTTTAACTTAAAATTAATATGGGTGTGAACTGTGAACCCAGCAGGTGGCACGGTTACAACAATCTACACTTGTTCACATAGGAGCCGTTCGGCAACAACGGATTATGCCTCCTTAAGACTTAATTCGCTTTCTTTAACTTCCTTAGCCGCTTAATCCTGTCGAACACCGGTTCCTTAGCGCGGATTAAGATCACCTCCTTTTGTCTGGATCTTAATCCTCTGCTTGGACCTTAAGACACCTCTATCCCTTCTTTTAGTTTCCTTAGTTTTTATCCACGGATTAAGACAACCGAACATCGGTTTCTTAGCGCTCCTTAAGCTCTTAATCCTTCACTCTTAATTCTTTGTTGCCGAATGGCCCCATAGTGTGACGTTGCTAATACTATATCAGCTGTGAGTCCAACTTTTTATCTTAATTAGTCTAAGTATGTACTAAGTTGTAACCTATCTACAAAACAGGAAATTAAGATCTTCTGTTTACTATTAGAAAATGGCCAATTGGACTATATATTGATAGCCCTTGATGACACCCTGACCTTCATTTTCTGAAAAAATTCTTCCTCTATATGAGAGGGAAAAACTTAATCCAACAAGACAATTTAAAATATTGGGTTTGGCCAGCTTCGTGGAATTGTTCAATTTAAAATATTGAGTCCGGATAGGTTGAGTATCATCGGGTTGAGCTTAGTAGGATGTTTGCCAATTAAGGCTTAAATTGTTCAATTTCTTTTTGTAAAACTAATCATAGAAATAATAGCTTATCGTAGGAGAGGAAATATATAAAAAAGTTAGAATATGGGAATATAACTTTTCCATGGTCAGAATTTAGAAAATAGGACATGATAGGCTATGAATTATTTAGAAAATTTATATTAAGGCATGATTTAATCAGGTTCAAATTTGTTGGAACGGAAAATTGGAAATATCAATTCCTGTTTGCAGTCTATTAATTCTCCAAATGTTCATATTGTTTTGATAAAGCATATGATCAAAGATCTTTCGAACAAAATTTATCTCGTCCTCCAAACATTTATATGATCTAATTGCTTAACCTTGATCAAATTTAAGGCGGTCAAGAAGTATAGGATGAAAGACTTGATGAAATGCATGTTTTGTAGATTGATATGAATTTGAGTTGATGACATAAGACAACTTGTACTGAACTATTTACATTTAATGGATACTTAATGTTGTAATTGATGTATGTAGTTTATTAATGTTGAAAGGGGTTATGGAGGATTTATGTTCTTAGATATCATGCCTCTCCAAAATGAGAGTGGGATATGGAGGATAGATCATAGCCTATCCTATCATTATACTTCAATTAACCGTAGAAAAGATTAATGGATTCTTATCATATTAAAGTTTAGTTACAAATCATTATTTTCAATGATATCTATCATTAGACCATATCATTCATTATGAGATCTAATTAATGTTTCCAAAACATTATTTTGATTCATTTAATTTTTACTACTAATAACTAATAAATATGGAAACTTTTGCATGTTTTTAATCAGTGTGTCTCACATGCAAAGTGCCGTGCTAGACACAGTCGTGCCTGTCTGACATGCTGTGGCTTTTTTTTGTGCACGTCAGTTATGCACATCATTCAATTTTAACTCTCTACTTTTAAACTTGGCATTTTTAATAATTCCATCCTATCATTCCCATTCATCATCTCCTCCAAAACTCCTTGTTCAAGTGAGGCACCTCATGTATCTCAAGCCTGCCTTACTATCGTAATTGTCCAGCACCTTATCCTTTGTGCTCTCATATTGTCTATATTTAGTAATAATCACTTATGTCAAGCTCCCTTGGCTCCACCTAACAACAAAAATGAACTTTAACTCGTTACTCCACCACACCCTTCTATTTCATCCATTATTCTACAAATACAAAGAGGAGGAGGGTTATAATACCTCATGTCTTTCATATCTCATCATACCTCATATTTTATATCTTCTTTTTTAAAGTCCAAATTATCGATCCGAACCGCTCAACATGATATCCATACTAAAATATGCTTGGAGATGAAATTTTATAATAAATTTTTGAAATTTTTTTACTATTTTTTAAGATAAGTACAAAATCACTGTTTCTGTACTGTTTTAAACAATGATTTTCTACTTGTCTAAAAAATAGTAAAAATTTCCAAAAAAAAATATAAAATTTCATCTCCAAGCATATTTTAGTATGGATATCGTGTTGAGCGGTTCGGATCGACAGTTTGGACTTTGAAAACGAAGAAATAAATATGAGGTATGAAAGACATGAGGTATTGGAACCCTCATCTTCTACAAAACCAATTGCCACTAAATTGATCCGAGCTTGCTCTAGCTCAAATTTCAGTTCTTCATGATCTACGGACCAGTTCGGCTTGAATTAGAACCAAGCTAGTTGAACTGCAGATTTCAGCTTATTATGGTGAATATACAAGCCAGCTTGGCTTGAATCAAACTGAGCTAGTTAAAGCCACTGACGAGCTCAATTTTAACTTGCTAGATATAGTTGAACCGATGAGCTATATTCTTGCTGATTTGAACCTAGTTTATTAGCTCGAGCCGGCATAAGTTCAAGTTTGAACTTCGGGTTGTTATGGCTAAAGTTACAAGGAGCCAATGACAAGCTTGGATTTGTGTTCGTTATGGTTGACGCTACAAATCTGCTTACTAGGCTGGACCTAAACCTAAAGTGAGTCTAGCTACCTTGTGCTCATTTCATTTATTGCCCTAAGACATAGGGCTTTTCAGGAAGTTGCTGCAACATCATGCATAACTAAAGGTTATGGAATAAAGCAAAGAAAAAAGGCAATGGGATATGAAGAAGGAAACTATATGATATTTAATTAGAATTAAGATGAAAAAAAGGTTCTAATAACTCCATTAATTTGCATGTAATAGTAGGCCTGATGGAGGCAAGCATTCATGAGCTAAACAGCTATTTAGCACTTGTACTAATAAGTGTGCATTCACTGAAACAAATATTGAGCTTATTTGACGAGTTGGTTGCAACTAGCATAACCAATGCCTAACATAATCCATGCAGCTTTTATGCTGGTAAAAACTGATTTGTACATGCTCTAATCAATTTGAATTAATTTTCAACACTCCCCCTTAATTCAAAATTGATTATACCAGGTTTGATTCTGAATTCTTCAAACTTTTCTCTTGCCAATGCCTTCAGCAAAATGTCAGCCTTCTGTTCTTCAGAACTTGCACGCTTGATCTCCATCGTTCTTGCTGCTATCAATTTTTCTTGCATTGCTTGATGCCATGTTTCATTTCCTGCTATTTCTTCAAAGGTTGTGGATCTTTGCCTTCCACCTTCTTCATACGCCATGAAAAGCATGGGTTGCTCGCTCTTTTCTTCTTCATAGCACGCTTGTTGTTCTTTTCTTTGTTATCTAAAACAATCAGCTTAATTGCACATACCCATATCTTTTATGTCGTGATGAAACAAGAACTCGCCAAATCTACAATGGCCACGTCCACCTCTGCCTGGAGAGGACTCCCCCTTTCTGTAGAACGCCCTTTCATCACCTTTCTCCTCTGATCTAGATTTCGCTTCATGGGTCTGTAGTGATCCCATCAGTTCATCAAAGGTGTATGTTGCAAGATCATTTGATTCTTCAATTGCTGCCATCACGTGATCAAACTTTAGTGCTACGCTTCTCAGCACCTTTGCCACCATGGTTTGCTCTAACATGTTGTCTCCATAAACTTGAATTTTGTTGACAACGGATGATACTATCGAAAGAAAAATCTGCATTGATTCTTCTTCTATTTTCATATGCAACGTCTCAAGATCTTCACATAGGCTTTGCCGTTTGCTGGCCACAACTCGAGAACTACCCTGAAATGTCGTCTTCAAAGGTTGTCAATGCTTCTTTAGCGGTTGTTGCTGCTGCAATTCTTCAAAGTTGCCCACCAATCGACTCTACCATGAATTGTGAATCGACTCTGCCATCAATTGCTTGTCGCACTGCTTTGTGCCAGTATGCAAAAGATTGAAGAGAGAATAATATTTTTTCTGAACAGAAACAACACTTTATTTCCTTTCTCTCTTACTCAACTACATAGAGTTTTGCCGTATTTAAAGCAATACAATGTTCCTAAAATAAACACCCACAACTTGCCTAAATTAAGCACCCACTACATAACATTCTAAAAATAGCTAACCACTACGCTAACTAGTTTTAAAATAACTATGCTTAAAATACCAATGCCTAACATAACCCATGTAGCTTTTATGCTGGTAAAAACTGATTCGTACATGCTCTAATCAATTTGAATTAATTCTCAACACTTCTATGTATAGTGCAGTTCTAATAAATTGCATATTAGTCTGGTGCTGAGCAGAGCTTTTATCTTTTGTTCGTTCAAGGATTATGTGGTAGACCATTGTTTAGTTATACAAGAATCTCTTTATTTGACAAAAAAAACATGCTACTTCTTATTTCTCTGCTTGAGAGTGTTTCAGAGAATCCATACTTGGAGAAACAGTTCCAAGCTTTTGAATCTAAAAGTCATCTTATTTCAAGCTGTATATTTTGAGTAAAATTCAAAATTGCACTAATTATTACTTGGACCTTCGTGACGTTGACTATTGCTTTGTATGATCCAGAATTGAAGAGACATACAGCCGTTACAAGCAATTTATGTCAGTTGAAAAAGATGCTAACAACATAAATGTAAATGAAGATGCTGACAATATACAGGTATAAGATTAGAATTATGTCATCTGCTCATGAAAATATTGAATCTAAATCTGCTCATGAAAATATCAAATCTAAACTTGTTCTGCTGAAGTATGGCCCTCTTTCAAATTCCAAGTTAAAATGTCGAAGAACCAAACTGAAAATTACTGTGAAGACACTTACAATGTAGTCTAGGTCAAGTGGAAGGTATCTATTCGGTTGGCTACATGCTAGACTGCAGTAGTTCTGCTAAGCACTTGTCAGTTAATCTCCTTTTCCGTTTAGAAAAATGTCACAAATCAGTGAGACGCATGCACAAAGTATTTATAAAGTATTTATGTAAACTAATATCTCATGCTATTGCAGATTAATTGTGAAGATTCTTCCAACTCTAACATCCTAAGTGATATCGCTCACTGGTACACAATAACATATTTCCGTTTCTACAAAAATGTAACGATGATTAAATAATTAGGTTATACATGAGAAATGTGTTGCAGGTTTACCAGTAGAAATATAGATCAGATGGGTGCTGCAGAATTGGACCAGTTGCAAACAGTTTTAATGGAGGCTTTGAGACGCATAAAGTCCAAAAAGGTAATACATAGTCAGATGCCTCATGTACCAGTATGTACAAGTAGGCAATATTTCTCCTATAATACCTCTATTTTTTATGAATTTGCATTTATGTTTGGATACCGTGTGGTTTTATATATATATATTATATTTCCTTCCTGGCTGGATGCGTCAGTGGGTGCTTCGCTAAGGATAAATTATGAAATAGAGAGAGTGAAAGGTTACATGTGATATAAAAGCCTTTTATACATATGTTGGTTGCTCAAGGACAATGCATGGCCGGCCCTTGAAACCTTTTCACAATTCACACTTGTGTTCGATGCTCCATGATAATTTTAAAGGAACATTTACAAATACTCTTCAGAAAATTTCCTAATCCGAAGCAATTAGTTGTTTGCTCGAGGTGGTTCAATCTTTAAAATGAGAAATAAAGCTTAGTGTTTTGAGCATAGGTCAAAGAGAACTCACCTTGTTTTATGATCTTTTTGGCTTGGGAGAAGACACTGGTTTCACCGACGGAAAGAGCACTGGATTTAAATGGAGACGCAGAAGATAATTAACTGTGAAGTTTGTTCAAAAGAAAAAATAGGCAAAAGAAAACAACGGCGAACTAGCCTATCTAGTAAGCTGACACGTCATTTTATGGGGATTTGTGTTAACACCATTCGCTGACAGGTGCAGAGGAGAGACAAATGCAACCGTTTGGGAATTTGCTTTGTCGCATTTGACAATATAAAATCTTGCCTTTTGATTTTGGTGTATTAATTTAAAAAAATATTATTCTCATAATAATCGTTGTGGTTAATTCTTAAATTCTTTTTTTCAACATTGTTGTTGCGTTAATTCTCATTTTGGTTCGAAATTTTAGAGGTAATATTAAATAATTAAATGGTTAAATTTTTATTTTTATTAAAAAAATATTGTTTTTATTTTTTAAGGCTAGTGGGCTTGACGCCCCCAACGATTATATTATTAATAAAAGACGAGGAGGGTTCAAATGTCTTCATTTTTTGTGCTTCCATCATTCTTTCATTTTTAAAAACTTTAATAACTCTAATTTAAAACTTAAAAAGTCAAAATAAAACTGTTAGATATGATCTATGTTATTTTCTCTATGTACTCAAAAGAAATTATCACATTTCGATTTTGTTTTTATGTGAATCTAGTTAAAAAAATAAACGTTTAAAAATTATCCAAATTAGTACGTTTTTTACAAGCTCTTGATGACAATCAAAACAAAATTGAAATGTCATAATTTTTTACACGTGCATAGATAAAATAATGTAGATCATATCCAACGGTTTTATTTTGACTTTTAAGTTTTAAATTTTGATTTATTAAAGTTTTTAGAAATGGAGGCATGGTGGAGACAAAAAATGGAGACATTTGAACCCTTTTCATAAAAGACAAGTATTTACAACACCTCTAAATTCTGAGTAGAACTAAGGTGCTCTTAAGCTCACCAAGCCAAACCGTGAGCTTAACTCAAAAACCTATCGGATTGACTTCAAACGACATTTCCAAACCGTTAGATGTTCAATCTATATTAAAATGTGCTTGGAGACCAAATTTTTCATTTTTTGGAATTTTTTTACTATTTATTAAGCTGGTTTGAAAACCGCTGTTTTTCAATGCTCCAGAAATTTAATAAAAACAGCGGTTTTCAAACCAGCTTAATATTTTCATTTTCAAAGTTCAAACAGTCGATCCGACCGTTCAACATTATCTCCATATTAAAATGTACTTGGAGGTCAAATTTTACATTTTTTTGAATTTTTTTACTATTTATTAAGTATTTTACAAAATTCAATGGTCTGAATTTGACTAGTTTTTGTAAAATACTTAATAAATAGTAAAAAAATTCAAAAAAATGTAAAATTTGACCTCCAAGTACATTTTAATATGGAGATAATGTTGAACGGTCGGATCGACTGTTTGAACTTTGAAAATGAAAATATGTTCATTTTACAAATAGGTCCTTATGTCCATAGAAGCATCCCTCAAGAAATAAACCATAAAAGTTCATTCAGTCTTTTTAAAAGAAAAAAAAATGTTTGGACCGGTAGAATTATTTTTGGTTTAAAGTTTGGAGTGGTAGAATTTTTTCGGTTCAAAGTTTGGACCGAAAAAAATTTCTTCAATCTTTCTATAGTCTGAAAAACCGAGGTACTTTTTCTCTTTTGTTCTCTCTTGTTTTACAATAATTTCTATGAATAAAAATCCTCAGCGTGTGCTAGGCTATTGAAAACCGTTGTCTTTTCAAATGTGAAAGTGATTCAAAATTCACCTCTCTTTCTCCGTTTAATGCTTCGGTAGAGTAAAGATAATTTGGTTTGGCCATATTTATGTTGACGAAAGGAGTGTGCTAAATTACGCAAAAATTTCATATTGAATTGTGCATAGATAAAAAAAATTTGTCTGGGTTTCATAGAAATTTCAAATGAATTTGTATGGTTGTTACATAGAAATTACATAGATCACTAGTGCGTACAAATTTGACTAGATCAGTGGTCAACCATATGTTTGAAGGATTTTATGTGGTTGGTTGATGTTTGTTTTATAAATATAAAAAGTTTTATATGATGTAGCTTCTCTTATGATGTAGCTTCTCTTATAAAATATCAAATGTTTACTTGTAGTATAATAGTTAGAGCTCTATTTTGTAAATGTGAATCTCACCTACTTCATATTTTACATTTTAAATTTCAGCTCCCTTATTAAAATTTCTTATTCCGCCTCTGAATATCACCTATCAAAATTTTCTTCATTCAATATCGTTTCTGATATAAAAAGTTAATTCTAATCAATTCTATTGAACCTTTTTAATAAAACAAATTAATCTCGTGTAATTACATTCCGATTAGATCTATACTAGCTAAATCCAATTCCCAAGCAAAACCTGCCTCATAACCAAGGTCTATGAAGGAACATCAATTTTTATTTAATAAAAAGTTAATATCCTTATCCATTTCTTATGACACTCTAAAAAGGGTCAAATTATCTCCATGCTCTTAGAAAACGATGTATAATTGAATTCCGTTTCGTGAATGGGACGAATTATCAAGTCCGTTCTAAGCTCCATTTTTCTTCTTTTAGAAAAGGTGGAGGGATGGGCTCTCTGATGTCTATCCTTGAAAAGACGACAAATTTAATTACTCATCTTTGAATGAACGGAAATTTAAATGAGCAGAGGTTTTAAATGTCTTATTTTTTTGTATCTGTTTTTAATTAAAAATTTAAAAATTTAAAACTATAATGATTTAAATTTTAAATATTAAAATAAAATCGTTATATATGATAATTGATATTATATTTGTATGCACACTTAATAGATTAAAATATTTTGATCTTGTTTTAGTTAGTATCAAGAGCTTGTAAAAACACACCAGTATAGATAAATTCATAATGCCGATTTTTCAACTTATTGATTAGTACAAAATTAAAATTAAAAAGTGATAAATTTTTATATGCATGTAGAAAAAAAAATATAAATCACATCTAATAGTTTTATTTTGACATATAAATTTAAAAAATATTATTAAAAAATAAAATAAAAGACATTAGAATTAAAAAAAAGTGAAGATTTTGAAACCTTCTCATTTTAAGCCGAAATTTTTAAATATAGCACAGAAAAAAAAACAAAACGGCATCAAATCCTGGAAATTCCATATTTAGCACGGCCGCAAATCAGCTGAGCGGCCCCATTTACTGGGGACCGCAAATTGGCTGAGCGGCCCCAGAAATGGAGCCGCATATCGACTGAGCGGTCCCCTGTGGAGCCTATATAAGGGGGCCGCCGGTTTTAGTTTTGGTATTGATTGAAGAAGTTCCAATTACCTTCGTACTCGGGTAAATTTTCTTCTTCTTTTCTAGTTTAATTTTTTTAGTTTAGGGTAGTAATTAGGTTTAGGATTTAGGTTTAAGATTAGGGTTTAGAATTATGATTTAATTTAGAGTTTATAATTAGAATTGTATCAAATTTTAATTGTCCGACCAATAAAATTGAAATAGACTTGTACCAAATTTCTGGATTCACACGGAGATCAGGTTCGGCTGTGCTACCTTCAGTTTCTGCGCGATTTGCCCACTGCGGGCAGGTTCAACTGGGGTGCTGCCACGCTGGCATGCTTATACAGGTAAAAAAATTATTCTTATCATATTTATTTTTTTTCAAATATTATACATCTCAGTATAAGTAACACTGACTTTGTGCATTGTTAAGGGGTCTTAACAATGCCTGTCTGAAGAAGAACAAGACCTTTGTTGGACCATGCATGTTACTACAGCATTGGTCCTACGCACATCTGATCGTTGGCCGTCCAGTCATGGCCAACAAGACTGATGTGCCGGAGTGGGGCAAGCCCGAGCCAGACCAATGCCCTGCATACGGCGCCAGGTACTATTATCGGAAGGTTTGGATCGGAGCCGGGCATGGCGTGACACTCGGCATCACATTCTGGAGACAGGAGATCGAGCATCTCAGAGATGATCCCGAGTATGTGACCTGGAGCCCTACAGAGAATATGTAAGTCTAATTTTATTATAATTTTGATTTTAAAAAAACTTATATCAATTCATACTTTATTTGAATTGATGTATGGTATGAAATATGTGCTTTCAGGTCGAGGCCGATGGGGGACATCGGGCTTACATCGAGATATTGCCTGAGCGATGTCGGCAGCAGGAGAGATACTGGCGTGCGGAGGTGCCGCTCATATGCTTTCAGGTACCGTAATTTAATTTAATTTATATAATTATGTACATGAAAAACTTAATTAAATATCTGACATAATGAAATATATAGATCGTCGAGCACCACTACCCTGGTCGGGTCATGAGGCAGTTCGGGCTGCGTCAGCTAGCTCCACCCCCGGCACCGATCAGCGAGGGGGTGTGGCGACAGCTTCATCGTGCCAGAGACACCACTGCTGGCAAGAACTGGGGAACCTACCTTTCTGATTACGTGTTCGAGGCAGCATCTCCAGATCCCCCATTGGCCGAGCCGGACCGTCACATGGATGTCGCGCCAGTGTAAGAATTTTTTCATTAATTCGAAACCTTCACTGTAATTTTCTGATCGTAATATCTAACATTTTTTGTAATTCGTACAGACCTTATAGAGATTGGTACCAGGATCACGGCGCGTACACCATATTTCTGGAGGGGTGTATCGCCGACAACCCCTCAGAGCGAGTACCAAAGCTGAGAGATCGGAGAGGACGGATCCATGGTCTTATCCCTGCCGGCTCACCATTCGCAGCCACGGTATGTTTAATTTTAAATTTCAAGTTAAAACTAACAATATTTACATTTATATAACTTTTTTATATAACTTATATTTTTTCATTTGCAGGCATTATATCTGGTCAAGAGTTGCGTCATAGGGGCTACGATGGTCGTGACCACGGGTTGGAAGAGGCTCGGGAAGGTCCTCCTCAAGCACAGTGTACCCGCGGTGTGCCAGTGTGGGTACAGGGCGCGTCTCGACGCTCTATTGAGATGCGCTGGCTTGGGCGGAGTTGATGCGGTGGACGACATATCCGACGAGCCTGAGCCTGATGTCTACGTCCCGTACATTGGCGATGAGGCCATGTTTAGACTCGTCCATGACGCTGAGACTGTTGGTCAGGTGTTCGACCGAGCTGCCGAGTTGATGCGCAACTTCGAGCGTTTGGGCATGGTATCTCAGGCTGATACGGCTGCCGAGGTATAATTGTAATTAAAATATAAAACAACTGTTTCTGTTTTCCAAAATTCTTGATTAACTAACATGTAAGTTACTGCTGCAGGGTGAGGAGGAGGAGCGCATTCCGGAGTACACTATCTCGGCAGACGGACTGTATTCTCCGGGTTACAGTCCGACTCAGACGGATCCTCCTGCCTATCAGCCAGGGTATGTTCAGACAGAGCCCTTTCCGGAGTTTCCTGGACAGTCCTCACAGCATGCCCCCCTTGATGACCCCATTGCCAGACAGGCGTATTTATTCACGCATCCTAAGTCTGGACAGACTACTGTTTTTGGTCCTGGAGTACAGCAGACATCCGAGATTGAGGAGGTTCGTGACGAGCCGGTCCAGTCTGCAGATGTCCAGGCGGAGGACTCCACAGACACTACAGACTCAGGAGATACTGACGAGACACCACTCTCCAGGCGGGGTCGAGGGTTCAGGAAGAAGAAGCAGAGGAAGATGTATGATTTGTAGATTATGTCAGATACTGGACTTATTTGTTAGATTATGTCCCTTATTTATTTTGTTGCTTTGCTATTTGTTTTGGTTATTTATTTATTTTGTTCATTATATCATTATCTCCTCGTACAAAAAAAATATTTGAAACACACGACATATATAAAATATTTCAAACGAACGACATTTTTAAAATACCGACAAAATACATCAATTTAAATAACATTACAAAGTAAAACACAAATACAATCATTTTTATAACACATTAACAAAACACCAAAAACATATTTCCTTTTAAATAAAAAAAAGGGGGACCGCTCAGCCGATATGCGGCCCCATTTCTGGGGCCGCTCAGCCAATATGCCGTCCCCAGTAAATGGGGCCGCTCAGCCGATCTGTGGCCGTGCTAAATCTGGAATTTTCATGATTTGGTGCCGTTTTGTTTTTTTTTTTTTTTTTCTGTGCTATATTTAAAAATTTCGGCATTCACTACTACAAAAATGGTAATTCTACACTGCACATTGTACACGGTTTTTCCTATCTTATATAAAAACCGTGTACCAAATATGAATTTTTGAAAGCCCAAAAAATCTGCGAGAATTATACACGGACATTTAGTTAAGAATCAGTGTAAAATTGTTTGAGAGAGCTACACGGTTTATTAGGGATCAAAAATCCGTGTGCAAAGAAGACCGTGTGGAAAAAATTGAGAGAGCTACACGGATTTTTGTTAAATATCCGTGTAGGAATATATACACGGATTTTTGATAATATATCCGTGTAGAAATGGTAGAAATGTACACGGATTTTATTATAAATAGCCGTGTATGATTATTTGGAGAGCTACACGGTTTAATAAGTATAAATCCGTGTATAAAAGGCTGTGTAGGGTTTTAATTAGTATAAAAGTCCTTCTCCTTCCAGCGCCGTTTTGATCAAGTTTTTTATACTGTCTCTCTCTCGCTCTCTCTGTATTGAATGTTGATCTGATTTCTGCAGAGGCTAGCAACTGGGATCAGAGATCTTTGAAGTTTTTATTTTCTCCTCTCTATATTTCTAAGGTTAGTATATATAGAGAGTGACTAAGGTCAAAGTGGTAGTTCCTAGTCCCCGGTGCTACCAAGTCGTTTTCGGATTTCCAAAGTCCAAATGGCCGATCCGAACCGTTCAAGTTGTTCTCCATATTGAAATCTGCTTGGAGACCAAATTTTACATTTTTTGAAATTTTTTTACTATTTATTAAGCCACTTTGAAAATTGCTGATCACATGGTCCAGAATTTGGTTGCACTGTTTTTACTGGACCATGTGATCAGCAATTTTCAAAGTGGCTTAATAAATAGTAAAAAAATTCCAAAAAATGTAAAATTTGGTCTCCAAGCAGATTTCAATATGGAGAACAACTTGAACGGTTCGGATCGGCCATTTGAACTTTGGAAATCTGAAAACGACTTGGTAGCACCGGGGGCTAGGAACTACCACTTTGACCTTAGTCACTCTCAGTATATATATATATATATATATTTTCTTTTCTCATCTCTATATTTCTAAGGTTAGTTTTTATTTTCTCCTCTCTATATTTCTGCCACGTTTGAAAAAAATTTGAAATTTGAAAAAAAATTGAATTTAAAGGAGAATTTTTATTCTCTATTATGCATGCATACACATATATGTTGATAAAAAATGTATTTTTTATTGGAGATGCAATATGTTGGAGACCTTTAACAAAGATGGATCATGTCATGGATCACATGGCACTCTCCTTTTTCATATGTTGGATCTAATACAACTAGTTTGTATGAAATTTTGGTCCAAACTAGATCATAGCCCAACGTTTTGGCAACATGAGCCCAACTTAACGGAAATTGGGCCAAACCTCCATCACATGGTAAGGACATAACTTGATCTACAAACATTGTATTGGATCTTGAGGACTATATGTTATATGTGGATCACATGGGATTGTATATGTACAAAAAGCAATGTCTATATATGTTGATGCCTTTATGCTTTCTTTTGTTATATATGTTGATGCTTTCATGTTTTTTTTGTTATATATGTTGATATTAGAATTTTATGCTTTTATGGTTTCGGTTAGAATTTTGTAATGATAAATATGAATTTTGTAATGCTAAATATGAATTTGTGTAATTTTGTATAATTTTGTATAATTTCATGTACATGAATTTTAAATTGCTATCTGAAAAATTTAAATACTGGCTAGCAAAACAGGAGGCTAGCCAAAAAAAAAAAAATTAAAAAAAAAATTATAAGACAATCCTACACGGATATTTAACAAAAATCCGTGTAAGAAGAGTAATTTCAAAAATAATCGCGCGAATACAAAAAAAAAAAATTTAGTTAATTCTACACGGATATTTAACTAAAATCCGTGTATGATAGTTCAAAGAGCTACACGAATATTTAGTTAAAAATCCGTGTAGAAAGAGGAGAGCTACACGGATATTTAGTTAAATGTCCGTGTAGAAAGAGGAGAGCTACACGGATATTTAGTTAAATGTCCGTGTATAAAAATAATTGTACACGGTTATTTAGGTAATATCCGTGTAGCTCGGTAACATGGAGAGCGACACAGGCAGGTCTTTGTACACGGCTGTTTATAAAGTAATCCGTGTAGAAATCGTTATAATTGCACACGGGCAAATGTCCGTGTGTAGTTATTGACCTATTCGTACACCCTCGATTTAAACACGGTAGGAAATCCGTGTAGCTCTTCCATTTATGTCCGTGTGCAATCTCTTTTTTTGTAGTAGTGATTTTAAGTACTTATCCTTTATTTTATTTTCTTTTCTTTTCTTTTCAAATAATAATGAGTATGAAGCAGATTTTTTTTTTGTTGTCTTTTTCTATATCCCTAACTTATCTCTTTTAATTGTCTAAAGAATTAAATCTGAATTTAACATTATTAAATAAAAATAATTTGGCTGCTGCTATTTATACTCGTAGAACAGATGATTAAACCGTACTTGTTCTAGTCCACGGGACATCTCTTGCTTTAGTTATCCCCTCACAGGGACTTCCCCAAATGGGAGCCGATCTACCCGCCACCAAGCTTCTCCCTCTGCTCTACCTTCTCTTTCTCTTCGCTCACGCCAGCTGCTCCCACTTTGAGGCTCTCCGCCGATCATCGCCGAATTACGACGCCGGACTCTGCGATCTCCTCCTCCTGCCACTTGGCTATCCGTGCACTGAACACACTGTACGGGAATACTCGTCTCTTTTTTGTCATTTTATGCTAAGATAAGCAGAAGATTTCTATTTGAATTGAGAGATTTTTTATGGAAGAAAATGAGCCATGAATTTTATGAATTTTGATCAAAATGATCAAGGAGAGTTGTTAGTGTATTATGTTGATTGAGTTCAGTTATTAAAATTCGAACACATGATTGGGTACAGTATTGTATTTATTTACCTTGTATCCCCGTGAGTATACTGCTCTTGGTTTCTATTGTTGGTGTAACAAGTTTCTACATTTTACTATAAAAATCCTTCCTAACGTTGTATACATACTTTTATGTACTTGTCTAGGTCGAGACAAAGGATGGATTTATTTTATCTGTTCAAAATATACCATATGGTAAGAATGCTCTGAGAAAAAAACGAGGGCCTCCTGTTTATCTTCAACATGGCCTCTTTCAGGTGCTTTTTTCCCTCCTTAAAGTTTCCTGGCACTGTTTATTCAGGCAAACAAGTTTTTGTTTTTACCAGTGTGCAGTAGTATAAGTAAAATATTTTATTACAATGAGTACTAAAGCATATGATAACTAATGTCTGATATAATAGGAAAATATCTAATAAAAAGAAATAATACATATAAGCTTATGTTACTCTGATCCAACCATTTGTAACAGGAAGTTGGACTGAAAATATATATTGTACTGAGAATGACCTGTGTTATTCATGTATTTATGGGTTTTATAGTTTAACTTTGTTGTGTGTATTTTATTTAAATGTTGAACTACCTTTTGTACTGCACTGTTGGGATTATTGAGTATCTATTGTGTTTACCTCACTTCTTTCTAAATATTAAAGGAAAGGTAATAGGCTTCAGTCATTATAAAAATATTGTAACAGTAACATGAATTTGGATGGGTTGATTGACAGGGAGGAGATGCATGGTTCATTAATTCGTGCGAACAGTCTCTTGGGTACATCTTAGCTGATAATGGCTTTGATGTTTGGGTTGGGAATGTACGTGGTACACGCTGGAGTAAAAATCATTCCTCTTTTAACGTTCATGACAAGGTAACTTGATGACTCAATTAAGCAAATTTTAATCAGTTAAGCAACAAAAAAAGTACAGATATTTGTTTACTTGTGCCGTGAAATCTGTTTCTGGGTTGCACAAGTTGGTTAATGAAACATTCTTATTTTGTTTAACTGAGTTTATTTTGACCTTTTCTCTTGCAGGAGTTTTGGGATTGGAGTTGGCAGGAATTAGCTCAGTATGACTTGCTTGCTACACTGAGCTACATCAACTTGGAAACTCAATCTAAAGTTATTTATGTTGGTCACTCACAGGTAGGTGAACTCAGGGATATCTAATTGTCGAAAATATTAGCTTTCTATTTGTATATAAAATTTATTATATTTATTCTATTCCAATGTCATCATCATGAATTGTGAACCCAATTAATACTTCAAATCAGTTTCAGAGAGTTCTCATCTGATAGCTGTCAACTGGCTTTCAGGGAACTATAATGGGTCTGGCTGCTTTCACAATGCCAGAAATAGCAGAGTTGATTCATTCAGCTGCACTTTTGTGCCCCATTTCCTATCTCAATCATCTTACCTCCCGTTTTGTTCGTCGTGCAGTTGCACTGCATCTTGATCAAGTAAGGCATTGAATTTTTAAAATCTAAAGAGTTATTTTACCTAGTAGTTCCCAAAGTTCTCGTTTTTTTTTTAATATTTCAGTCACGCACCAAGATTTTTTCCGTTTCCTTTCGTGGGGTTTGTATGAATTTTCATTTGTGAAATCGCATCAAGACATGAAAGGGACCAGGTTCTCTCTTCTATTGCAATACAACTCTCCTACTTCTCAAATAGCTGTTTTCATGGTGGTTAGAGGAGATGTCAATTGATATTTCACAAGTTTTTTTTTTATGAATAGAAAGTTTGGTGGCTAAATTCAAAGCTTAGATGGGTGTTTAGTTATGAGAACTGATAATTTGTCACTAAAATAGAAAATTGTGGGCACTGCACTTAAATAGAACTAATATTTTTTTCAATAAACTCTTTTTTTTTTTTCCAGATGCTTGTGACTATGGGAATCCATCAATTGAATTTCAGAAGGTACTTGGGTATCTTGTTTTTTCCATTAACAATCATTTTTTTTTTCTAATAGTTGTTGTTATTCTTAATCTTCTTTCCCTCTCTTATAGTTGCTTTTACTAGCTAGTTAATGAATATTATTATATTAATTTGATGTACTGAAATACCTCTTTGGAGGCAGTAACATGGGCATTCAGATACTAGATTCTCTCTGTGATGATGAGCATATTGACTGCAGCAACTTGCTCTCTTCAATAACAGGTTCTCTTGTTTCTTTGTCTTATATTTTATCATTTCCGTGCATGATGAGTCTTTTCTTCAAGATTTTGATGCAATTTGAATTTCATTTGATATCTCATCAAATGTTGTATAGACTGTTGAAAAATTTCAAGTCATTTGATGAATGGTAAAACTTACAACAAAATTCATCATTTTTTCATATATATTATGTGCATAGAATACATTTGAACCATTGGATTAAAAATTATTACAGTTCTTTTTTACAGTTGTTGAAATTGTTGACTTGATCCGTTGTCATGGGATCCTAACCCTTTTTCTAATAGTTGAAAGTTTTGCTCAGGAAGCAATTGTTGCTTCAATTCATCTCGGGTGGAGTACTACCTAGAATATGAACCTCATCCTTCATCCACGAAGAATCTACGCCATCTTTTTCAAAGTATGTATTCTTTTGAGATTTTTTCCTTTTGGAAAATTTATACTCAATATTTGACCCTCTTTGCAAATGAAACCTAACAATTCTCATGCTACAACTAACACACTGTAGATTTTTATGGGTTGCCTGCTAATAATTTACCACTATTAGACTTGAGGGTAATTCAAGTGAAAATTTACTAATACTCATAACCCTTTCGTGCCAATTAATCTGAATACTTCGCAACGGATATATATCCTGCCGACTTGATTTTAGTTCAACTTAGTCTTTGTCAGGAAATAAACCTGGAATTGCATAGTTAGGCTCTCCCACCAAACTTTTCTCTCTCGAGGGAGTTACTTCCAAATGGTCCAAAATGTTTTGATTGTATATGCAAATATGAGGAACATCAGGACATTTTTGCAAAGATGGTCAAAAGAAAACCTGGGGTACTATTTACTAACATATTGTTTTTATAATCAACATCTTTGTTTAAATATGATTGACTCAATTTCTTCCAAATGCTACATTTGTATTCTTGCTTGAACTAAACAATTTAAGATACCAGAGAGTAGATTACTCGAATGGTTCTTAAAGTATCATCTAGTTCCTGTGTTGCTCACAGGAGCTTTAAATGTTCCTATTTGGTCCCTGGACCAATTTGTATTATTTGGGTCCTTATGATCACCTCTGTCAAATCATGGTCAGTGCTGATGTGAAATGTGTCATTTTTGGAATAAAATATTAATTAATAATTCATTCTGCATTAGCACCAAGCCTCTGACTATGATACACGGGAGGGGGGCAAAAAAATATTGCAAAATTTGACAGTTTGGGGAACAAAGCTGTAAATTGAAAAGGATGGAGTTGGTTATATTTTGGATGGGGGTACAACATTTTGCTATATACTCAAAATGTGAATATTAATCATTTACCCCTCCGCAATGTGGATTTACTCAGTGATAAGGAAGGGCACATTTGCCAAGTATGATTACGGGTGGTGGGGAAACCTACAACACTACGGTGCGTCACATCCGCCTTCTTTTGACCTAAACGACATACCAGACTTGTTACCCCTTTGGATTGGCTACGGAGGATTAGATGCATTAGCTGACGTGACTGATGTAAAGCGCACCTTAAGTGAGTTGAGATCTGAGCCCGAATTATTTTACCTTGACAACTATGGTCATATTGATTTCATCCTGAGCCCCAAGGCTAGTGGTGATGTGTATGGAGATTTGATTCGATTTTTGAAATCTACGACTGGCATAAGAAGTAGCTCTTAATGGGATAGAGTGAAAGTTGGAATGCACTTCTGCCACGGTCGCTTGTAATTATTTTAGGTAATGTTGGTATTTGTAACTACTCTTCAAATGTGGCCAGCGATTGTAATAAAGCTGAAGTCACTGATTTGAAAGGGGATGCATTTGCATTACTTGGATTAGTTGGCCTGGGCCTTTATTATGGATGCATAATAAATACACACCAGTATTGTTTCCCTATCTCGAGAGCGTTTGTGCGTGTACGAAGGGGCGGATTTAAGTAATATAAATGGGGGGTCAAATTGACCTCTATTTGTTTTTTAATTTTTGTATTTATATATGATTATCTATATAATTTAGGATAAAATACCATGGTTACTGTAATTTGATCACATTCTCAGCATGAAAAATTTATATGATTGATTCTTAATATATGTTTGACCTCTATAATTCGGAAGTCTAGCTCTACCTCTCGTGTACGTGCGTGCACAAGCGTGTTTCATGCTGCTATTGTATAATGAAAAGAAAAGGAACGGGCTTTCAAAAAGTCAACCTTAAATTTTCTGTTTGTTTGGTGTTTTTAGGGACAAGTTGTTAGTGTTTGTTTTGTAATACCTGCAAGGAGCTTGTACCAGTTGTTTGGTACTTGATCCTTTTTACATTTGATTTCACAACTGGTACTTGAATCTTTTTACATTTGAGTTCAATAGAAATCGGTGAGAAGTAACCTCACTTTTGTCCAAAAAAGTCAAACTTAAAATGAGAAACAAAAAAAATCCCAAGAAATATTCTCGTAGAGCAGCACTTAACCTAACAACAACATGAGAACCACATTGTTTCCATCAGCGCAAAAGTTGGCATTAAAGTATGTTTCTGAACTTTCTTACTCATAATTTTTTTTTTCTTTTTAGTTAAAGATAAGGTTCCTGTTAATTTGAGGGCGTGATTTTGATAATTGAAAGATAAGAGAAAATTTTATTTCTGTACTTATTTCTCCTTCAATTTTTTTTCCACATTATATCTTGCACAATAAATAGACAGTACAAAAGGAAATAACAATATATATTAAAATAAGATAAAAAAAAATGCATCTAAAAAAACAACTTTATGGAAATAGTTTACAATGCAAAACGTAAATATACACAAGAAGAATTTTACAATATGTTCAATTATATTGAAATTTTGTCCAATAGAGAATGATGATACTAATCGTCACTAAACTTATTTCAAATTTTTAATATGCTATTTAAGTAAGAGTTAATTGTTATATCACAAATATATTTTTTAGAGAGAATTGAAACTCATAAATCAAGTGCTATATACATCCAAATTATCAAATTCTTCAAATTTAAATTGAGGAATATCTAAATTGTCCTTAAACTTTCTTATTCTTATTATTTATTTTTTTATTTTTCTACAACTCCATTAACATGAGTGCAAGCATCTAAGAGTACCAAGTATTCATTATTAAAGATGGACAAATAATGAAATATATTTTCTTGTATCTTTCTTTATTATGGTGTGTTGTGAATTTATTGTGAAAATATATATAAAAAAAAGTGTAAGAATAAATTGAATATAAAGAGATAAAAATTTCTTTTAGCTCAATAATCAAAATCTTGCTCTAAGAAATAGTACCATCCAAAAGATAAAAGAGTCAAGTATTTATTTAATCTTTTGATATTGTAACTGTTGTAAACATTTCATTCGCGAGAGAAAACCGTTGTTGTGAATTGGCAAGGAATGACACGATTACAGAATTGTTACTCTAACAATCTTTTTCAGTGTTCTAAATAGCGCGCTATAGCGCCGCTATAGCGTTTTTGGACCCCAAACGCTACGCTACGACATCAAAATGCGCTATTTGCGCTACGGCCGCTACAGCGCTATAGCGGTCCGCTACAGCGCTATTTGCGCTATACAATATGGATTTTTTTTATTTTTTTATTTTTAAGCAATTTATATGGGTTTTAAATAAAGATAAAAAAAATCTCAAACCGAAATTGAATTTGTTGCTACTTGCTACAAATAAATCAATTTGAAATTTGGAATAGAAATTGAAATTTGAATAGAAAAAAAGTCCAAATCGGAATTAAAATTTGAATAGAAAAAAAAATAGATTATGTCATGAATCATGATACTTAAGATATTTTTAATAGGAAAAATCGATAGTTTATGATATTACTATGGATATTTTGAACCGCAATTTGGACTTTGTACGGGTTCAATATGAATATTATAATTTATTAATTACTTTGGTGTTATTTATTGTTCTATGAGACCTTAGATAATGTTGATATTTAGTACAAATATTGAATATACGAAATGTAAAAAAAAAAACGCTATTTGGAATAGCTTCCGCTATAGCGACGCTATTCGCTATAGCTTTTTTTTTCGCCTTCCCGCTACGATGCTATAAACGCTATTTAGAACCTTGATCTTTTTACATTAAAAATGATCTTTGCAAAAATATATAATTTATACAGATTTAACGGCTCCTGGAAATCTCTCTTTCCACCGAGTATATATATATCCTGTGAGAAGGATAATCAATTAATCACCACGGTTGATAATTAAGTAGTATTTTATAGTACATATCTGATATCTCTGTTGTTGTTATTCTATTTGTGTTTGAACTCTGTAGTTTGAAGTACACACGTTCAAACAGTCAACCCCACCTTCATTCTTGCCACGTTTAAATCCGCGTTGTATTATCCATTGATTCATTCTTGTTCCATAACCCCGCTCTAATATTTCCTCATCTCCTTAATAATTAATTAACATCTCTTTTAATAGTTTGCGCTGTCTTCTCCTTCTTCGCCAACTGAGAATCCTCCTAAATCTAAAATCATAGCCATGGCTAGCTTCATCTTATGGCTTCATGGGTCAGGCGACTCCGGTCCGGCAAATGAATCCATTAAAGAACACTTCACGGATCCTGTTTTTAAGAGCACCAAATGGGGGTTGCCAACTGCCCCTTCTCGGCCCATTACTGTCAACCGTATGATCTCTTTTATAATTTACCTTTTGAATCTTTCTTTTATCATTTGTGTGATTATTCTTCGAGAAAAAATTTCTGCGGGTTTCACCTAGAAGAAGGTTTCATTTATAATTCACCTTAAAAGGGTAAATTTGTGAAGCTAGTTTTTATTTTATTTTTTAACTGGTGTCTCTGGTCCTCTTATATTCTTTCCTGCCAAATCCCTTAAGTCTAAATATAGTTAACTTCTCCATAACTTCTCAATAGATTATATCTTAAATGTTGTGTTTTATGATTATTTTCTTTGCACTAGGTGGTGCTGTAATGCCTGCATGGTTTGATGTTACTGATGTACCTATTACCTCAGTAAGTCTTATTTGCTCCATGTCCTTTTTTGTGAAGAGTGAAATTGTTTTACCGCACTATAAATCAATAATGGATTCAATCCACAAAAGAGTATTTTTATACCAGCAGTGTACCAGTTCGTTATCGTCGTACTTGCTTCAAAGAAACAATAAGCAATGAAGTAAAGAATACATAATTTGCAATTTTAGCAAACTCAAATTGCCGATATGTGTATAAATTAATTCTTTTCTAATTGCTAACAGAAAAGTGTCAGACATGAAGAAGAGGTTCTTTCAGCAGTGAAGGATGTACATAGCATGATTGACAAGCAGATAGCTAATGGCATCAACCCAAATAATGTATTTGTCTGTGGATTTAGCCAAGGAGGTATATTAAGAAAGGCTTATTCATTCATATATAGACTATCTTGACTCTGGTTGATTTCAATAATAACCCACAAGGGTTTCAGTACCTGACACAGTACTCCTACCTGGCAACTGTGAGTTTATGTGGGCCGCAACAAATACTAAATTTTCATATTGGTTTATTCTAAAAAAAACTAATAATATGATCAGAACTTAAACCGGTACTGCTATCCCCTGCCAGTAGTACTTCTGGGTAGAATGCATGGTAATCATAGGTCTATGCCAAGACATGCTGCAGCACATTTTACTTCTTTACTGCCTTTCGCTGTTTGAATATCCGAAATTACTAGAATAATTTTCGGTTCTTTTATCTATCTTGAGAAACATGTATTTAAAAGTATACTGTTATTTGCCAGGAGCTTTGGCCATAGCAAGCGTACTGATTTATCCGAGGACTCTTGGAGGAGGTATCATATTCAGCGGATCTATGCCTCTAAACCCATCTATCAAAGAACAAGTCGTACCTGAAGCCACAAAGGCATTACTTTAATTTTCATTTTCAAAATTTGCTCGACTTATATAATATTGTTTCCATCCAACAATAACTTCTCTTTTTCTTTTAACACTTTGTGCTATCTGATTTGCAAAATTGAACCTTTGATCATGACCAGAGACATTAGTTCAAAAAATCATGAACAGAGACATTTAATGTGAGGAGTATTTTATATTAATATGCCAATTAAGTGTAAGTAAAAGAATTTTACTCACAGTAGTCATGTTCACTACAGCTATTATTTAATTATTGATTTGCTTGTATCGAATGTAAACTTTTAAATTTGGATCCATGCAGACACCGATACTGTGGCTACATGGTACAGATGACCAGCTTGTATTGTTCGAGGCTGGTGAATCCGGATGCAAGTTCTTGCAAGAATTAGGCATGAGCTGTGAGTTTAAGGTGCTTCTTTCTCCCCTTTTTTCTTCTTCTTCTTCTTCTTCTTCAATATTAGCTAATGTAATCAGTATTTCTGAATTCATTGTTTGGATTGCACTGATCTGAAATTTTAGGCTTATCCTGGCCTTGGTCATTCCTTGATGGACGACGAATTGGAATATTTTTCTTCATGGCTTAGAAGCCGTTTATTGAGTGGTGGAGGAGTTGTTCAACAGAAGAGAGGCTGCTGTTACTCTGATCCACCCATTTGTAACAGGAAGTTGGACTGAAAATATATATTGTACTGAGAATGACCTGTGTTATTCATGTATTTATGGGTTTTATAGTTTAACTTTGTTGTGTGTATTTTATTTAAATGTTGAACTACCTTTTGTACTGCACTGTTGGGATTATTGAGTATCTATTGTGTTTACCTCACTTCTTTCTAAATATTAAAGGAAAGGTAATAGGCTTCAGTCATTATAAAAATATTGTAACAGTAACATGAATTTGGATGGGTTGATTGACAGGGAGGAGATGCATGGTTCATTAATTCGTGCGAACAGTCTCTTGGGTACATCTTAGCTGATAATGGCTTTGATGTTTGGGTTGGGAATGTACGTGGTACACGCTGGAGTAAAAATCATTCCTCTTTTAACGTTCATGACAAGGTAACTTGATGACTCAATTAAGCAAATTTTATCAGTTAAGCAACAAAAAAAGTACAGATATTTGTTTACTTGTGCCGTGAAATCTGTTTCTGGGTTGCATAAGTTGGTTAATGAAACATTCTTATTTTGTTTAACTGAGTATATTTTGACCTTTTCTCTTGCAGGAGTTTTGGGATTGGAGTTGGCAGGAATTAGCTCAGTATGACTTGCTTGCTACACTGAGCTACATCAACTTGGAAACTCAATCTAAAGTTATTTATGTTGGTCACTCACAGGTAGGTGAACTCAGGGTATATCTAATTGGTCGAAAATATTATCTTTCTATTTGTGTATAAAATTTATCATATTTCTTCTATTCCAATGTCATCATCATAATCAGTTTCAGAGAGTTCTCATCTGATAGCTGTCAACTGGCTTTCAGGGAACTATAATGGGTCTGGCTGCTTTCACAATGCCAGAAATAGCAGAGTTGATTCATTCAGCTGCACTTTTGTGCCCCATTTCCTATCTCAATCATCTTACTTCCCGTTTTGTTCGTCGTGAAGTTGCACTGCATCTTGATCGAGTAAGGCATTGAATTTTTAAAATATAAAGAGGTATTTTACCTAGTACTTCCCAAATTTCTTGTTTTTTTTTTTATATTTCAGTCAAGCACCAAGGTTTTTTCCGTTTCCTTTCGTGGGGTTTGTGTTGAGATTTAGAATTGTATCAAGGGTTATTTGGCAAAAGTACAATTAGAAAAAAGTGTAGGGACCTATATGTAAAACGGGTATATATACCCATCCCACAGAGAAATGAAATTTTAAGGTTTTGAGTTACAATTTGGTATCAGAGCCAAGCTGCCTCTGTCTGCTCCGCTTTTGTCCCGTCCAAGCTAGGTTACGCGAAAAAAAAAAGAAGGCAAGCTCCGCTCCGCCAACCTCCGTTCTTCTCTTCCGCCAGCACACACCAGAGGCGGAGGTACCCTCAGTTGCCCGTGTGGGGGGGGGGGGCGTTTCCCCACAGCCCCGTGGTGGGGTGAGCAAGGTGAGATGAAAAGTCAGCAAGGAGCCTGGCTTGGGATTTAAAGGCAGCAACGGGGCTTGGGAGATCCAACTACGTTTTTTTTTTTGGTTTGCTTCTGTTTTGCTTTAAGGTGGTAGAGAAAGGTGAACAGTAACGGGTCTACAGGAAAAATTCGCGTGCTACAGTACTGTGAACAGTAATTCCAGCACAGTAACTTCAGCCATGGATTTTGTTGTTGGTGTTGTTTGGGCATATAGTTTGTGAGTCGTGAGGGAGAGGAAGGAAGTCACGTCTATACTTGAATCCTCGCGAGTGAAAGATAGAAGAGATTATCAAGAAGTTAGATGCCGGGGAGGTTAAAACTTTGATGGAGCTCATGAAGCTGAGTGCCACAAGGGGTGAGGGGTCGGGGTTGGCCCACTCACAACCTATGAAGCTAGATCTTCCTTCTGTAGATTTAAAGCTTGATGGACCAGCCACGTATCTGAGTTGGTCGCGTCGAATCGAAGCTGCTCTAGTAGGGAAGAAGTTAGAGGGGTATCTAACAGGAGTCAAGGCTGAGCCCGCAGAGGAGAATGTAGAGCATGAGGAGTGGAGAATCACACATGCTTTGTTTTACACCTGGCTATTGAACTTGATGGTTCCAAAAGTTGCTTCATCAGTGGATGGCATTCGAAAGGTACATGATATCTGGGCAAAGTTGAAAAGAACCTATGCTGGGGCGGAGAACCACATGAGGGTCTTCCAAATTCAACGCGACATAGAGGCGGTGGTGCAGGGCGATAGATCTATTCAGGAGTACTCCATGGAGTTGGAGCAACTGTGGCAAGATCTTGATCACTTCTCACCTATGTCGAGCTGTACTGATCCGGGTTGCAAGAGCAGGGAGTTCAATGCACAGATGAGGACGATGCAGTTCTTGGCTCACTTGAACCCAGTCTTTGATCAGAGGAGATTAGTTCTCCTAGCCCAGACGAAGGTCCCCTCACTGGATGAGGCCGTTTCCGCGATGATACAGGAGGAGAGTCGCATTAGGCTACATTCTGAGCCTAGTGGACCTACAGGTGCACGATCAGCTCTGGCCACATTGACCTCAGGTATGACAGGTGCACAGGGAGAGACCCGCAGGTGTTACAACTGCGGAGAAGTGGGACATTTGAGCAAGACTTGTCCAAAACCACCTAAGGAGAGAGAGGCAGGTGGGCGAGGGCAGACTGGAGGTCGTGGCCGTGGACGTGGGGGCCGTAGAGGAGGCAGAAGTGGAGGCTACTGGGCACATCTGATGGTAGATTCACAGGAGGAGGAGACAGGCTTCACTGAGGAGGAGCATGAGCTCTTCGAGATGCTGAAGAGAAAGCAAAAGATGGTAGGTGATGGGGGAAAAAGAGGCATGACAAACGAGACTTCCACATCAGACACCAGGGGTAACTTTGTTGCTTCTTCAGCTTATCCTGTTACAGGTACTGCACATGCTCTCGCTGCTATACCTCCCACCAGATCACTAGAATGGATAATAGATTCTGGTGCATCTCGACATGTAACAGGGGCTCCTAGTGAGTTCTCCTCTTACACTTACTTAGCCTCTCCAGAAAGCATCCAGACAGCAGATGGTACAGCCCAGCCTGTGGTCGGTAAGGGTACGGTTAGATGTACCAATTTAGTGACTTTGTCCAATGTTTTGCATGCTCCTTCATTTCCCGTAAATCTATTGTCTATCAGTGCTATAATCCTCCAACTAAACTGTGTTGTTTCCTTTGATATTCCCAAGGTGATCTTCAAGGAGAAGAGAACGGGCCGGAGACTTGGGACTGGCACGTGGCGTAGAGGATTGTGGTACATGGACAGAGAGGGGATGGATTCGGCATTGATATCATTGGTAGAGGGGGCAGGAGTAGGAGGTTCTAGGATGACTGTAGAGGAGATATTGCTACGGCATCATCAGCGCATGGGCCATGTTTCATTTACTGTTTTGAGTCTGATGTACCCTTCATTGTATGAAAGGGCAGATAAAAGAAAATTAGTTTGTGATTCTTGTGAGTTAGGGAAGCATACCAGAAGCTCTTATCATAGTTCTGGGAATAGGAGTTCTGTGGTTTTTGATCTTATTCACTCTGATGTATGGGGGCCTTGTCCGGCAAATACAATCAATGGTTATAGATATTTTGTGACTTTTATTGATTGTTTTTCTCGTGTTACTTGGTTGTATTTGATGAAAAACAAGAGTGATGTACTTGCGTGTTTCAAAGACTTTCACAAGGCAGTACAGACCCAATACGGTGCAGTGGTGAAGGTATTAAGATCTGACAATGGGACAGAGTACACCAACAGAGCGTTTGGGGAGTACTTGTCTGCCCAAGGGATACTGCATCAGACTACTTGCCCATATACACCGGCGCAGAATGGAGTAGCGGAGAGAAAGAACAGACACCTTTTAGAGGTAGCCCGGTGTATGATGATATCGATGAATGTCCCAAAGTACTTGTGGGGACAAGCGGTCCTGACAGCTGCTCAGCTGATTAACAGGATGCCCTCAAGGATACTGGATTGGAAATCTCCATGTGAAATGTTAAAGGGGGATAATGGGGGAGTTCTTCCCTTGAAAGTGTTTGGTTGTGTGTGCTTCGTGAAAGACAACAGACCAACAGTCGGGAAGCTGGATCCCAGAGCAGTTAGGTGTGTCTTTGTAGGTTACTCGGCAACTCAAAAGGGGTATGTGTGTTGGAGCCCAGTGGAGAAGCGATTGTTTACAAGTATGGATGTGACTTTCCGAGAATCTGAGCCATACTACCCCTTGAGTGTGACCTCACCCTTTGGTGACTCGCCAGATAACAGAGAGATCGGGCGAGAGGGGGAGAAAACTGAGGATGAGGTGTCGGTTCAGAAACCGATTCAGTTGGAACTGGTGTTGGCTGAAGATGAGCCGGAAGGAGAAGAGGAAAATGAGGTGGAAGAAGGTGAAGGAGGAGAGACTCAGGCTCAGGGGGAGCTGAGGTATCGTCTACAGTACAGGAGGAGAAAGAAGCAGAATGAGGGAACTGTGGCTACAGTACCGCTTGTGCCAAGTCCTTTGTCCCGCCCTTCTTCGACTCCTGAGACACTTACACCATCCACCACAGACCCAGAATACACAGGTGATATGATTCCTCTTTCTACTCCTCCCACTCCCCTATCGATAAGGAGGACTTCTCGCAGCAATGCGGGAATTCCTCCTGACCGATATGGTTTTCCACATGACATTGCCCAGTTTGTATCTTATTCTCACATATCACCTGCCCATGGAGCATTTATTGCATCGTTGGACAATGTCTCTATTCCTAAGTGTTGGCAGGTAGCAAAAGGGGACCCAAAATGGAAGGCAGCTATGCATGAAGAACTGAGAGCTCTCGACAAAAACCGCACATGGAAACTGGTACCGCTACCAGCTGGAAAAAGGGCGGTTGGATGCAAGTGGGTCTTCACTGTGAAACAAAACCCAGATGGGCAGGTCGAGCGCTACAAGGCACGCTTGGTGGCAAAAGGGTACAGCCAGACGTATGACATCGACTATAATGAGACCTTTGCACCTGTAGCAAAGATGAGCACTGTTCGAACCTTGATCTCTCTGGCAGTAAATGGGGGGTGGAAACTACACCAACTAGATGTGAAGAATGCATTTCTTCATGGGGATCTAGTGGAGGAGGTGTACCTGGATATACCACCAGGATTTGGCACAGATCAGACAATGGGTAAGGTCTGCAGATTGAAGAAATCTCTTTATGGGCTAAAGCAGTCTCCTCGAGCCTGGTTTGATAGGTTCAGGAGAGCTATGATAGGTGTGGGATACCAGCAGATCAATGCAGATCACACTGTATTCGTCCGACAAACTAAGGGCCACATTACTATGCTTGCGGTATACGTGGATGACATGATTGTCACAGGAGACGACGAGATGGAGATTGCTCAACTCAAGGCGAGACTAGGCAAAGAGTTCGAGGTAAAAGATCTGGGCTTGCTTCGATACTTCCTTGGGATCGAGATAGCACGAGGAGCAGAGGGGATTGTTCTCTCCCAGAGGAAGTACACACTAGATCTTCTCGCCGAGACAGGTATGTTGGGGTGCAAACCTGCATTGACACCAATCGACCAAAGGTTCAAGCTGAGTGCAGAGGCCGGAGAATCAGTTGATCGGGAAAGATACCAGAGATTGGTGGGCCGCTTGATTTATCTGAGTCACACTCGTTTTGACATCTCATTTGCAGTTAGCGTGGTGAGCCGCTACATGCACGATCCGAGGAAGGGTCATATGGATGCAGTGTATCAGATTCTGAGGTATCTGAAGAGTGCACCGGGAAAGGGGTTGATCTTTAGGAAGAATGGCCATCTAAGCATTGAAGGCTATTGTGACTCCGATTGGGCTAGTTGCGCCGATGACAGGAGGTCTACCTCGGGATACTGTATCTTTGTAGGAGGTAACTTGGTCTCTTGGAAGAGCAAGAAGCAGTCAGTGGTAGCACGGTCGACTGCCGAGGCTGAGTACAGGGCTATGGCCTTAGGAGTTGCCGAGTTGTTGTGGCTGAAATCTCTTCTGATGGAGCTAAAGGTGGATCGAGGAGCTCAAATGAAGTTGTGGTGCGATAATAAGTCAGCCATCAGCATTGCCAACAATCCAGTGCAACATGACAGGACCAAGCATGTGGAGATTGATAGGTTCTTCATCAAGGAAAAACTAAATAGTGGACTATTGAAACTAAGTCATGTTTCAACCGGAGAGCAAGTGGCGGATTGCCTCACCAAGGGGCTTAGTTCATTAGACTTATCTAGATTGTGTAACAAGATGGGCTTAGTGGATATATTTTGCCCATCTTGAGGGGGAGTGTTGAGATTTAGAATTGTATCAAGGGTTATTTGGCAAAAGTACAATTAGAAAAAAGTGTAGGGACCTATATGTAAAACGGGTATATATACCCATCCCACAGAGAAATGAAATTTTAAGGTTTTGAGTTACAATTGTTTGTATGAATTTTCATTTGTGAAATCGCATCAAAACATGAAAGGGACCAGGTTCACTCTTCTATTGCAATACAACTCTCCTACTTCTCAAATAGCTGTTTTCATGGTGGTTAGAGGAGATGTCAATTGATATTTCACAAGTTTTTTTTTATGAATAGAAAGTTTGGTGGCTAAATTCAAAGCTTAGATGGGTGTTTAGTTATGGGAACTGATAATTTTGTCACTAAAATAGAAAATTGTGGGCACTGCACTTAAATAGAACTAATATTTATTTTCAATAAACTCTTTTTTTTTTCCAGATGCTTGAGACTATGGGAATCCATCAATTGAATTTCAGAAGGTACTTGGGTATCTTGTTTTTTCCATTAACAATAATTTTTTTTTTCTAATAGGAGTTGTTATTCTTAATCTTCTTTCCCTCTCTTATAGTTGCTTTTACTAGCTAGTTAATGAATATTATTATACTAATTTTGATGTACTGAAATACCTCTTTGGAGGCAGTAACATGGGCGTTCAGATACTAGATTCTCTCTGCGATGATGAGCATATTGACTGCAGCAACTTGCTCTCTTCAATAACAGGTTCTCTTGTTTCTTTGTCTTATATTTTACTTTTTCCGTGCATGATGAGAGTCTTTTCTTCAAGATTTTGATGCAATTTGAATTTCATTTGATATCTCATCAAATGTTGTATAGACTGTTGAAAAATTTCAAGTCATTTGATGAATGGTAAAACTTACAACAAATTTCATCATTTTTTCATATATATTATTTGCATAGATTGGATTAAAAATTATTAAAGTTCTTTTTTACAGTTGTTGAAATTGTCGACTTGATCCATTGTCATGGGATCCTAACCCTTTTTCTAATAGTTGAAAGTTTTGCTCAGGAAGCAATTGTTGCTTCAATTCATCTCGGGTGGAGTACTACCTAGAATATGAACCTCATCCTTCATCCACGAAGAATCTACGCCATCTTTTTCAAAGTATGTATTCTTTTGAGATTTTTTCCTTTTGGAAAATTTATACTCAATATTTGACCCTCTTTGCAAATGAAACCTAACAATTCTCATGCTACAACTAACACACTGTAGATTTTTATGGGTTGCCTGCTAATAATTTACCACTATTAGACTTGAGGGTAATTCAAGTGAAAATTTACTAATACTCATAACCCTTTCGTGCCAATTAATCTGAATACTTCGCAACGGATATATATCCTGCCGACTTGATTTTAGTTCAACTTAGTCTTTGTCAGGAAATAAACCTGGAATTGCATAGTTAGGCTCTCCCACCAAACTTTTCTCTCTCGAGGGAGTTACTTCCAAATGGTCCAAAATGTTTTGATTGTATATGCAAATATGAGGAACATCAGGACATTTTTGCAAAGATGGTCAAAAGAAAACCTGGGGTACTATTTACTAACATATTGTTTTTATAATCAACATCTTTGTTTAAATATGATTGACTCAATTTCTTCCAAATGCTACATTTGTATTCTTGCTTGAACTAAACAATTTAAGATACCAGAGAGTAGATTACTCGAATGGTTCTTAAAGTAGCATCTAGTTCCTGTGTTGCTCACAGGAGCTTTAAATGTTCCTATTTGGTCCCTGGACCAATTTGTATTATTTGGGTCCTTATGATCACCTCAGTCAAATCATGGTCAGTGCTGATGAGAAATGTGTCATTTTTGGAATAAAATATTAATTAATAATTCATTCTGCATTAGCACCAAGCCTCTGACTATGATACACAGGAGGGGGGCAAAAAAATATTGCAAAATTTGACAGTTTGGGGAACAAAGCTGTAAATTGAAAAGGATGGAGTTGGTTATATTTTGGATGGGGGTACAACATTTTGCTATATACTCAAAATGTGAATATTAATCATTTACCCCTCCGCAATGTGGATTTACTCAGTGATAAGGAAGGGCACATTTGCCAAGTACGATTACGGGTGGTGGGGAAACCTACAACGCTACGGTGCGTCACATCCGCCTTCTTTTGACCTAAACGACATACCAGACTTGTTACCCCTTTGGATTGGCTACGGAGGATTAGATGCATTAGCTGACGTGACTGATGTAAAGCGCACCTTAAGTGAGTTGAGATCTGAGCCCGAATTATTGTACCTTGACAACTATGGTCATATTGATTTCATCCTGAGCCCCAAGGCTAGTGGTGATGTGTATGGAGATTTGATTCGATTTTTGAAATCTACGACTGGCATAAGAAGTAGCTCTTAATGGGATAGAGTGAAAGTTGGAATGCACTTCTGCCGCGGTCGCTTGTAATTATTTTAGGTAATGTTGGTTTTTGTATATATTTGTAACTACTCTTCAAATGTGGCCAGCGATTGCAATAAAGCTGAAGTCACTGATTTGATAGGGGATGCATTTGCATTACTTGGATTAGTTGGCCTGGGCCTTTATTATGGATGCATAATAAAATACACACCAGTAGTGTTTCCAATCTCGAGAGCATCTGTGCGTGTACGAAGGGGCGGATTTAAGTAATATGAATGGGGGGTCAAATTGACCTCCATTTGTTTTTTAATTTTTTTATTTATATATGATTTTCTATATAATTTAGGGTAAAATACCATGGTTACTGTAATTTGATCACATTCTCAGCATGAAAATTTTATATGGTTGATTTTTAATATGTGTTTGACCTCCATAATTCAGAAGTCTAGCTCTACCCCTGCGTGTACATGCGTGCACAAGCGTGTTTCATGCTGCTATTGTATAATGAAAAGAAAAAGAACGGGCTTTCTAAAAGTCAACCTTAAATTTTCTGTTTGTTTGGTGTTTTTAGGGACAAGTTGTTAGTGTTTGTTTTGTAATACCTGTAAGGAGCTTGTACCAGTTGTTTGGTACTTGATCCTTTTTACATTTGATTTCACAACTGGTACTTGAATCTTTTTACATTTGAGTTCAATAGAAATCGGTGAGAATTAACCTCACTTTTGTCCAAAAAAGTCAAAACTTAAAATGAGAAACAAAAAAAAATCCCAAGAAATATTCTCGTAGAGCAGCACCTAACCTAACAACAACATGAGAACCACATTGTTTCCATCAGCGCAAAAGTTGCATTAAAGTATGTTTCTGAACTTTCTTACTCATAATTTTTTTTTCTTTTTAGTTAAAGATAAGGTTCCTGTTAATTTGAGGGCGTGATTTGATAATTGAAAGATAAGAGAAAATTTTATTTCTGTACTTATTTCTCCTTCAATTTTTTTCCACATTATATCTTGCACAATAAATAGACAGTACAAAAGGAAATAACAATATATATTAAAATAAGATAAAAAAATGCATCTGAAAAAACAACTTTATGGAAATAGCTTACAATGCAAAACGTAAATATACACAAGAAGAATTTTACAATATGTTCAGTTCAATTTATTTTGTCTGTATGTTTACAATATGTTCAATTATATTGAAATTTTGTCCAATAGAGAATGATGATACTAATCGTCACTAAACTTATTTCAAATTTTTAATATGCTATTTAAGTAAGAGTTAATTGTTATATCACAAATATATTTTTTTAGAGAGAATTGAAAATTTGAAACTCATAAATCAAGTTCTATATACATCCAAATTATCAAATTCTTCAAATTTAAATTTTAGGAATATCTAAATTGTCCTTAAACTTTCTTATTCTTATTATTTATTTATTTTTATTTTTCTACAACTCCATTAACATGAGTGCAAGCATATAAGAGTACCAAGTATTCATTATTAAAGATGGACAAATAATGAAATATATTTTCTTGTATCTTTCTTTATTATGGTGTGTTGTGAATTTATTGTGAAAATATATATATAAAAAAAATGTAAGAATAAATTGAATATAAAGAGATAAAAATTTCTTTCAGCTCAATAATCAAAATCTTGCTCTAAGAAATAGTACCATCCAAAAGATAAAAGAGTCAAGTATTTATTTAATCTTTTAAATTTTAATATTGTAACTGTTGTAAACATTTCATTCGCGAGAGAAAACCGTTGTTGTGAATTGGATGGGACCGACATGCTATGGTCAATTGCTCCGGTGTAACCGGTTACGAATCCGAACTCAAAAAAATAATCAAGTGGCAAGGAATGACACGTACGATTACAGAATTGTCACTCTAACAATCTTTTTTCATTAAAAATGATCTTTGCAAAAATATATAATTTATACAGATTTAACGGCTCCTGGAAATCTCTCTTTCCACCGAGTATATATATATCCTGTGAGAAGGATAATCAATTAATCACCACGGTTGATAATTAAGTAGTATTTTATAGTACATATCTGATATCTCTGTTGTTGTTATTCTATTTTTGTTTGAACTCTGTAGTTTGAAGTACACACGTTCAAACAGTCAACCCCACCTTCATTCTTGCCACGTTTAAATCCGCGTTGTATTATCCATTGATTCATTCTTGTTCCATAACCCCGCTCTAATATTTCCTCATCTCCTTAATAATTAATTAACATCTCTTTTAATAGTTTGCGCTGTCTTCTCCTTCTTCGCCAACTGAGAATCCTCCTAAATCTAAAATCATAGCCATGGCTAGCTTCATCTTATGGCTTCATGGGTCAGGCGACTCCGGTCCGGCAAATGAATCCATTAAAGAACACTTCACGGATCCTGTTTTTAAGAGCACCAAATGGGGGTTGCCAACTGCCCCTTCTCGGCCCATTACTGTCAACCGTATGATCGCTTTTATAATTTACCTTTTGAAAAAAATTCTGCGGGTTTCACCTAGAAGAAGGTTTCATTTATAATTCACCTTAAAAGGGTAAATTTGCTAAGCTAGTTTTTATTTTATTTTTTAACTGGTGTCTCTGGTCCTCTTATATTCTTTCCTGCCAAATCACTTAAGTCTAAATATAGTTAACTTCTCCATAACACCCCCCCCTCCTCTTTCCATCTTGGTTCATTTTTACTACATAGTGTGAATTTTGTCTTTAATTTTTTAGGAGATTTTCCTCTTTAGTGGGATATTTTGGTTCCTATATTTTATTTTCCACTGTAACTATCCTGAGAAGTTTATTTACGTCGTACCATTAATTTAGATAATGAAGGATATGTTCTTTCTTCTGATTTGTCGTATCAAGGACTTGTATGTATTTAGCGATGACAAATCTTTAAAAATCAATAGATTATATCTTAAATGTTGTGTTTTATGATTATTTTCTTTGCACTAGGTGGTGCTGTAATGCCTGCATGGTTTGATGTTACTGATGTACCTATTACCTCAGTAAGTCTTATTTGCTCCATGTCCTTTTTTGTGAAGAGTGAAATTGTTTTACTGCACTATAAATCAATAATGGATTCAATCCACAAAAGAGTATTTTATACCAGCAGTGTACCAGTTCGTTACCGTCGTACTTGCTTCAAAGAAACAATAAGCAATGAAGTAAAGAATACATAATTTGCAATTTGAGCAAACTCAAATTGCCGATATGTGTATAAATTAATTCTTTTCTAATTGCTAACAGAAAAGTGTCAGACATGAAGAAGAGGTTCTTTCAGCAGTGAAGGATGTACATAGCATGATTGACAAGCAGATAGCTAATGGCATCAACCCAAATAATGTATTTGTCTGTGGATTTAGCCAAGGAGGTATATTAAGAAAGTAGGCTTATTCATTCATATATAGACTATCTTGACTCTGGTTGATTTCAATAATAACCCACAAGGGTTTCAGTACCTGACACAGTACTCCTATCTGGCAACTGTGAGTTTATGTGGGCCGCAACAAATACTAAATTTTCATATTGGTTTATTCTAAAAAAAACTAATAATATGATCAGAACTTAAACCGGTACTGCTATCCCCTGCCAGTAGTACTTCTGGGTAGATTGCATGGTAATCATAGGTCTATGCCAAGACATGCTGCAGCACATTTTACTTCTTTACTGCCTTTCGCTGTTTGAATATCCGAAATTACTAGAATAATTTTCGGTTTTTTTATCTATCTTTGAGAAACATGTATTTAAAAGTATACTGTTATTTGCCAGGAGCTTTGGCCATAGCAAGCGTACTGATTTATCCGAGGACTCTTGGAGGAGGTATCATATTCAGCGGATCTATGCCTCTAAACCCATCTATCAAAGAACAAGTCGTACCTGAAGCCACAAAGGCATTACTTTAATTTTCATTTTCAAAATTTGCTCGACTTATATAATATTGTTTCCATCCAACAATAAGTTCTCTTTTTCTTTTAACACTTTGTGCTATCTGATTTGCAAAATTGAACCTTTGATCATGACCAGAGACATTAGTTCAAAAAATCATGAACAGAGACATTTAATGTGAGGAGTATTTTATATTAATATGCCAATTAAGTGTAAGTAAAAGAATTTTACTCACAGTAATCATGTTCACTACAGCTATTATTTAATTATTGATTTGCTTGTATCGAATGTAAACTTTTAAATTTGGATCCATGCAGACACCGATACTGTGGCTACATGGTACAGATGACCAGATTGTATTGTTCGAGGCTGGTGAATCCGGATGCAAGTTCTTGCAAGAATTAGGCATGAGCTGTGAGTTTAAGGTGCTTCTTTCTCCCCTTTTTTCTTCTTCTTCTTCTTCAATATTAGCTAATGTAATCAGTATTTCTGAATTCATTGTTTGGATGGCATTGATCTGAAATTTTAGGCATATCCTGGCCTTGGTCATTCTTTGATGGACGACGAATTGGAATATTTTTCTTCATGGCTTAGAAGCCGTTTATTGAGTGGTGGAGGAGTTGTTCAACAGAAGAGAGGCTGCTGTTCACAAATGTAATCACCATTAAACCGATGAAAGAAAATTTTGCTCTTTCTCGTTTTTGAAACTGAGTCTTTCTTCATGCTTCTATTTCATTTTTTCATTATTCTTAAATATAATTGTGGAGTAATTAATTATGTTGACTGGAGGGAACTGGTGCAAACCTAAGGAAGAGATGCTTTCTTAGTTGTGTAAAAACATATGCAAGTTTCTAAAGATATAATATTGCATATTCAAAGGAGATGAAAGTAACCATATCAAATTAATGTTGACTAACTACTGAGGTGATGGACATCCTCAAAATCTTGTTTTGGAAGTTCATTCTCATTCATAGCATCAGAATTGAAATTTCTTTAGTATAACATACTAAAAATATTGGTGGTGGGATTCATTCATTCTTTACGAAAAGTAAAAATTAATTTTGTGTGGTTTCTATTTGTATGCTATTATGGAACTGGGTGGACGAGGGTATTTTTGTAGATGTTTAACTTGATTTATTATTTTTTTAATTTTATTCAAATACTTATAATAAGCATATAGAGTTGACACATACATTATTTTGTTTCTATTTATTAATTTTCTTAACCAGTAGAGCAAACAAAACAAATTCTGAATACCACTTTTCAATCATTATGTGCTTGTGCAATAAGATCATGTTTGATTGTTGAGTAAGAGACAGGGTAATCTTACTTCACACTTAAGTTATCAAATGAGGTGTAAAACAAAAGTAAAATGGAGTTACAATGGAACAAGTTAAAATCATTTTTAGACTAATTAACTTAGTTCACACTTCACACTTACTTCCTCTTCAGAAATTTATTTCTTAATTTTTCTCATTCCAGAGGATTAATTTAAATAAAAAATTAAAAAAATATCAAATGGATTTTAAAATTAAAAAGTTAAGAATGAAATGATGAACCTACTCTGAACTATTATATAGATGCATGGTAAAACACTTTGAGTGAGGCTACGGTACTATGCATAGCACGGATTGGTCCGTGCTACGGCTCAATAATTGAGTTTTCAAAATCCTAACGGTCGATCCGAACCGTTCAACATGATTATAAAATGATTATGTACTTTCAAACCAAATTTTACATTTTTTCGAATTTTTTTACTATTTTTTTAGAAGGTAGAAAATCACTGTTTTTGGATGGTCCAGAATTTTCAGATCAAGTGATTTTCTACCTATCTAAAAAAATAGTAAAAAAATTCGAAAAAAATGTAAAATTTGGTTTGCAAGTACATATTCATTTTATAATCATGTTGAGCGGTTCGGATCGACCGTTAGGATTTTGAAAACTCAAATATTGAGCCATAACACAGACCAATCCGTGCTATGCATAGTAACCTATCTTTCTCTGACTTGTTGAGGAGATACCGAGGCACCTTGAGGGTTTGACGCATACTGGTACTGCTGGATAATTCTTTGTTGAAGATTTACAAAGTTAAGAATTTTATTTCTTAAAATCATATTAAGTTATTTTTGCGATTTCAAAGTCCAAATAGTCGATCTGAACCGTTCAACATGATATCTATATTAAAATGGGTTTGGAGACAAAATTTTACATTTTTTGGAACTTTTTTTTGTATTTATTAAGATGTGTACAAAATTCTTGTCTTCAGACAATTATGGACCATTGAAAAATAGCAATTTTAAAAAAAATCTAAATAAATAGTAAACAATTTCCAAAATTGTAAAATTTGGTCTCCAAGCACATTTTAATATGGAGATCATGTTGAACGGTTCAGATTAACTGTTTGAATTTTGAAATCGCAAAAATAATTTATAAACATATGATGTCAAGATGTATCACCATAAAATGATGTAATTGAATCCCTCTTCATAATAAAATGATATATTCGTATAATATTTTATTTTTTAAATGAACCTAGAGGAAAATTAGTACCATCTAAACGACTTCTAATTTGCCATTGCAAGAAGAGGAGGAACGGAATTAACTTCTTTAACCAAGTATATAGTCCAATAAATAGTGCTTTATGTTGGCAGGTTAATAATGTTAATTTGGTGTTAATGATTTAAGAGGTGTCAATTATCTATGGATTTGCTGGTTATAAAAGGACTTTTGAGTCCTAACAAATAGCAAATTAATAGCATGTGTGTGTGAGAGAGTTCCGCTTGGTAGCCAGCTCCAAATTAAAAAAAAAAATAATAATAATTAAGAACAGAGTTTTAGAGCGAGAGAGATATTAACGAATTTGTCTGTGTTGGTTATAAGTTATAACTTAATAAAGAGGGTAAGACCACCTATATCTCTGGTATAATTAGAATTTCTAATCTGATATGGTAGTTTCAATCCAATTTCAGGGATGTTAGAGAGTTTTTTATTTAGAAACTATGTAGTAAAGTTTCTTATTAAGAAACTGTTTATAAACTCTATGCTGACTAAATGATTGGCTAAAATTATTTCTCTTTTTGAATTTGTTGTTGATTTGGCTTAATAGAAACTCTAATATTAATTTCAAGAATATGAGAGTTAGAAACTTCAGAGACATTAATTTTTAAAAAGTGGTTGACAGTTATTTAAAAACTCATTTGAGTTGCTGGAACGCAGTTGCTCTAACATTCAAGGAGATGTCTAATAAGCCAGCCTTTTCCAATATTTGGATGCTTGTAATTTATTTTTCTGCAAATACAGTGCAATGAAAAAGGGGAGTTAAGGGTTCTCATGGAACTATGGAAGTGATGCTCCGTTTTAGCCGTTTGATCTGCGCTGAGTTTTGCGCGAACAAGTTAAATTCGTGGAGTGGTTAAAATTTGTGCGAATTTAAATTCTTGGAGTGGTTAATATTTGTGTGAATTTAAATTCATTCGTATAAATCTTTTTGCAACAGGTAAAATCGGACACAATGTTTTGCGATTGTTCATTGAATTATGACTAGTCAAATGAACAGGTGTCAATAAAAAGCTTTCAAAAATTAAGACAATATAATAAAATACTATCAAACAAGAAAATTGATAAAATCATCATTTCTTCTCCTTTAACTTATTTAATTCCCCTTATTTAGTCTCACAAGTCACAACCAACAATGTACTTTCCGAACTTTCAATATCATAAATTATATATTAACTCGTACAACGGGTCAAAGTAGGATGATATTACTAGTTATGAGTTTGCAAATTATTTGTGAATAATTTGTTTTTTTATAATGATGAATTGAACGTCGAATTATTCGGTTGACCGAACTTTGACCGAATTATTTGCGAACTTTACAAAATTTTCCGAATTTTATAAATTATTCGTGATTTTTTTCCGAAATTTTCTCGACTTTTTTTTGCTCCCTTGTAGGACTGAAATTTTCGGTCCGGATAATTTTGAATCATTCTTGAATTATACCCGAATTAGTATCGAATCACAAATACTTAACCTCGCGGAACTAAATATGAATAATTCATTTGTATTTTAGTAGGAATTAGAAGTAATATGGTTAGAAACACAGAAGAAGACGCAAGAGATCAGAAAAGAAGGGGAGCGGATCTCACATGCACTCTCTCTCCTCACTGTCAAGTTGAATACAACTGGTGCAACCGTGCAAGTGCAACATTAGCGTGTTTTATTTTAGAATAATAATTTGAGTGCCCTCAGTTCAGTACTCCAAAAATTCCCGCACCCTATTTATAAAAATTATATACTATGATCTCACTAATTATATGATCTCCACTAATTATTATTTTAAAAAGATATTATATGGTCCCACTAATTATATGATCTCCATTAATTATTTTTTTTAAATCCCTGCAACACTCTTCTTTTATGGTCCCCACTAATTATATGGTCCCCCTTTCCCAGTCCTTGCACTCGTTCTCGCGTCAATCTTCATTGATATAAATACTTGGAGGATAAGATAGTAACACTTGAAAAATAAGATATTAATATTTTGATGTGTAACTTGTTATGATTATCCTTTTTTTAGTCCCCCAATCGTCCTCGTGTCAACCTTCTTCTAATAAAGTAGTGAGGACCCCGTATCACCACATCAACTTTTCCCAATTGTTCCCGTATCAACATTCTTCTAACAAAAATAGTTGACCACATAGGTATAAATATTTCAGTGCATATGTATAAAAACTTGCAGTACTTGATATTAATACTTTCAGACGTCATCCAGTGTCATATGTAAAAAATACTTACAAGTATAGGTATAAATACTTGCACGATGAGTTATAAATACTTGTGTGCCGACGAGCCCGAAAGTACGTTATCATGGATCTCATTTGAAAGAGAAATTGCGTAGAAGACGTTCGTGGTTTTAGATTAGCAAAATTCCTCACAGATCGTCAGAAATATGGATGAGATTGAACGAAGAAAAAAAAATCATCTCTAAAAATGTGTATGGTCCCCTATGTAGTTTAAGTGGTCCTCACAGATATTTATAGTGCAGGTACGTTTGGGAGATTTGATTGGAGAAATAATATTTACGTAAAAATTGTTCACCTCATAGCTAGGTATAAATATTCTCGTGCATAGGTATAAATATGTCCTTACATACGTATTAATACTTTAGAAAAAAAATTCAATGCTGGAGTTTTTGCGGTTCTCCCAGGTAGTTATGGTAGTTATGGTGCGGGTATAGTGCGGGTACTGTTATCAACTTCCTTTATTTTAGTATTGCAATAGATATTATACACCTGGTTTATACAGACATTCAACAAAATTACAAGTTAAACAAGAGACGGTCCAGCTTGCTGTTTAATTCCCATCCATTAATTTCCATTTACCAGCTGTAAATTATTCGATTCACAAAATAATACAAAATTAAAGTAGCAAAATACGATATTGCACTTCTAATCCATTTATCAGCCGTAAATTATTCGATTCACAAAATAATTCAAAATCAAAGTGGCAAAATACTATATTGCGGCAAAGCCGCATTAATCATTCTATATTTTTTTTCAATTTCTCTGATAGCCAGAAGTAGTCCTTACATTTTATTTTATTTTTTTCTATTCATACTTGACACCATTGAAATCAACTAGCATGCAAACATTCATATGATGAAACCCAAAATGCGCAATGCATTCTTTTATTTGAATTGCTACTGCTTCTCCTCCGCCTCTGGCAAACGAGAGCCCATGTACCAGCGATAATTGTGTTTGGAGATTCAACAGTTGACACAGGCAACAATTTGCCCCTGCGGCCGTGACTTCTACGGCAGGAAACGCACCGGAAGGTTTTGTAACGGTCTTCTTTTGATGGACTTGTCTCAGAGGCCTTCAAGCTTCCACCAATATTTATCCATATCTTTCTTGATCATCACTGTTAAGCACAGGACGGAATTAGAAAGTTTAGATAACTAGAAGAGGCTGGAACTTAAAATGTATAATATGTAAAACTCCGTTTCTCTTCTTTAAACTTCGTCCAATTTCTTTTTTTTCCACTTCTTTAGGCTTCATCTTTGACACAACATCTCTCCTCTCTCTCGGTACTATCTTCTCGAGCGGAGGAGAGGAATCGGAGCCGATCGGAGCCGACCGGACTCGAGAGTGTGGTATCATCGGAGCTTGGAGCGGAGAGTTCCATCTCATTCAGAGTGCGACGGTGAGTAGATCCGGTCGTCATCGGAGCGCGGCGGCGGTCAAAGAAGCGGATCCGGTCATGAAGTGCGAGGAGAGAGACTGGAGTCGAGCGAAGCCGAGAGTGCAGTATTATCGAAGCTCGGAGCGTAGAGTCCCCATCTTGATCAGAGCACGACGGTGAGTAGATCCGATTGTCGTCGGAGCGTGACGGCGGTCGATAAAGCGGATTCGGTCTAGAGCGAGATGAAGATTAAGTTATTAGGGTGATTAAGAGTGTATATAAGTAAAATTAGAAAATTAAAGTAGTTTAAAGAATTTTATGAAAATAAAATAGTAGATCTAGAAATTACGGTCATTTGATCCATTGTAAATACGTTTTTTATAAATGAAATTTGTTAGTAGTCATTTAAAGCACTAACTTTAAAAAAAAAATACATTATGTGTGGTCATTAGAATTTGAACTTAAATGTATACAACAACTAAATGAAATTCTAACCACTAAATTAGAAGCACACATTTAACATTCACGAGACGTCTTTATGAAATTTTCCTCATCCAAATATTACGAACATATTTATATTTTTGCATAGTTGATATAAACACTATTATATTAGGAACTTTTATATAAAATGTATGCAAGTTGAGATTGTATGAAAGTTCAGATTGAATGAATGTTTAATTTTTTCCGTACAAATGTCTAAAAATATACAAGTATTTTTTTTCATTTCATACAACAATGCTAATAATTAGCCCAATAAATTATGAGTTATTTATTTACTTTTTGTTTACGCCATTTCTCTTTCTGGGGCAAATATTTTAGAGGTTAGTAAACTTTCTAGAGCTAAGATTTGATATTATTTTGATTCATCCTTTACAGATTACTAGAATTTCTTAATCTGTTCTAAATCAAATCATCTATTTGCCTGTCTTCAAATAAGTGAGTGACCTCATATGACACTTGTCACTGTCATAATGCCAACCACGAAAACAAACTATTAAGTATAAAGCATCAATGCCAGTCTGACCTAACTAACCGGAGAAACTAATTTCTTAAATTCCAGTATTACTATAAATGACCGACTCTGCTTCTGTACCAGTACATTAAGAAGTGGGAAAAGGCATCTTTCATGCATGTAGCCAGCCAACATTTCTGTACAACCAAGTAGCATTAATGGAGCCTTCCTCTAATTGAATGATTGATTTTGAGCCTTAAATGCTGTCCTGAGCCTCAATCGTGGTTAGATCCAATGCAAATACACAACTTATATAAGCCAACAACAAGAAGGGCAGCTAGTAATGGAATCCATAATCATACACGCATACCAATTTCCCTATTGTCAAAGTACAGAACCATGGAATGAAGTAATGATATGGGACCGAGTCATAATTATGGCTTTGATTTGATTTGATAGTAAACTAAAATTTGCGACTTCTAATGTAACTAACACGTGATCTTTCATATGTAACAGTATCTAGCACAGTAGGGAATGATATTTTTTGGGAAGATAGAGACTAAGGAAAAGAGTTCCACTGTCTAAACTTTATTTTTTTACCAATTTCTGTTACCTTTTATATACTACCAGTCCAAAATGTATATCCTGGCAAGAGTAACAAGGGTTCAATTTTTGTATTATGATTAACGGATCACAACAAACCAGCTAATGTTTTTGAATCCGATAATAGGAAAACTAGGAGGCACATCACCCATGGGATCAATTACGGATGCAATGGCATCAAACCACCTCTGTCCCTTATCGTTGCTCTGTGGTTACTGGTTACTGGTGCTATCCAGCTTTACCTGGTCCCTGGTATTTTGCTTCTTATGGTCAATGATGGGACCTCACCTTATATATATACTAGTTAAAGTGATGTATGCTGTTATATACTGGTTGTGTTATTCCCAACAAAAAAGGTATAAAGAATGTTACTGTTAAGATAACATGGTTGCAACCCATGCCTGATTTACTGATCCATTAGCTTTCTAGAAGATATGCTGGGACCATAAGAAAAGCAGAATAATATTTTAACATTTTAAGTTCATTTATTGTCCCTCCAACCCCCCTAATACTCACTCAACATATATGCACATACTCATTAAACTTTCCAATTAGCTTCCCTTGCCCATAAGATGAAGCAACAACACAGGCAATGCATTCTTTTATTAAAACTACTATTGCTCCTCCTCCAAGTTTTTCAGACAAGAGCCCGTGTATCTGCGATAATTGTGTTTGGAGATTCATCAGTTGATGCGGGTAATAACAACTTTATACGTACCATAGCGAAAAGCAATTTTGAGCCTTATGGCCGTGACTTCTATGACGGTCAACCCACCGGCAGGTTTTGTAACGGCCGTCTTTCGACGGACTTTATCTCAGAGACCTTCAACCTTCAGCCGATTATCCCTGCCTTTCTTGATAGTCAATACACCATTGAACATTTTTCTGCTGGTGTCTGCTTTGCCTCTGCTGCAACCGGCTTCGACAATGCCACTGCCAATATCCTAGTGAGTTTAATGAGTAAAAATCACTATGTTTGCTTGATCCCATTTATGGGCAAACTTTTTTTTTCTTTTTTTGGTCAGACTAATGAATCATCCATTAAGCACATCACTTGTTTTGTAGTCTGTAATCACACTTGGTCAACAATTGGAGTACTACAAGCAGTATCAAGATATGCTAAGGAGCTTCCAAGGAGAAGCGAAGGCCCAAGCAACCATCAGTGAAGCATTGCACGTAATCAGTCTCGGCACCAATGACTTTATCGAGAACTACTATGCTCTGATTGGAAGCAATCGGTCGTCAGAATTCACGACAGAAGAATACACGGATTTTATTGTAGGAATAGCTGGAAGTTTTATTCGGGATATTTATAAACTAGGAGCCCGCAAAATAGAACTTGCCGGAATTTCACCATTTGGTTGTTTACCACAAGAAAGGGCAACAAACCAAGCTAAGATTGGAGAGTGCAATGAGGACTATAACATGGTTGCTCAGTATTTTAATGTAAAGTTAAGAGCCCTGGTGAATAAACTTAATAAAGAGCTGTTCCGAGTGAAAATTGTATTTGCAGGTGTGTATGATCTCTTCTTGGATGTGGTTCGCAATCCAACTGCTTACGGTGAGTATAAATGTTTAAGGTTTTCAATCAACTATTCTAAATACATTATTTTATGAGAGAATATATATTTGTTGAAGTTGGACTTTGAGTAGAAATTTTTTGTTTTTAGGCTTGTATAAATTGTTATCTTTGAACTAATTCAATCTTATTGGACCTGGCAACTGCCTACCACACCCAACAAAAAGTATGATATTCAGTTAATGCCCTTTAATCTCATTTTACTAGATTTGTCAAGTAAAATGCTGAAAATTTAACCTGGCTGACTGGCAACATATATAATGAACACAAGCTGCAGTAGATAACTAATAGTACAATATAATAATTTTCACAATAAGAAATAACTGATCTAAAGACACTAATTAAATTTGATTTGCAGGATTTGAGAATTCTTGGATGGGATGCTGTGGTACTGGATTGTTTGAGGAAGGAATTCTATGTAACATGAATACCCCTACTTGCCCCGATGCGAGCCAATATGTTTTCTGGGATGCTGTGCACCCGACTGAGCGAATGTACCAGATTATTGCAGATTATACAGTGAGAAATGCATTATATGTTTTCTTGTAAGTATTTATTCAATTAAACATCCCACAAAGATTGGGATAGTTGTTATAAACCTATATTTGGTTGATCTAATATTGCTTGTGGTGAAGATCTGTGAACAAACTACTGACATGGAGTATTGAAAAATATGAAAAGCTAAATAATTGCTGTTCTATCAGCTTTGAGAAACTTGTAAGATAGATGAAATTCCTTCGCCCTACATGAGAGAATTATATCTTCCACAAATGTACTTTCTATTACAGATAAATCTCGAATTCAGTATAGATAGCAGAACATTATAGATTTTTCTTTTTCCGACTTTAAATTCAATAGTTAGTTTCAACCATCGCTCATCACTAACTTGGACGGTGAGGTAAGCTCATTCATTTATTTCGGTATATTTAATTATCTTTTTGGTTGCTTTGCAACGTACTATTTCATCCACCCGTCCCCAAACCAAAGCACATGGCGGGGCTCTCTTTATTTAAATGCTGCTTGACAATGGGATTATGGACCGGACCAAACCTATTTCAACACAACTTTTTTTTTCAAAAAATAATATTTTCCTCGTGTCGTGTTTTTATGTACTTTAAAATGCAAAACATATTTCTCCCTCTTAATAAAATCAAAAGTATTTTTTTTTTTTTTTTTAAAGTCCTGGTAGAAGCTGCCCAGGTTAAAATCAAAAGTAGGTTGATTGCCGCTTTCTTCAAATACAAAACAAACAAACAAAAAGGCAAAAGTTAAAATAAAAATTGTATCACTTAATCCTCGTTATTAATCTATGAATGTCCCTCAACTCTACAGCATCTACTCTACCAGTGCGTTCCGTTTTCCTTTTTTCTTTTGGCTCCATTCACTCAACTGATAATACACATATACTATATATCATTTGGCATGATCATATAACTTTTCCTTTTTCGTACGAGTTTACGTCCTACAAGCTTTATTTTGTTTAGTGTAAGAAGGTGAAATGCGTACTTGGAAGCATAATACGCCTTCCCAAACAAAAAGTAAAAAATTTGAAATTTGGATGGAAAGATTTCATTAAACCCTTCCCATATAACGTCTACTGGGCCTAAAACTTCTAAAAAAGCTACTCCAATGGCTTACATTTGTTTAGATTCCTTATAATTGGGCCCTAAATTATAGAGCTGTACATATCTTAGTCTAATAGTCTTGCTAAATGTTACTAATTAGCAAGGAAAATATAATCAGACCTAGACTTATTCAACAACCTACGCTGTTTCAACTTTCGTGAAAACATCCGCTAACTAAACTGCTAATTCGGTAACTAGGAAATTGTCTTCTTCTTCTTCTTTTTTTAAAGCAAATAACTAGGAAATTGTCACAAATAAAAACTTTGAGATGTGATTGTTGAGATTAGGGGCTCAGGTCTTGATTTTGTCTTTAGCTCAGACAACTGACAAAAATATTGAAGGAAAATATCAGAAACTATCTTTTAAGCTAAAGGCACAATAATGTTTGTTGTTGCTACTTCCTGGTTGTAAGCCAGTGTGTCAAAGTCATTCATTTGCTGGTATTCAAATAAAATTTCTAGTTTAGAAAACACAAACAAAAAGGAACAAAAATAATTAATGTTATTAATAAAGTGCTTTCCTCTTGTTTTCTGGGCTGTTTTTGCTGCTTTCCTCGTCTATCTTCTTTCTGTCCTAATCTTTCTCTTAATCTCCTGACAGCCTATACTTGAAGAAAATAATTCAATCATCGATTATAAAAGAAAAAAGCTTGATTAATGGGAAATCAGGTGATTTCAAAAATTTTATGGTCCAATATAGCTAAATGATATTAAAAAGATTTGACAAAATTTTCAGTCTCCATAAGCATAGTAAAAATTAATTATAGGGAAAGAACATATGTCAATTAATTAAAACTTGCTCTCACAACTAGTGGGTCAAAAAAAAATTTATTCAAAAAAAATAGCATCCTGCAAAGAACAAACTGCATTAGTAACATAGAAGTATAAAGTACTATATATAAAAAGTCACTAATACAAGTATGAAGTTTGGCTGAAATCTACCTAGCAATCTAGCATGTGAAGGCTGCTAATTGACAAATCAGATAGGTACAGATGAGATGATGCAGACAAGTCATTATTTGATTCAAACTTTTTTCCACTACGAAGACTAATTTAAGTTAAAAGTTAAGAAAAAATAGTATCACTTCATGATTACTAAAGGTAAAAAAGTCTTTCAGGAAATGAACCACAGAGAAATAATACCTAGAAATGCGCCTCCTTATTAAGAAACTTTCGGGAAATGAAGCTTAACAAGTGCTGGAAGCTCGGCAAGTTCAACTTGGGGTTTTCCCAATAATATGCCCTTCAATTTTTCATCACATTTTACTATGTTTTTATTGTTTACATCCTGGATAAGTAACATAACAAAGCATTAAGTAATGTGCATAAACTGCACATGGTCTCATAATAAGAAACAGAGTGAGAAGATACAACCATACTATTTTTCAACAGTAAATCAAGTTTTAACAGTTCTGTACTTCTATATGAGACTCACCAGTATGCATACACCAGGCATTACCAGACCTGTAACAGTGTGGATTCAATTTTTTTCTTTTTCTTGGCTTGTTCGGTTAATTGAATAACTGAAATCTAATTAAGACATATGAAGCACTGCTTTATGTGTTTGTACTGTACTAGGCAGTACAGATAATACAATATAGAATGTAGTAGTATGAAATGCTACATACTGCTACGAGGAACCCTGAAAATGACAAAGGAATTGAGGTTTACATTTAAGTAACTCAAGAACAATGACAATGCAATTTCTACATTCAGTCAAATTAAGACTAGCCCTGAATCAATGCATATTCTTACCTTCACGCAAACTAGTATTATAAAGAAAGACAAAATTAAGAAACAAGAAGATCAAACAAAGTACTATGCTACCATTTACAAGCTCTTCATAGCGGTTCTAGTTAAAATAATTATAAAACTCAATACCTACTCAACATGACTACATCCATTCAATGTTCATCCTCTAATTTAGTGCTGATTAAAACAATTGCTGAATATTCAATCAGATCACTTAAAATCCCTAAGAGCCAGCAACAGGTAAAGAATTGAAAATTGGGAGAAAGAAAGAGAAAATAGCAGATGAACACACCTGGAGGTTGTGTTGCTTGATATAGGACCAGACGCTGATGAAGAAGGAGAGATGAGACATCTGCGATTGCCCCGAGAAATTGCGGAGAGGGGTAGGGAGGTTGACTAGGTCTATCAGGCTCGCCAACTTCTTTGGGCACTCTCGCGTCACTGCCCTTCTCAGCACCATCTCTTCTCTCTCTCTCTCTCTCTTCTCTTTTGAAAAATCTTGGCAGGGGCCGCCAAGGTTCTCTCTCCCTCTTTGGAAAGATTGCTCGCTCGCTCGAGTGATATCCTCTGAGATATCTCAATCTTTGCATGACTGACGTGTACGGTTCTTATTCAGAGGGGCAGTATTATTTGTGCTTTGAGATTCGTGCAGAATGTATTTTAACGTTTGGGATTTTCCAGGCAAACACTCAAAGTTTGAGATATCTCAGAAGATGCGAATTCCGCTCGCTCTAGCTCGACTGTTCTCCGCCGGTAGAGAAGTTTCTGTTTAAGAGAAGGGCCCATGGGCTGATGGGCCTAAGCTCCACAGTAAAACAGAGTGGGAACTAATTTAATTTAATATAGTCAAAAGGCCTCATTGTAGTTGTAAAATGGAATTATAACTAAGAATAGCCATTAACATCTGCTGACTGCTGATAGGATCCGTATCCTCCCAGGTACCTGATTGAAGACAATTACGATCGGACGGTTTTTTAACGTGGAACGAATCTCAAACAGATCCCCTACAGTCTCTATAGGCACCGGATTGAGTTTGGTCCAAATAAGATTAATCTGGGCCGTCCGATCGTAATTGTCTTCAATTAGGTACCCGGGAGGATACGGATCCCTGCTGATAGCCTGATACAACGGATTGCTGCATCCTTTATCCATGCAAATTCAGATTTCAAACCCCTGAAAATTGCCTTACTGTGTATAGTATATAAATAGTTCATAACTTATTTTTTTATTGTATCTTCAATTTTAAAACTGTCAGACGATCTATATTAGCTTGTTTAAGTACACATAAAAAGAACGATATTTTGATTCACTATTATAAATAATTTTTGTGCTCATTAATGTAAGTTACTAATTCCTACCAAAACAAAATCGAAATATCATAATTATTTAGAAGCATGTAGAGAAAATGATATGATTCACACAAAACAGTTCCGTTAAGTTATACAAGTTTTTGAACTTTTATTATTAAAATTTTAAAAAATGAAGAATCTTACTTAAATTCTCTCATTTTTATTTGTGTCACGAAAATTTCTATCAGCCTCGCAACAAAGTTTTGCCGATATGTCTGGTGCCTGTTTTAAAGTGAAATAAACGAAATGCAACCGTTTCAAAATCTATAATACATAAAATTTGAGGCCCCAGATAAAAATTGCATACTGATCATTATTGGAAAGGAAACTGCTAAAAATGTACATCCGACTTCTATTCTAGAATTGCGTAAATACATTTCACATTTGACCTTAAAATCGTCCCAGTTGGATTATTAATACCCAGAATATCAACACAATTGCTTGAGCATATTTTATTACAGAAAGAGAGACGCCCTATCTGGCACACAAAAATTACAGAAATATCTATAGCCTAGACTGGGTGCCACCAGCAACCACAATTGTTTCCCCAGTAATGTAGGAGGCATCATCTGAAGCCAGGAAGGCAGCAGCTGCGCCCATGTCTTGCGTTGTCCCCAGCCTCTTCAACAAAGTCTTTTCTTCAAGGTCCTTTTTCTGCACACCAATTTTCCAATCAGGTCACATAATAAATTATTTTCATAACGAGAAATCAAAATTTCGATGGCTTGGGGAGGGGGAGGGGGAGGGTGCAAATTAAAGTTGAGTGATTAATTTGTAAACAAAGTACAAAGCTTAGTAGCATGCTGAGAAATTTATCCATAAATAAAAGAATACAATGACTGAAAGAGAGAAGAGATTACAGAAAACTAAGAAAAAAAAATTAACCATAAGATAGCCAATTTCATGCTTCACCAATAACTCCGTCAACATTTTTCAGAGTTAAACTTCATGAGGTGTGTTTCTACCTTACATTCTGTAATTTGATTAGGGATGACTAAGTGTAGTTTTGCTTTGACTTCACTCTGTTAAGCACCCAAAATTGTAGGCATCTGTAATCTAATAACTTACTGTATTATGTGACAAAATGGGGGAAAAGAAATACTTACAATGGCCTCATTAGTTGTGAGGAAATCAGCAAAATGTGTAGGGACAAATCCAGGTGCTATGCAATTTACTCTGGTGTTTGGCGCCATCTCTGCAGCCAAGGCCTAAGAGGCAGAAGATGGAAATTTGTAATGAAATAGGAGGAGAAAAAAAAAAGGTAAAATTCAAGTACATATTAGTTAATTAAATCAAATTATTCTTCCATCCAGGTCTAAAGAGCTTTTTAAAAAAATCAAAATGAGAAAGAGAAACAAGTATGGCACTTGACACTTAAAGCACAACCTACAAGTTGAAGCCATAGACTTTGTTAAGGAGATTTCACTTGTAATTTAATCTAGCAAAGTTTAACAAATTAATCTACTTGGGCTTACGAACGAGCTTCGCACTCGAAAATAATACACGTTTAAGTAACAAAAAGTGGTACCTTAGTAAGCCCAAGTAGAGCAGTCTTTGTGACGCCATACATCGCCAATGATGATTGTGGATTGTACCCCACAATGGAAGAAACAAGGATTACAGATGAGCCCTTGCTCAAGTAAGGAGCAACTTCCTATGCACAAAAAAAAAAAAAAAAAAAATGAATGTGTTCCTAGTTATATGCAATGAACACCATACTGCAGGTGGTGAAGAAATAACATCAATGCTTCGTACTTGAAGGATCAGGATTGCGGCCTTAACATTGATGTCCCAAAGTTTGTCGAGAACAGACTCTTTCATTTCCAAGATGTTATCCACTGATGGATTAACAGCAGCATTTGAAACCAATATATCAATATGTCCGTATTTCTGTAATAGAAAAATTATACAGGGATCATTGAATATGCCATCAGTATAACTAACAGCTGGGGGAGCATGAAGTAAGAAATACAAAGTCATTCAATAGACAACTAACCTTAATAGTTGCATCAACAAGATTTTTCCTGTGTTGTGGATTTGACACATGGCAAACAACACCTATTGCATCAATACCTTTTGATCTGAGATCCTCCGCTGCTTCATCAACATTCTTCTGCAATTCACAAATGAAAGAGGTGAACCATTTAACCATGCCAATTTATCTTCTTAGAAAAAAAAACCTAAGGCAATTAAAACAATCTTCACATCATGAACAATTACAATTTATATTTGACGGGAATAAACAATATTGGATGGTCGGCCAGTTTTCAAATTTTGTATTTCTGGATCTTCTAAATTGGCAAAAAGGAAACAAAAATTAAACTTCACATTACCTGATCGCTTTCAATTAGTACTAAGTTTCACTAATTGCTCAAATTAGAGCAAAGTACAACCTTTATTTCAAAAAGAAGACAACCAGAGAGAAAAGAAACTTTATATACCTCGTTGGGTCGAATTAGCTGGGAATCCGATCCCATTCTTACCGTCTCAACTGAAGGATTGAATCAAACAAAAAATAATTGGCGACAAAGGATCAGAGAGAATAAAAGAAAGCGGACCTGCTTACGGGAGGAAATAACGACGGAGGCTCCTTCTCGGCCGAAGCGCTCCGCTATGGCGAAACCAATACCCTGCGACGATGCAGTCACAATTGCCACCTTCCCATCCAACCGTCCCTTTCTCGCCTCCATTTCTCCTCTTCGCTCGCAAACTAGTAAGTACTAAGTAGGATGTTTTTGCTTTTTTATTTTTTTTATTTTCTTTTCCTCTCTTTCTGCTGTTTCTGGTCTGGACTTCCCTTTCTGTTTGGGGATCGGGAGAATAAGATGTTGACCGTTGACTATATCGGCGTCTGTAAATTAACCGAGAATAGATCAGACGGTTCTGATCCTATCATCTGAATCAGTAGATGCGGACAAAAATTCAAATCCTCTGAGATATCTCAAACTTTGCGTGACTTTATGGAAAATTGCAACCATTCAAATAAGTTCTGCACGAATCTCAAAGCACAAATAATACTGGCCCCGCGCTATCCCCAAATAGGCACCGGACACGTCGGTCACGCAAAAGTTGAGATATCTCAGAGGATACGAACTCTGCGGACAAACCGAGGATGGTCCATCCTTGGATTAACTATTCCCGTTATCAAACAGAAATAAAATGCCGAGAATAGTAGTGTTGGTTTTGTAACTCTATAACATCTTGATGTGTTTTCGGATAAATTACTGTTCTGAAATTAATTAGCACTTCTACCAACGTTATATTATTCTTTCACCAACAATCCTCAATTCTGATTTCGATTGCGGACTCGTTCATATCCATCCTTGCCCGTATAAAAAAAGATGAAAGAAAAAACTATGAAGAAAACAAAGAGGTTGAAGTACAAACAAGAAGGATCTTATTTGTTTAATTTGTACCGGAGAAAGAAATTCTATAGGAAAAGGCATAATTAATTGGTATAGAAATGGAATCAAATGTTACATTGTTTTTGAAATACACCCACTTATTTTAAGTAGCTGAATTATACTATTTTTATTTCCGTGCATTGTGTATGCATCATCACCTTGTACATCAGTCTTCATGTAAAAACCCAAAGATTGACTAGAATAGCTAGAATAGCAAAATTTTAGAATAGTAAATGAGAATAGAGAAAAAATAGTGATTTTCAGATTAGTGTGAAAATTGTGCTATTCGGATTAGTAAAAATGTTGTTTGGATTGTATTTGTGGAATAGTGAATAGTTATAACCAATAAAGAATAGTGTTAACAATATGCTAATTAAGAAGAAAGATAGACAAGTGGGATCTCAAATCAATTGTCACAATGTGGAGATAGCGGAAAGTTGTATCAAATTTGTTATTTCGGGATTGTGTTGACGGAAATTCAAAAAGGAAATATTTTTTCCTCTCATTTTACATTTCCGAATAGTAGTTATTCCAACATTTACAAGGATTAGAGAATAACAGCTATTCTAGCTATTCCGAATAGCAAAAATATTATTTGAATGCATATTGCTATTGCGAATAGCTTCTATTCTAAAATAGTCTCTATTCTTGTTATTCTTGTGTCATCCAAACATAGCTTTTTAGAGAATAGAAAATAAGCAGAAGCAAGGCAATGAAGAACAACAACATATATTAAAGCTGTACATCAGATGATCAAGAAATACACATTTCTGCTATAACAATTCTATATGAAAGATAGATAACCAGAGATGTGTATTGAAAAATCTCATGAAAAAAGATAGCATGCATATATAGAATCACTCCCGAAGAACTAATAAAGGTAAAAGAAAACCTTTGATAATATTCTCTTATAATACAACTTTAGCATCTCCGCTAGATGAAAGCAAACATTGGAGGAGGAACACATAATTATATAAATTGAAACTTCCAATTGGCCTCTTCATGTCCCGTGTTAATATGTCTTTACTCTAGGAAATAGGCAGTCAATGCACTGGAAGAAGAATGTCAGAGGCTCAGATTAGGAGACCATCTTATAATGTAATATATATATTTTAAAAAGGCTTTCAATATTTGGGTCATGGTAATTATTCCAACAGCATAAAGTATTAATTTTCACCAGTAACAGAACTACCAAAGTTCACCTTTTCTGAAAGCCAGTCAATTGACAAACTTTGTATCTATATGGTTGCTGATCCAGAACACAGTTTGTAAAGATCTGGTTAACCAAAGAAACTAATTTTGAAAATATGCTATTTAAAGGCAGTGTTATTTCATTATGCATTCGGCCAGAAAAGAATGCTTACCCTTATTTTTGTTCCCTTGTGTTTTTTCTGTTGAGGGGTGTCCATGTTGTAGGATTGTATTTGTGGTGTAGGAATACTTGACGGCGCCGCCACACACTTCTCCTTCTGATTTCGAACTGCACTAAATTCTTTTGTGTACTCTTGAGTAAAGTTCGGGTCGACATTCCATTTTCCAAATTTAGGTGCAGTAGGACCTTTCTGTTATGTGTGTACAACTATCTCGGATTAATCCCAAAAAAAGAAATTGCTGTGTTTTTCTTGTTAAAATTAAAACATAATCCTTTTGCTAATTTCTTCATAAAAAATAAAAGTTGAATTTCAATAGTTTACATAGCAAGAAACGGTTTCCATTGCTATAAAGTGAGGTCCTTTTTTTTTAAACAGTGACTGAAACCACCATTTTCATTTAGAATCTAGGTTCATTTGGTACCACAATCCTGGTACCAATAGGGCAGTCCTTGAAGAAGAAGTTCTAAAATTGAGGTCTTTAAAAGACATCTTACATGATTTGCCTGATACTGGTTTATGATACGTTGCTATTGTTACCTTTGCCATAAGTTCTTCCTCTCTTGAAGATAGTAAGTCGCGTCTACTGCTGTCGCTTGAAGAAGACGGATGCCGGTGATGTCGATTTTCTGGTGGTAAATATCCAAGAGCACTGGTGCTTCCTGTGCAATTGATGCCGTTATGATGATATCTATGTCAACATCAGAGAAAAAATACAGAAGAAACTAACTATGATGCGTACCAGATGATGTACCAGTTCTTGGTCTTTCATGACGTCCTTTGGGATCGTCCGGACTTGTCAGAACTTTCTGATGTTTTGCAGGTGACAAGTCATGCCTTCTTCTTTCAATCGAGGCAGGTGGCGGCCTCCCGCTCTGCCTAGTTTGCGGTACAACATTCTCAGGATTACTCTTTGCACTTTTTGGGAGTGTCTCCCAAATTTGGCCGATATCATATCCATCCGGAGATTTTACATTCCTCATTCTTTCACCAATATCAGAGTTTGTTGCAGATGCTTTGTGGTGTGAATTTGTATCTATTGTCTTTTGAATTGGAATACGATCCATAGATGATCTATCATGTCTAACTTTACGTAACATGTCAAAGTTACCAGTGAATCTAACTTTCTCTGCATTAGGATCATTCCAGACTCCGAATTCCGGAACTCCTTTCTGCTGGACAAACACAAGAGTCATTGCAAAGGCAAACTAGTTATAAGTTTTTACAGACCAATGTGTTTCGGCATTGTAGTCAGGAAATTTTGTTTTATTGAGTAAATTTGCATGTAAACTCGATTAGCAACATAATTTTGGAAATTGAGATTGTGGTCACAACTGGGAAAGTTTAAATTACACCTCAAAAAGGTTTGTGAAATTTGGACAAATATTAAATTGTTTACTCCCGTTCTCCTCTAATTATCTCCATTTACATCTTATAATTTGAACTCAGGAGAAAGTTCAAAACGAACATTTACGAGTACACCTTACCATTTCCCTCCCCTTTCACCTGCTTGGGAGATTATATCGCTTGTGCGATTCTTTCATACAAGTAAAAAGGGGCTAAATTATATCGCTTCCATTTATGTTCCTCAATTCTTCTCTTTTTAATTTTTCCCTTCAGTCTCTCATAAATATAAGCTAATTACCAAATGTTGCGAGAAAAGCAAAATTTAAAGTTAAAATTAGGAAAATAAGATGAGGGCTACAAAAACATATTGCACTCACCGACATCACGAAGAAGAAGAGCTGTCACTGCACCAATAATCTTTGTTAACAATTTTCTTGGCGAGAGAAGAGAAGATAGGAGGAGAAAGCAAAAGACCTAATATTCTATATTTCCCAAGTTGCTAGCTATGTTGCATTCTATTTTGACATATTTTAAAAGGTTTGGCAGTTGCCTACCAATATTCAAGGGAATCAGAGTAGGTCTCGGACCTACCTTGGTTCGATGGGTGTGATGACCATTCGATCTGCATCAAGATTCGTGTGCTCTGCATCAAAATCCGTATAAGTCTGTATCAATTTCCGTGTGCATAGATCTTGATGCTAATCGTACGATCCTAGAGCTAATTGAACCTAAATGTAGGTCCGATACCCATCGGACCTACTCCTATCTCATATTCAAGAATATAAAGGCTGTAAAATAGGTATTTTGAAACGCGTAAAATTATGAAGCAAACTCTGCTACTTCAGGAAAAAAATTTGTTACTAAGTTTTTGTTTAAAAATCACTGAAAAAACCTTTGACATATATCCCATATTTTTATTTGATATCCTAACATTAGAATAACCTCTATAATCACAGACATTAATTTTTAGAAAACGATTTGCTCGGCATAAAAATTATATTTAGGGCTAATCAGTATTAACGCCTGACAGTACTAGTATTTTGTTATTCATTTTTGCAAGTTCCTTATTATGTGTTAAGGGCCTGTTTGGCCATTTACTGTTCACGTGAGAAAAAAAAAATTTACTTAGAGTGAATTTTTTTTTCCCACGTGAACAGTAAAAATTAGTTCAAATTCTTTGTCCATTTCTATGTCCAATAGTCCGCCGAACAGGCCCTAAGTGTTAGAAGAATACATTTGATATTTTGGTTATTGCAGGGAGCATATAAAAAATTGACCATTTAATCTAAAAATATACAGTAATTGACCCAAATTAGAAGGAGAGTATAAGACAAGGAATTTTTCCAATAACCAACTGTAAGGGTAATGTTGACAGGCTTTATGTTCTAATTAATTATCATGACTTATTCATTTAATATGGAAAACAAATACTCTTGAATTGATCAACTCTCACGATATTTCCAGGCAATTGAATCTGCAGTTAGATTTGCTTCACCATCTATTACATTTCCTTTATATTTTAAATCCCGTGAACTCCAAAGAAACAGAGCAAAGTGGACACACAAAGAAATTCGATGAGAAAACTATACATATGTGATATGTTTATGCTCTCCTCTCGCTGTCTCGCCTCTTCTTTCATAGACAAAGTCAAAAATATATTGTAATGAAGACTATCTAGTAAAAAAAAAATATTCAGCAAGATATATTAAGAACAAGACAAACTTATTTTTTAATAAAACAAATACTTTATTAATAAGAAAGACAAACTGTGGAATTTTATTAAAATAGCAAAAATTACACATAAAATTTACAATATTTTTTAGGAATCAGAGTAGGTCCGATGCCCATCGGACCTACCTTGGTTCGATGGGTGTGATGACCATTCGATCTGCATCAAGATTTGTGTGCTCTGTATCTAAATCCGTGCAAGTCTGTATCAATTTCCATGCGCATAGATCTTAATGCTAATCGTACGGTCCTAGAGCTAATTGAACCTAAATGTAGGTCTGATGCCCATCGGACCTACTCCTATCTCTATTTTTTAACCACAGGGAAGCTTAACCCGTTGCCACCCATTTAAATTTGTCTGTCCTTTCTTTCTCCTCTCTTAGATGCAAGAATCTACATCTCTTCCCCTATAACATCCAATGCCAACTTTATTGTTTAGTTTGACAATTGTATAAAATTTAATGAACTTATTTGTAAATTTTTAACAGTGTAACCAATTTGAGGCTAGAGGTCAATCAATGTATCACGAAATGAGTGTGCTAAGCTGAAACGAACAAGCTGCTTCTATCTTTGATATGCTTTTAGTACCTTTTGATTTGAGCCATTACTGCTCTGGTTTTGTCAGAAAATTTGGAGTTGGAATTTTTTCTATGTTGATGCCATATTCATATGAATCAAACTCAGGTGTTTTTTCGAAAGAAAAGCAGGTTCTTGCTTTTCCGGATCTAACTATTCAAATTTTTTAATTTGCGTATCTCGATAAAGAAATTTTTTCATGCACAAATCTCGACGAACTTGAATAGTTGGATCTGGAAAAGCAGAGTCGGGCTCTATTCATATAAGCAGATTTGTTACACAAGCGAGCAAACAGATTTTAGAAATCAGAAAAAAAAAAAAAAAAAAAATCTGCTTAAACAAAGAAAAGTTGTGCGCTTCACTATTAAAATGTCCATATTATCAAGAACCAACTCAGGTGTTTTTCTTAGATAAAAGCACCTTCCTGCTTTTCCGATCCGAGCCAATCAAAATTGTTGAGATTTGTACATGAAAAAGTTACTTTATCGAGATGCGCAAATGAAAAATTTTGAATGATTCGGATCGGAAAAGCAGGAAGTTGTTTTTCTCGAAAAAAAGCAACAGAGTCAGATCCATATTATCACCAAGGGTTTTTTAGATAATAGATAATAGAATGATTTTGGTTGGTAGAACCAGTTTTTGCTAGTGAGTAAGACATTTTTCTTTTCATGCAGAACATCGTAGGTTCGAAATTTGATTAGAAGATTTCTGATAAATAGTTCGTGTTAGACAACTTTATCTCTTTTGATCGCGAAAAAAAAAAAAAAGAATAATTTGATTGGTACAAATCATCTTTAAGCTAGGTTGAAAAAAAAAACTAAACAAAATGTACTTTCATTCACTGTTAAAAGTTTCTTTTAATTATTTATAGTTGCAAAAGAAATATCAACCCGGCATCTGTAAGTGGAATTCAGATCCTCTCCGGTACCGTAATAGAGAATCTTTTAGAATTAGTGGATCTGGACCGTTCTTTTTAACTTGGTACGAATCTCAAATCCCAATAATATTACCTCCTATGATGACACGAATCTCAAAGCAACTGAGAGTTAATCTCAAACCGTAAAGTGAGGGGAATCTTTTACGGTACCTACCTTGAATATATACGCTTAAAAGTTCTAGAATTAAGATGGATTTTGGGACACTAAAGATAAACTTCTAACTTGAGAAGCTCATTCTTTGGAAATAGCCATTACAGAAGCCGAAATTAAAACAGCTCTATTTACTTCCTCTAACCAGGGTGCCCCAGGCCCTGATGAATTCTCTTTCCTCTTTTATCAAACTTTCTGGCGACTACTCAAAGCTGATCTTCTCCTCATGTGTAACCATTTTCATTCTCATCAATTAGATTTCCATAGAATTAATAAATCCGTTGTTTAATCCCTAAAGAAAATGATGCTCAATCTATTACCAAGTTTAGACCAATTAGTTTAGTTAATTGTAGTTTTCAATTCATTTCCAAAATACTTACTAATAGACTCGAACCAATTATGAGTAGAATAATGGATGTTAGTCAATCAGCTTTTCTTAAGAATAGATATATTTTAGATAATGTGGTCCTAGGTCAAGAAATAATTCATCACTGTAAGGTCCAACAGCAACAAGGAGTAGTTATTAAGATCGACTTCGAGAAAGCATATGATAAAATCAATTGGGACTATATCCTAGAAATCTTAGAAAGTAGAGGTTTTGGAAAAAAGTGGATTAGATGGATCAAAGAGTGGTTATATAGTTCACAGTCTTGTATTAATTTCAATGGCGAATTATCACATTATTTTTACTGTAAACGAGGAGTTAGACAAGGTGATTCCCTTTCCCCTTTCTTGTTTATATTGGCAGCCGACACTCTATGTAAAATCTTCTCTAAAGGGAGACAGCATAATACTTTAATAGGATTAGGTCCTCCATGTCTTGAGGGTAAAAATATCACTAATTGCAATTATGCTGACGACACGATTTTATTCTTACAAGTAACACATTCCAATGTTGAATCAACATGGTGGGGAATGCTTGGCTTTGAAGCTCACTCTGGGATCAAAATGAATCTTTTAAAAACTGAATTGTATCCGATTAATTGTATAGGTGATAGTTTTGCAACTACATTCCAATGTAAAGTAGGTCACTTTCCATTTAAATATTTAGGACTTTCCCTCAAAGACTCTAAGTTAGTTAAGGCATATTGGCTTTTCCTTATTGATAAAGTAGCTAGTCAATTACATCATTGGCAAGGGCAATTATTATCTCTAGGAGGCATATGTTCGCACGAAAGCGCAACGCAAGTTTCGGTACGCTTGAGGGCGTACCTTTTAAAACCGCGCTTACACTTCACGAGTAAGGGTTGCAAGTGTACAACCCCTATCGAGTAATATAAACGGGTATCGATCCACAGGGACGGGCAATTACTAGGTTAGAATTTACTAGACTTGATTAAAAACTAGAAGTGAGAAAGATTGGGTTTGGTATTTAAGTTCCTAAAGTATCAATTCAAACAGATCAAAGAATGCAAACTGATGTAATAAAGTGCTAGAAGGAATGCAAACTGTGTTTTGATTATGGATAAAAGGCGTTTCCAGGGTTTCAGACTTCATCTATGATCTGCCTCTAGTGGTACGGCCTAGTGGTACGGCCCGTACCAAGTTGGTAAGGCTAGGCCGTACCAGCCTTGGTAAGGCAAGGCCGCACCACCCTGGTAAGACCCGTACTGGCTTCCCAGAACAGAGCTTACCAGTTCGAGTTGATGCATTTCTTGCCGGTACCTTGTGCTAAACTCTTTAGAAAGGTTCAATTGACCATACCTAAGGTTCCTAAGCCTCAACTCTCGTATGTTGGATCAAGATCTAGGTTGGAATGCAATTGATTGCCTTTTAGGGTTTCTACACCTCAATTTTCATGTATTGGCACAGATCTACCCTAGCTGATTGATTGGAGACCTAAGGTACTCTCTAATCTGTCGATTAGAGGGGAATTCAACCTCTCGGCTTCAATTCGAACAAGTCTACCCTAAGCAATTGATTTGGTTGAGAGATTGAGATGATCACATGACCTTGATAGGTTTGATCTAGACCTAGAGGTTCATCATACACAATCACAGCAAGCAAAGCAAGAGATAGCAAAGAAATCACAATCAATTAATCAAAAGAGTTCATACAAAATACGAGTCAAAGAAAGTCAAAGCAAATCAAGAATCCATCTCAAAACCCTAGAAACTAAAACAACTACTCACAGCACATGTTCTGATCTAAAAATACAATAAGAGAGGTAAAGAAAGCCATGGATCGAAGGGATCGAGTGGAAGAGGCTTGATCCGTCGAGCTTCGCCTCTTTCCTCTTCCTTTCTTCTTGCTCCTAGCTCCTCAGCTCTCTTTCTCTCTCTTACTGTGCTCTCAAATGTCTCTGGAATGAAAGATGATCGAAATTGGAGAGCTCCCCGCCTTAAATAGCCTCTGCCAAGATTTGAATCTGTCAGGCCGCCTTTAGGTACGGCCCGTACCAAAGTGGTACGGCCTGGCCGTACCAGGCGTGATGAGCTGAAACTGGCCAAGTCTGGTACGACCCGTACCAAGTCTGGTAAGGGCAGGCCGTACCAGATCATCCCAAATCGCCATTTCTTCGTGTATTTTGCTCCAAACCTGCAGAAAACAAACAAACACTCAGCAGTACCAAATTCTAAAGATATATCGATGAAATGCACATGATTCAGGTGAATTAGTGCACGAATCTAGTACTAAAACAGGCCTAAAATAGACTAAATATGCGAGGTATCAGCATACTTACACTTCTCAATGCTGTCCTATCAGCTATCCCACTATATACTTTGTCCTTAGTTCGAGTTCCAAAAATAATATTTAGGAAAATAGATGTCATTAGAAATAGATTTTTATGGCAAGGCACCTCTAGATCTAGACGAAAATACGCATTAGTGAACTGGTATAAGGCTTGTATAGAGAAATTACATGGTGGCCTAGGAGTATTGGATCTCTATAATATGAATATTGCTCTCCACCTCAAATGGTGGTGGAAATTTCATGACTCTTCCTATCAGGGTTTATGGAAAATAGTTATTCTCTCTAAATACTATTCTAATACTCATTGTCTCCCTTACTCTTCATTCTGGAGAAATATACAAAGATTAGATCCTATTGGCAAATTAAGTGTATGTTATGAACCATATCACAAATCTCAGATCTCCTTTTGGCAGTCACTGTGGTTTAATAATTGTAGTCTAGCTACCTCATACCCTTAATTATATACCTTGTGTACTAATCCCCATATTACCCTTGATGCTGTTATTAATTCTCAAGGATTTGCACTTAACTTTCGAAGGACTTTAGGTGGTACTTTATTGGTTAACTGGCATGAGATCCTCAATTTAGTTAGCACTTGTAGTTTTACTCACCATTTTGATAAATTGGCTTGGCGCTGGACATCAACAGGGAAGTTTATAGTAAAATCAAGTTATCAATTCCTTAATTTTAGAGGTGTAAGCCAACAGAAATACATTATATGGTGGGACATCCTTATTCCGCCAAAGATAAAAAATTTCATGTGGTTATTGGTTAATCATAGAATTCTGACCAAAACAAACTTACAGAGAAGAGGTTGGACTGGAGCTTTAAAATGTCAGTTCTGCCCGGTAGACGAATCCACTAATTAACTTTTCTTATTGTGCCCTTTAGCTAAGCAAATCTGATTTTGGTTGGGGAACAGTCAAGATATTTTCCATACTTGGCACTCTATTTCTGATATTTTTTTTCTTTTTCAGGAACTGTAAGCACGCTTCAACAATCAGGTTTTTTAATTGTATTTGGAGCTATGTGTTGGACTTTATGGAAACATAGAAACGAAATTATTTTCTCTCAAACTCCAATTAAAACGGCTCGATTATTATGCTTATCATTTCAGTTTGTGATTATTGGACAGGATCATTGGAGAAGAAATTCAAAGAAGCTACTGCAGAATGGTTGCCTTCTGAGATACTGGCTATTCCACTTCGGGTGTGGGATCCCAATGACAGTCAGATGATAGTCTACCCAGGTGCCGCAGAGGATGGGAATATGGTCCGAACTATAGAGGAGGGAGCTGGCTCTCCAGCTGACTAACCCAATGAAGACTCATCAATCATTTTGTACAGATCCGTTCTTCGGATCAGTAGCTTTCAGCCCCTTACTATGTGGCTTAGTCCTATCTTACTTTACGCTTACTATGTTGTGGTAGATTATTAAACGTAGAGCTTTTGGCTTTTGTTTTTTCTGTGGTTACTTTATACTTTGCTGAAATTACTTTTGTCCAGTATCGTTGTAAATTACACGCTATGGTTTCTTCAATGAAACGGGCACTATTGTTGCCTTTTATCAAAAAAAAAAAAGTTCTAGAATTCAATTTTCATCTCATACTTATATAAAATATACTAATAAAGCATTGAACAATACTACAATAGTCATCTCATCCTTAATTATTTTTTGAGATTTCGTTATGGGTGCACTTATTATAGTATGCATGGTTGGTGAATCGTTGGGCCGGAACAGGATGGGCTGCCGTGAGGGCTTTGTCAAATATACCAGATCAACCCTGTCACACAATGGATTTATCGAGAACCGGATTTGAAACGGTTTAAAAGAATGGGAGAGTTGTTAATTTGATCTTTAGTAGAAGGCTCGTTCTATTATTTCTTTTTTTATAATGAAAATCTTATTTATATATTTTAACATGAACGCCATGGATGCAATTTGAGAGGGAGATGGTATAATTGAGACGAAATCGTAGGCAGTGTGCCCGATCTTAATGCGAATCAAATACCACAGGCAGAATATCAGATCGAATTTGATCTGATGTCCATCAAATCATCTTCCCTCCAATTGAAACGGTTGAAGTAGAAGTTTGGGAGGGAAAAAGGGATGAATAAAATGGAAAATGCATTTCTTAATATCTAACTTTGTATTTATAGATTTATTATCAAACATGACACAACTAAATAGAGACGGATGTAGTTTAATACAGGAGATCCAAAATCAATTTACTAGGAAAATAATATTGTCTTACCCTGGTCTGTGATGTGATGTGAGCCCGACAATCCAATATATTTTAATCTAAAACATATTCCAACAATCTAATCTAATGCAATATGATGCAGAGCCCAATTTCATTCACTGATCCAATTCGTTGAGTTAATTGGAATTCACTCTCTAATTTCTCTCCCCCTCCGCTGCGCTCTCTGACTCAAAAACTTAAAAAAAAAAATTAAAAATACAAACCTCTCTGCTCTGAGCTCTCTAACTTCGAATAGAAAAACAAAAACAAAAAAATCCCTTCTCTCCACTGACTCGAAAAGAACAAAAAATCCAAGTGAAGTAGCTGTCCGCCTCCTTGCGGGAATGGACTCTGCTGCTTTTCCGATAGAAAAGCAGAGTCCTACTTTTCTGCATCTCACCATTCAAAATTTTCCATTTCACGCATTTCGATACAGAAACTTTTTCATACACAAATCTCGACGAATTTAAATAGTTAGATTTGAAAAAGCAACAGAGTCGGACCCCTCCTTGCGACCTTACCTAATTATGACAGAAATCCCGAATCCGCCCTACAACTAATTATTCAAAAATTTCTCTTCGAAAAAGTGACGCACTGGCGACTTACCGAAAAGAAAATAAAAAATTTCTTAGACTAAATTTTGTTTCTCACGTTCTTTTCTTTTATTACAGGACAACTGAACGGATTAGTTTCAACGTGTTCTCAACATCTCATGTCCGCAAGTTATTATAAATCATTTCATCAGGCTCCACATACGGAAATTAGTGCCAGTCAAATCATATCAAACTAAATAAGACGCGACAAAAAACTTAGGCTAAGAACAAAATTACTTTCTCTAAGAAATTCTAACACGTTTCTGATAAAGATGGTAAGCCATATGTTTCAATCAATGAAGTCATTGTATCCAGATTTAATACCTGTTTGCAAAAACAACTTCGCTTCGATTTAATTACCAATAGATGTAGGGAAAACATTGTTTCTAGGTCTCTAAACGGATATGGATATCCATCCGGATATCCGCTTATTATCCGAATTCGGATTTAAACATATACGGATATTTTTTGCATAGAGAAATTTGATACGGATACGGATAGAGATACGGATAATTCTTTCAAAGTATAAACGGAGCAGATACCCGTACTATCCGAATCTGAAATTTTAACTTCTCCGCTTTACTGTAACTTGACTTTCAGCGGTTAATATTCCATAACTCCTCTCTATTCTTATATTTTCTCCATTTCTTTATTTTTTTTAATTTATTTTTATTTTTCTTAATTGTTTTTATTTTTTTTAATTTAGTATTTGTACTTAAAGTTCATATGACTCAATTATCCGACAATTATTCGTTTCGTAACCGTATTCGAATCCGTAGATTATCCGCTCCGTATTCATATCCGTTTAAGACGGATTTGATTTTGAATTTTAAATATCCCTTTACTATCCGTATCCGCTCATTGAAAAACGGATACGGATTTGGTATCAGCATATTATCCGCTTCGTTTACACCCCTAATTGTTTCTCATATAAAAAAAAAAAATTCTAAACACGAAAAATTAAAAAATAATTAGCGCGGAGCAGCAATTCAAATGCTTTTAAAAAATGGAAGATATCCGATCAGTCATTGATACGTGAGAACAGATTGAAGTAGGTTGCCTAAAAACTTTGCTTGTACATAATTGAAGCATTGTCTGATCCATCAAATAAAAAAAATTAACTAGTTTATAACTATATTAAATCAAGTTTGATGCAATAATTCTCCGAATGCTCAAATTGCACTATGACCATAGAATTGAAAGGGAAATATTAAAGAGGACAATAACTTTTTTCTTGATTGAAACAACAAATTTCGATTTTCCTCTTTTATCTTTTTTTCATCATCAAGTATTCAGAAATTTCACTCCCAAATTCACTTAAATAACTAGCTCGTATTCTATCCCATCCATAAAATTAGACATTTTCCTTTTGTACAAGAAATTTGCCGGGTGTATAGATCAAATTAAGATCCAATTAAAAAAAAAATCAGATCCGCCCATCCTCCATTGAAGACCAACTTTTTCTATGCAATCAACACTCATACACCCCCCTCCCCACAACCAGCAAGATCAGGTATAATTGAGAAAAAAAAAAAAAAAAGGTGAGATAAAAAAAAACATGAATAAAAAAACGGATCTTTCTTTCGTCTTTCCTCTACCTTTCCCAACTCGCTCCTACTACAGATCAGAGGCACAAAGCGGTCATCGATGTATCTTCGCCACAGTCGTCAGGCGGCGGGACCAGGTTGAGATCAAACGGCAACGGCTGTCTCCTAAAAGCGGACGCCACGTCACCTTCTACGTCATCAATCACCGACGAATTGGAACCACAGTCGCTCCGGCAGTCCTGATCGGCCTTAACCTGACGAGGCGGCCCCACTCGTCTGACAACGGCCACCGTACGCCGGGGCCCGCTAAAGGACTCAACGGTCGAGCTGAGATTGCTCGTGGTTGGGTAGACAGGGAAGGAAGGCGCGGCCACGGGAGAGACGCGTGCAACCACCTCAGGAGGTATAAAAGGGAAGTTGGTCTTGGCCTTGGGGCCGCGGAGTGCACGTGCAGCTGCGTCGTACGCCCGGGCGGCACCCTCGGCCGAGTCAAAGGTACCAAGCCAGACCCGCGATTTTTTTACGGGGTCGCGTATCTCAGCTGCGAACCGGCCCCACGGCCGTTTCCTGACTCCTCTGAATTTTACATCTGTTTCTCCTTCTCTCATCCTCTGAGCCATTATTCTCGACAAGAAGGAATAATAATTATTACAATAATAACTATAAGAGAGTTCAGAAGGGGGAAGCTAGCAAAGGGTGGAGGGATTTTTGCGATGAGAGGGGATAGATTATTGCTTGGTAGAGAGGGGATACATAATTATGGTGGGAGGTAGAACTTTGGGAGGGATTACCGTGTGGAGGAGGGGATGAGATGGGGATGGGATGGGAAGGATGGAGATGGGAGGAAGGAGAGGAAGGAAGGGGAAAGAGAGAGGGAAGGGGGAGAGGGGCCCAAAAAACTTCTCCCACGAACCCACCGACTTGATTGCTTTCGTCTACCACCTCCCACCTCACCTCCCGCCCTATCCTATTCCTGCCACCCAACCTTTCCCTCCTTTTCTTTCTCTCTTGCAACGCGTACCCGAGAATACTCGCAATTAACATACACAACGTTTAAATGAATCAAAGAACAGGAGAGATGAAATTTTGATACAATAAAATAGTTAAATATTTATTGTCATTATTTTTATTCTCTTTGTGAATTTTTTAACCAATGATAATGTAATATTAAGAAAAAATTTACTGTACGTTTATAATGTGAAACAAGCTAACATAACAAAAGTCGAAGTTTATCGTAATCTAATTGTTATTTTCAAAGATTTAAATAGCGTTTATCGCGTCATAGCGGAACGGCTGAAAAAACGCTATAGCGGCGCTATTTAGAACCTTATCATGGATTGCACGGTAATAGCGTCATAGTTTCTATGGTCCAAAAACACTATAGCGGCGCTATAGCGTGCTATTTAGAACCTTGGTTATTTTTTATGGTTGCTGCAGATATTAGCATAACGAGAGTATAAAAAGTTACAATTTTTATTTTTATTTTTTCATCACCGAGTTTTTTGGAAGTACAACATTGTTGAGTACAGAGAAGGAAGTAATATATTTTGTAAACAAATATTTGTTATAATTGTTATTCTTCAATTTCTATCAGTCATATTGCAATTTTTCTGTTTCATTGCATCCATATCGTACAAATCATAAATTGATACATTTCATAATTATTCTTAATATAAAATGGTAAGTACCACTAAGAGTTCATAGAATTTGTATGTTTTTATTTCTTTTCCTTAGGTAGGTAATGCATGTTCTTAGACTTGATCGAAATCGAAAGTTTTTGCAACAAATCATCCACGAATTTGCTAATGCTAGAACAAAATGGAGTACAAGTACAAAATCATAACACAAAATAAATTATATATCCATACAAGTCAGGATGTTATGAGACCAAACTCTCATTGATATTAAACACTTCTTGTACGTCAAAATTAAACACTTCTTTTAGGTTTTTACTTTGCTGGTTACAAGGGCGGTCCTACCCTGGAATTTTAAAATTAATTTTCAAGTACTAGGTTTTTGAATCTTGTCCCACCCTGGAAAAAACAAATACCCTACCCTGGAAGAAACAAATGCCCTCTTATCTTTCTCCTCTGTAAATTTTTGTATATCATGTTTAGATTTGACAAAAAAAAATTTGGCATGTTGATTGTTTTTTATTTAGTACCCGATTAGATAGTAGATTTAAACCCGATTAGATATTGGACCCGCATAAATATTATCTTGCCCTACCCTGACGGAAATCCTAGATCTGCCTCTGGCTGGTTATATTATGTTGTTTGTGGCATATATGGATTTTGGACCTTTGTTACTCAGGGTATCATCTGCTGTGTGAGATATTCCTGAGAACGTTAGTATGTCACTTAAAGTTTCCGCAATGAAACGGGTGTATGCCTTTTATCCAAAAAAGATGATTCGGGTGGTTTGAATGTTAGAAACATATGCCTACGGGTCTTTCCTCAAAAGAAAAAAAAAGGAAACATATTCGTAATGCCTCTTCATGCATTAATCTTCATTACTCTGTCAGTTCACGTACCAGTTTGTTTAATGATTTTTTGTACATACCTGAAAAATCTAAAAAAAATTAAATCTGAAAATGTCATCTAAGTTGCTTCTTACTTGAGGTACGGTTTATATTCATGTAGAATTGTGCTAGCTTTTCAGTCTGAGACATGCTTGACTGTCTCTTTATGATTAAGAATCAATACAAGTTCAACATAATCAGAATAATATGTATCAACTTGATTGTTGTATACTTTTATTGTTGCATGCATAAGTAGAATATGCTCCACATCTTTTATCTCCGTTTTTAAAGTCCGAACAGTCTATCTGAACTGCTCAACGTGATTTTCATAATAAAATATACTTGGAGACCAAATTTTATATTTTTAAAAAAAATTTACTATTTTTTTACATAGGTACAATATCACTTTTTCAGATGGTCCAGAATCTCCTTAAAACAGTAATTTTGTAACTATCTAAAAAAATAGTAAAACAATTCTAAAAAATATAAAATTTGGTCTCCAAGAATATTTTATTATGAAAATTCCGTTGAGCGTTTCGGATCGACTGTTCGGATTTTGAAAATGTAAATAAAAAATGTAGAACATATTAGATCACAAAATCACAGTGCATTTAAACCCTCTTCTTTAAAATTAATGATTTATATTTTTACTATTTAATGATTGAATAGTCGCGTACTTTTCCTTGTGCCATCGAGAGCTAGTGGAGTGCACATCAGGGTACATACTCTCGAGTTTTCATTTAATTGGTTTTATTTGGCTTTTTGTTTAAGGTGTCATTGGGAATCGGGTGGCAGAACTGGAAATGACGATAAGGCCCTCCTGGTTTGGTTTTGCTTGAACCGTTGGGTCGATCCAACGAAAACGGTTCGTCTCATACTTCATTCAGGCCAACTCGACTGACTTTTATCTTTGAAAATTTATTTTCTAGTTTCTCCGGTTTTGTGACAGTTTTTAAGAAACAAAAAACAAAGAAAGGGAAAACAACCAATTTTATTCTTTTCTTTTCTTTTTTGAGGAAAAGGGGAGAATTCATTGGTTAAATTGAAACCAGAACAATGTTTACGTCAGAAATTGACTGCATTTTTATATAATTTTTAACAAAAAAAGAGGATTCTGGCGCCATAAAAAAATTTAGTGGGACAAATTGTTGCAATTTTGTTTTTCACCGATATTTGAAAAGAGTTCTAACAATCAATTTAAATTACTGACTTTGCTTTTTTAAGAGTGATGTGTATAATAAAATTTTATTAATTTTTATTTAGTACACATATCAAAATCGATCTATTGCAATTATATTAGTAGATTGATTCATCTTTTTTTTTTTAAGAATCTTGGTCTTGATCAACACGAACTAAAATAATTATAAAAATTTACTCCAATAATCTTCTATTGAAAAAAAATTCTAAATACAGTGATTTAAACTTGTCGTTTAAATTTTAAGAAAATACGTCACACCAAAACGGAACTGAAATCCTCCTGGTAACGTGACGCTATAAGCCTATAACCATAGGAGTAGATCATGGAATCCAACTCTGCTGCTTTTTGTTTTCCTGCTCTCCCCTGCTCTTCTCTCTATCTCTCTCCTCTTTCTCTCTCTAGCACGTGCTTCTCTTCCTCTCTCTACTCTTCTCTTAAGAGAGAGATAGACAGTAAAAGTCAAGCAGGGAGCTGCTTTTCTTTGTAGAAAAGCAGCGGAGTGGGATCCGTAGATCATGATGCATGCATGGAAAATATCATTTGTAAAATATAAGATAAATTATGAGGAAATTAAGCATTCATTATCATTATAGTATGCCTATTTAATATTTTAAACATATATTATTGAAATTGTGCAAACAAAAAAATTAATATGTTCCCATCCATATGGTACAAATGAAAGTTAATTCGTCCAACAAAAAACCCTTCTAATCCGCTGTGAAGCATCAAAACGAATATATTCATTCCACGTTAGGTGTTCGATCTGCCAACAGCTACGATTGAAAGATTAATTTTTGGATTTAATCTCAGCTCTCCAATCACATAACCTATCTTCTTTTGATTAAATACATATGTTTTATGTGTAGAAGTTTAAATTTAGCTACAAACATACTCGACACACATACCGCCACATGATGCGTTACAATAAAAATTAAACAGACTCTAAAATTTAGCGATATAATTCTCCGTTTTCTTATTTATTTGTTTCCTTATTTCTCCCTCTCCAATTGAAATTTTCTATACAGCGGATCACAATGCAAATCAATTTTTTGTTCACTTCCTTATTTATCTACTTCCTTATTTCTATACATATTACTGTAATAAATCTAGAATATATTTCTAATTTTGTTTTTTTATGAAAATTTGTCATTTTGTATGATAATTTATTTTTGTTATCTTATTATATATTCTGTTGCAACACACGGGCATGATACTAATTTAAATATATATTCGAGTAACATAGTCGGATGACGATCTTCCAAATAATATCCAAATTTGGCGAAGCTTATACATACCAATCTAAAAATGGAAAATATGTCTATAATTAAAAGTTTACCGTTTGGAAAATAAAAATCTAGAGCATATTTGAAAATGAAAAATTTGCTAAAAAGTTTCTCATAAAAAAATAAAATTGGTTTCAAACATTCAATTGATTAAGGTGAATATGAAAATATTAACCTAGTGTTTATTTATTTGTACAAATTCAAAATATTGGTTAGTGATAGTTGTATTGGATTGCATGAAGTACACAAGTTCCGTTTATATTCTCTACTACATAATTTATCAATATTTGTGAAAACAAAAGTGTTTTTTTAACTGTTGATATCATCGCAGAAACTACCGTCGGTAATCACTAGGGGTGTTCAATCGGTTCGGTTTGTTCAGTTTTCAACCGAACCAAAAAATTTCGGTTTAAATGGTTCGGTTTTTCGGTTTAAATGGATCGGTTTGATTAAAATTTTGAATTATTTCGGTTTAAATGGATCGGTTCGGTTTACACTTTTCAAAACTGACTAAACCGAACCGACCGAATTATATTGGTTCAAGTATATATGATTTATATTTTGTTTGGTTCAATCATTGCTTTCTTTCTTTTATTTTAGTTTAAATATTTTAGAACATCTACATATTTTGTATGAAATTGAACAACTTGTGTATGAACACGTGTAATTTTCATTAATAATGACACCAATAGGTTTACTTCGGTTCGGTTCTTAACCGGTTTATAAGTTTAATCGGTTCGGTTCGGTTCTATTTTTAAAAACCAAAGAAAAGTTTGATTTTATTATTTTAGTTCGGTTTCAACCGAACCGACCGTTTGAACACCCCTAGTAATAACGATACTCTTGAAAATAACATTTTCTGTCAACTTACCTCGTTAATAGTCACTTTTTACTCTCAGAGATAGTGACAGATTTTTGAAAAACATACATTAATTTCAAAGAATATAGCTGACTTTTTTTATGCACCTAACATTAATAATTATCAGAAAAAATCAATATAGAGCATTCAAAAGTTTTAGTATACTAAAACATCACTCCTAAAACTCTTTACACAGTATGTGCAACATGTAGCCTAGTTAAAGACGTAGCTTCAGGAGTTACGCGATGGAAATGAAGCGAAGTGGAGGAAAACAAAGGCCTGATCAGATCTTATCAGAGCTGATTACTTATTTCACAACTATAAATTTTGAAAGAGAACAGAGGAATGAGAAGGAAAAATAAAGATAAACTTCGTATAAAATTTTGACCTTTTTTTCTTTCTTTTAATAAGATAATTCTTAAACACCGTCTTACTTTCAGATTCATCAGGATGCAAGATGTGTATTAGTAAAAAATGGTTGACGAGAAAATTTGAAAGGTGTATAGAAGTTCATCATTTAAGCGGGGATGGATCCAAGTGGAGCCAGGGAGCAGTTGCCCTCTCCTGAATTTTGAAATTTTATGGAGATTTATAGGTCTGGACCAACTTTGCTCCTTCCTAGAAATCTTTTTGCCCCCCTCTGGAGTTCTGATCTGTAATTTGAGTTAAATTTAGGGTTAAAATTAGAATAAATTATTTGAATTTGGATTGGTAATTGGAATTAGAATTCGGAGCATTAGAGATTATAAGTTATAACATTGTTTTTATCTAGTACCCGGTTTGCTATTTTTTTTGCCTCCTGATAAAAATCCTGAATCCGCCCATACATTTAAGTATTGTCTCACTGTAATAGAGAAGTCTAAATCATAAACAAAGGTTCCAGTACAAACGATTGAATCAATTCGGTGATCGCATGGATACATTCAGAAACGTACATTATGTTGATTATTTAGTAAGTTCATATGATATAAATTTTACTTCAAAATATATCCGATTGACTTGAAATAATGAATTATAATTGTTTGAAACTGATCTATTTCACGAGTGATGTATTTACATGCATTATTTATTAGTATTTGAACTTTTTTAGTTTAATATTAAGCGGTAAAAAAAATAAAGTTTATAAGTTTATCTTAAAACATTTATTTTTCAATATTTTTTTATCACTTAACTTTATACTAAATAAATTTGAAAATTCATACAATTTGTCTGTAAACACATTTCTCGTTAAATATATGATTCAATGATTTGATTTTATCGTTAAAGTCAATTAGGTATTTCAAAATTTACCAAAGAACTTGATGAGAAATCTAGTTCTACTCTTAAAAGCTTTCTTAATTTGTTACGCGCAAATTAAAATTTTCAATAAATTATTAAATTATTATAAAAATGACCATTTCGACAAAAAGTAAAACGTTGCATATGGAATTGAAATGAAACATTAATTATTGGAGTAGAACTAAGGTTTTCTTAAGCTCACCAAGCTTCTTTGTGAGCTTAACTCAAAAATTTATCGGATTGACTTCAAACGATGCATCCAAACTGTTGAAACAGATATACTTCATGAGTGATGCGTTTACATGTCAAATTTTTAAATTTCTGAACTAATTTAGTATGAAGTCAAGCGGTAAAAAAAATAATTTACAAGTTCATTTTTTATCATTTTTTACCGCTTGACTTTATACTAAACTAGTTCGAAAAATTATAAATTTGACATGTAAATGCATCACTCGTGAAGTAGAACGGTTTCAACAGTTTAGATTTGTCGTTTAAAATCAATCCGATAAATTTTTTAATTAAGCTCACAAAGGAACTTGGTGAGGTTAAGAACACCGAACGATATTTCGTGAACAAGTTATTTAGCGTGCACGAAAAAAAGTCAAACGCGTGTATGTTGTTTGGAGAGCTGTAGGCGTTAGCTTTTCGTAGCTTTCAAAGAGGCAAAGCGGGCAAGACAAACTGACAAACAAACAAATCCATACTTCTCGAGGGCAGAGGATTTGTTCTGCAATAAAAATCATTTTTAGAGTACACCTGGAGTCCATCTACTAGTTATCTAGGTACGTATAAATTTTTATTGTAGCTAATTAAAATTAGAGGACGGTTCAAATATCTCTCCATCATGTAGGGCTGTCAACGAACTGGCCCGAGCTGAGCTCAGCTTGTTAATTCTAGACTGAGCTCTTACCGAGCGAGCTAAACCTAGTGCATCCGAGCTAAAATCTCAGCTTGAAATTGTGACGAGCTAGCTCGCTCGGTCTGGCTAGATCTTGTTTTAACTAAGCTGAACCGAGCTGGACCGAACTAGACAGTATAAAATGCACACAAATTGATGCCTAGCCGAGCTAGCTCGCGAGCTGGCGAGCAACCTAGGCCCCAGCTTGAACTCGTTAATTCTGGACCGAGCTAGTGGCGAGCTGGCTCGTTAACAGCTCGGTCTAGTAACGAGCGAGCTGTTAGCGAGCGAATCAGGTACGAGTCACGAGTCACGAGCTTTTTTGCCACCCCTAATGTCAACTCATGTCTCTATTTTTAAAAACTTTAATAACCCAAAATTTAAATTATAAATGTCAAAATAAAGCTGTTAGATGTGATCTATGTTATTTTCTCTATGTGCTTATAAAAAATTATCACATTTTAATTTTATTTTTATGTGAATCAATAAGTTGAAAAATCAACGTCTAGATATTATCCACATTAGTACATTTTTTACAAGCTCTTGATGACAACCAAAACAGAGTTGAAATGTCGTATTTTTTTACATGTGCATATAAAATGATGTATATCATATCCAACGATTTTATTTTGAATTTTAAGTTTCAAATTTCGAGTTATTAAAAAATTTAAAAATAGAGACATGGTGGAAGCACAAAAAATGAAAGCATTTTAAAAAGACAATTCGGACATGCAGAACAAATCGGACATGCATTGTGTCTGTCTTAGATTTGTGGAAATATTTTTTTTTAATATAAACTATTTATGATATTTTAACTAATATTAAACTATGTTTGATTAATAATATAAATTATCTACAAACATATAACTATTTGTTGTTAACAACACAACACAATTTTCAAAAACGAAATTGAAATTAAAAAAAAAATTAAGAGGAGAGATGGTATGACTCCAATCAGGGGCGGAACTAAAAAATAGAGATTGAGGGGGCTGAAAAATCAAATATAGTGCAATTTTATTTTATAAGGGGGGCTAAAAGGTATGAATACATATAAGAATTACAAAATTTAATGGACTAAAGTATAAAATTTTAATTTATAGGGGTGGCTTAGCCTCCTTTACTCTCTACTATGTTCCGCCACTGACTCCAATAGCAGGCGACAATTAGCACACTAAATTATTTTGTTTTTTTATTCAAAAAAAAAAACAAGAAAAGAGACGGACTTAATCAATTAAAATAATGCCGTGAATAAAAAGAACACAAAAAGATTGAGTTACGCCAAATAAATAAGAAGAAAATAGAAGCCACCGTGTTACTTTTCTTTTCTTTTTCCAGGACCGAAGTAGGTGTGTATTAATTATTTTGCTTATTAATTTGGACTCGCCTCCGTGTCGTTGACAAAAGCAAGGGTTGCCGTTGGTGACCAAATTCCATTTCTCAACAGCAAATAAAAAGATCATTACAAATTTTCATCATTGAGCCTTATTCCTCACATTTCCTCTTCTTTTTTTTTTCAAGAAATACAAGTGGTAAGGACAAAATTCGAAGTTAAATAATACAAACTCTTGTAACGACTAAGGAGATATCTTGAGGTGTTGCGGAATAAAATTAGAAGAGTAAATATTTAATTTAGAGTAAAGTTAGGGTGTGATCCGCTTATTTTATAAGTTGTTTTATATATTTATTTATTATTTTTTTTTTTACCGATTGACCTTGTACTAAATGAACTTGAAACATTTTAAAATTTTGCGTGTACATGTATCACTCATGAAGTAGATGAATTTCAACGGTTTGGATTCGTCGTTTGAAGCCAGTCTGATAGGCTTTTGGAGTTATACTCACCAACCCTTCTTAGTAAGTACATTATACCTAGCTTTGCTCTTTAATTTAAGTTAAATCAGCATAAGTTGTGTTATGTTTGTTGAGTTGTGGAATAAAATTAGATCGGTAAATGTTGAACAGAAGAGAGAAAGGAGAAGAAACGGTCTCTTTAATGAATTCGTATCCTCTGCATTAACTCAAAAGAGAATCTTTTGAGTTAGTGCATCTCGATCATCTGATCTGTTTTAAGAATCGTGTGAACTAGATCTGCACTAATATTAAAGGACCCCCTATGTTATAGACACGAGCCGAATTGGTTCCGTTTAAAATCAGACGGTTGAAATTTATTAACTCAAAAGATTCTCTTTTGAGTTAATGCAATACGGATCCCTCTTTAATCTCCTAAATAAATGATTTAACTTGGATCAATTTAAAATTAAAATTACATTGTTTTAAGTCGGTGTAACTATTTCTCATTTGATAATCAGAATGAGGACTAAAACTTCTTATTCTTTCGTTTCATCCTCAATCAAACAAGACAATAAAACATCAATTTAGAACAACACAAGTGGGTCTCTACGTGTATAAATAATTAGACTATACACAGTACTAGTGATACAGATTTGTGAGAAAATTATTTGCAAATATCATTCAGATATATCAGTAGAATAATATCTTTTTGATAATTTTCTCTGCAAAGTCATACAATTTAACGAAAGGTCGCAGATTTGAAATTTAAATAAAGAAATTATTTGTAAATATTAAATAGTTAAGTGACTTGATCTCCAACTTTTACTAAAAAAAGTTCATAAATTTAACTTGTATACATACACCTCAAAAACTTCAAAATTATGTATTTTTCCGTCTAAAGTTATTTAATAAATTAAGAAATAACGTTAGAATATTCTTATTCAGATAATTAAAAGTAGAATAACAATCGGATAGTGTTAGTTTTAGAGACTGATAAAAAAAACTTCACAAAGCACGTATTTTATAAAGAAAATTGATGAAATTCATGCAACATTGAGATGATAGGAAGAAATTGTGATTTTGAAGGGTTGAAATTGTGCGTTTAAATTTTGCACGGAAAGTATGTAATGGTAAAAGTTTTTTTATGGATGAAAATTCTAGTGTACTCTCTCTCTACACTACGTACGCCTCCCTTTGCATGGTTCTGAAAAAAACAAATACAACAACAAAGATCTGTTCAGTAACATGGAAATTTTGTAGGAATGAAATTTTTTAATATGGAAATGAGAATTTCAATTTATCAAAATCAAAATCATTTAATTCGTTAAAAAATTTAGGATATAGGTGTTTGGCAAATGTGTGGATGTTGGTTTTTTTTTCTATTTTATAGAAGATATAATACTAAAATTAAACTATATTAGTGTATTGATGTTAATTACCGATTATGATCAATATAAGAGGAGAGATCCAATTACACCTTTTTTGGTGACACACTTTGACACCTACTATTTTTAAAGTCCAAATAGTCGATTTAAACCGTTCAACATGATGGATATATTAAAATGTGCTTGGAGATCAAATTTTACATTTTTTTGATTTTTTTTGCTATTTATTAAGATGGTTACAAAAATCGTTGTTTTCAGACCATTGAAAAACAACGATTTTGTAACCATCTTAATAAATAGTAAAAAAATTCAAAAAAATGTAAAATTTGATCTCCAAGCACATTTTAATATGGTGATCATGTTGAACGGTTCGGATCGCCTGTTTGGATTTTGAAATCGCAAAATTGACCTATATAAAAAACGGTGTCATGATGTGTCACCAAAAAAGGTGTAATTGGATCCCTCCTCTCAATATAATTGTATATATCAAATTCTCAAAATATTTAAATGAGTGAATTGACTATACACTACAGAGTGATATCAGAGTGAACTGACCACACACTGCAGAGTGATAAATGAGTGAATTGACCACACATTGAGAAGTGATATCTTAGTGAACTGACCACACTGCAAAGTGATAAATGAGTGAATTGACCGCACACTGAAAAGTGATAAATAAGTGAACTGATCGCACACTACAAAGTGATAAATGACCATACTCTACAGAGTGACAAAGGAGTGATCATGACTACTTTCATTTAAATTATGTTTTGTTTAATTATTTTTAGTTTCGTGATTGATCAATTATTATTGTACAGTTAAAATGCAATTAGAAGTTCTTATTAGTCTTGTGTTTCAATTTTTGTATCTATGTATTTTAAACTATTTTAGCTTAATCACAATTTATTGATAGAATTGAGTCATGTCGTTGATGATCCCATGTGATGAAACAGCTCCGCCAAATTAATATTTGAAGTTTTGTATTAAACTGGGTCAAATTAATGTACTTGATTACTCCGCCAAAATTATTAAAGCAGCTCTCTCTTGCCAAGAAGTAGCTCCACTAAATGAAAAAAATGGAGCTTTGACCAAATTTGTTTTTTCCATATATAGTCACAGTCGAAAGGGAAAAGGGTAGCTATTTGAAAATTTAATTGAGTCAAATACTCTAATGCCGAACATTTCCTACCGACATTTTTATTAATACCTACGTTCAATAAAAATTATTAAAAATACCCACGGTCTCAATTTTTTTTTAAAAATACCCATACCGGCCAATTATTGGCCGGTACCGATTAAAATTCCCGACCGGCCAATTATTGGCTGGTTTTGTGATTTTTTTTTTATAGAGAAAAATTGCTAAAATGCTGAAATGAAATCTAACACAAAAAAATTGAATTATTTTTTTAAATATTTGTTAGAAAATACGCTACGAATAGGGCTGATTTTGTGCTAAAATACGGTAAATTACAATAATTATGCTAAAATACGGTAAATTTACTAAAATGCTGAAATTACAATAATTATGTAGAATTATGCTAAAATACGGTAAATTACGCTAAATTACGTATGAATAGGGCCGATTTTGTGCCATCTTTCATAAATCATAAAAAATAGTAAAAAAAATTCCAAAAAATAATAAAAATTTGTATTCTACAAGTTCATTATATAACTAATTTACTAAGCTACGTAGATTGAATAATAAAAGTGAAAATCTCAATCGAAAACTTCAACTGAAGTTTTGAGGCCCTTCTCTTTGTTTTTTGGCGATTCTGAATTTGGCAATCTAGCATTGCTAACACGGACGATGCGCATTTTCGCAAGCTTTCCGAAAAGTGGTCATTTGCTGAAATCGGACACTCGAGCGCCGTTTTATGGCCGTTTGAAGTTTCATCGTCGTTTTTCCCCTTCTCAGTGAAGATATCATCCCTATTCGTACGTAATTTAGCGTACTTTACCGTATTCTAGCATAATTCTACATAATTATTGTAATTTACTGTAATTCAGCATAATCAAGTAATTTAGCGTGTTTTAGTATAAATATGCTAATTATATATAAAAAAATGTAATCTAGCAAATATTTAAAAATAAATTCTATTTTTTAGTGTTATATTTCAGCATTTTAGCTAATGTCTCTTAAAAAAAAGTTAACATAATTTAAAGTAATCTAGTGTCAATCAGTATAAATTAACATAATTTCAAGTAATTTAGCGTATTTTAGTATAAATATGCTATCAAAAAAATAATCTAACAAATATTTAAAAAAACAATTCAATTTTTTTGTGTTAGATTTCATTTCAGCATTTTAGCAATTTTTCTCTAAAAAAAAAAAAAAAAAAAAATCACAGAACCGGCCAATAATTGACCGGTCGGGAATTTTAATCGGTACCGGCTAATAATTGGCCGGTATGGATATTTTTAAAAAAAATTTGGGACCGTGGGTATTTTTAATAATTTTTATTGAACGTAGGGTATTAATAAAAATGTCGGCATTTCCTAGGTGAAAATGCCAACATGTTACTTTTACCTACAAAAATCCATGAGAAACCCATCTACGTAACATACATTGAGAGTTATTGAATTTATATATTAATGTCATAATTCGTATGTTTTTGGGAAATAAATATGCTGTCAGGAATATATTATTCTGATTCTAAATGTTGATTTTCGTTGAGATTCGCGCATAAATAAATTCTTTGTTGAGATTCGTGCATGAAAATTTGAACGGCTGGGAACAAAATAACAGGTTCCTATTATTCCAAAGATTTATTTCCATGCTTTCGAGAACTCGTATCCTGTGTAGTTCTTACCGTGTAGAATGAGGAATCTGCACCCATCCGTTTTAATCTGCATAAATTTTAATGAAGCTAGCACAAATTTTAAAAACCCTTGTGTTCCCCTCTGACAAAAAAAAAATGATCACACGACTGAGATTGCATACAGAGGATACTAATCCTCCTTCTGAGCTGTTAACTTTGTTGCAACAAGGGAGATACTACACCATATTGAAACCTCTAAATATTGACTTTGCAAAGGTTTTCATGAATATTGACTTTGCAAAGGCTTTCGTGAATATTGAAACCTCTAAAATGATCACACGACGGTTTTTATGAATATTGACTTTGCAAAGGCTTTTGATTCTATCAAATGGAAATTTTTAATAAATGTGTTCAAGGCAAGGGGATTCCCGCCAAAGTGGATAAATTGGATAGAGGCCTTGCTTTATACATCAACACCGAGAGTTATAATTAATGGAGATGTGTCTAATTTTTTCAAACATAAGAGGGGGTTTAGGCAATGGGACCCCCTCTTACTCATGCTTTTTAACCTCGCGGCTGATGTTTTTCAGAAAATGGTGCAAGTTGCAAACAAGGCCATTGGGGTTGGCATCACAAGACGGGTTAAAAAATCACTTCTAGCTTTCCAGTATGCAAATGATACGACAGTTATCGCTTCGGCCAATACAACCAGCCTTATTTCACTTAAGCTGATAATTCAACTTTTTGCATCCATTTCAGGGTTGAAGGTAAACTACAACAAAAGTATCTTTATCAAATGAGGAGATGCCTTTGGTTGGTGCAATCTTGGGATGTACCCGAGCACAATTCCCGGTTCAGTACCTAGGCATGCCATTAACAATTGCGAAGCCTACTAAGGAAATGTTTATACCCTTGATAGAAAAAGGTTGAGAAGAAATTAGGTGGATGGAGAGGTAAAATGATATCAAGAGGGGGACGATTGCAACTTGTCCAATCGATTCTATCTACAATACCAACTTACCATATGATGTGTTTTAGATTGCCACAATGGGTCATAAATTGATTGGATAAAATAAGGAGACAATTCCTGTGGAGAAAGAATGAAGACAATGCAAGAGGCATATCTCTGGTGAATTGGAATGTGACGTGTTTTCCTAAACAGTGGGGGGGGGGGGGGGGTCTTGGGGTGATAAATCTCAATATAGCTAATATAGCATTTCTGTTAAGATTGTTGTGGAAAATGTACTGTCAACCGACATCACTGTGGATGATAATAATTGACATGATTACAAGGAAAAGACCAATCTTACAGGGCCTTTAAATATGGACCAGAGTAGGTTCATTCTTTTGGAATCAACTCCAAGGGTTGAGGTGCATATTCTACTGGTGTACCAGGTAGGAAGTAGGGAATGAACACTTTATCTCCTACTAGTTCGATACATGGCAGGGACAACCAAAGGCTCTGCAATGGGGACATGTAGCAACACGGCATACTATTTCACTTAGAGAAGCATGGTCGATACAAACACTTATCAATCATGATTGCCCCCCTGACACATCTATCATTTTCAACTTGAACGAGGACCGACTAGTGTGGCGATGGGAAAGTGGAGGCTTGTACACGACCAAGTCGGTTTATAAAGTTTTAAGTGAAGCACACTACAGCTTTACATGGGAGTGCAAAATGCCGGTAACGGTTAAGATGTTTGTATACTTTGTACTGAAAGGTAAAATCCTAACACGGGATGTGTTGCGAAGGCGAGGTATGAATTTTGGATCACATTGCTCCATGTGCAGAAATTGTTCATCTGAATCGATTGCTCATACTTTATACTTGTGCCCTTATGCTGTCTCGGTATGGTTCCATGTTTAAAGACTACTCAATGGTCCAATCATGAAACTGGCAGGTACAGTTCACGGAATATGGGATAAATCCTGGGAAATGGTGCGAATCAGAGGTGCAATGCCCAAGAGAGAATGGGTAGTTATACTGGTGCGAATCAGAGGTGCAATGGTCCATGTACTTATACTGGTAAAGCTAGCACTTCGTCGTTGTGACTGATCCAGATCCGACAATATTGGACGATGAGTTTGCCGGATATGGATGAGTCACAACGGACAAAGTGCTAGCCTTACCAGTATAAGTACACGGAACAAACTCATCGTCCGATGTTGGAGGCTCTGGATCAACCTTTTATTTTTCAATCTAGAGTCGTAGGGGTTTTCTACAAAGTCATCGTCTGAAATTTCATACCGAATAGGCCGTTTAAGAAATTACTCCAACATACATACTTGACAGTTCTTTTTATCACGGTATACTTGATAGTTGTTATTTTTTCTCTCATTTTTACATCGATCACTAATTGATCCTCCTCTTGCTAGGCCACGATAGAACGATCTACCTCGGTTGCTATTGTTCATCCCTTTGGCCCCCGAAAAATCGTCTCCGAAATCGCCTTAACTTTGGTTCTCATTTTTATTCTCAATTGGTTATTTAATGGCTGGTTTGAGTATTTAAAAAAAAATTCAGCTAAAGTGGACGTTATTATTATTTTATAATTAACTGAATATTAATAAAAATGACAGTTGCCATTGCATTATCCAAAAATCAAAACTATGGACTAATATTTTTTTTCACCGAAATTATCTTGCGGGTTTCATAAAAGAAAAAACCATACCTTGTGCCGTCCTGTCGATAATTCCGGTTTTGAGCTTTGACTGGCAAGTCAGGGGTAGAACGGGAATTGCACGAAACAGGAAATAGGAAAACTGGAAAAGGGGTCGGCGCGCCTTCTCTGACCGCCCCATCTTTACCTTTTTTTTTCTCTTTCTCGTTCAGCGTGAGCATGACTTAAGCAGAACGCTTCTCCACAGAAGATGCATCGACCAATAAAACAGAGACGCGTGGCCATTGCAGGATGAGCAGCACGTCTTTTAACAGTAACAAAGCCGTTCTTTTGACCGCTGCGAGCCTGCGAGTTCTTCGCCTTTCAAGTGGGGCGTGGTGTGGGACCAGTATTTTTGGTAGTAATTAAATGGACCGGGTCTTAGTGAACCGTAATGGAAAGGACGAAATTTTTCCGGAGAGAACGTAGGACCGTTGACCCCTGTCGTATATCACGGCGAGTGTTTGCTGCTGAAAATTTTCAGGGATTCCCAGTCCCTGTACGCCTGTCCCACCGACCCAAATGCCCGATTTTTAAATCATTTTCAAACTTTTATGCCTTGCCTTGTATATTGTTAATTGAGTAGAACTAGGGTGCTCCTAAGCTCACCAAGCTTTTCGTGAGCGCGACTCTAAAACCTATCGAATTGACTTCAAACGACATTTTCAAACCGTTAGATGTTCAATCTATATTAAAATGTGCTTGGAGACCAAATTTTACATTTTTTGGAATTTTTTTACTATTTATTAAGATGGTTTGAAAATCGCTGTTTTTATTAAAATTCTGCACCATTAGAAAACAGCGATTTTCAAACCATCTTAATAAATAGTAAAAAAATTCCAAAAAATGTAAAATTTGGTCTCCAAGCACATTTTAATATAGATTGAACATCTAACGGTTTGGAAATGTCGTTTGAAGTCAATTCGATAGGTTTTAGAGTTGCGCTCACGGAAGGGCTTGGTGAGCTTAGGAGCACCCTAGTTCTACTCTTGTTAATTTGCATTTGTTGTGTACATTTTAATTTTTGTAATATTAACGTTTTCGTTTCTTCTGTGCAAGCCCTTTAGCATTTATCTAATTTATGTGCTTAAAATTGTAGGATCCCGGAGTGGATTTAGGATTTTCGTCCGGAAAAAAAAATCGAATCATATTTAAATAGTTAATTGGGTTCAAACTTATTAGCATATCAAATACTAGATAATAGATTTATGCTTTGACTTTTAATTTTGATTACCAATTTGAATTCAGGTAAATTATTTTAGTTTTAACTCTAAATTTAACTCAAATCACTGATTAAAATTCCAAAGTCCCCCTCGGGGTCCGCCCCTGGTAGGATTCAGACACTTCTAGGTAAGCCGTTTATAATTAAAGGTCACAAGTATTTTTTTTTTTAGAGAGGTGAATGTAGGGGTGTAAACGGAGCGGATAATGCTGATACCAAATCCGTATCCACATTTCAATGAGCAGATACAGATACGAATACGGATAGTAAATGGATATTAAAACTCAAAACTAAATCTGTCTTAAATGGATACGAATACGGAGCGAATAATCTAGAAATACGGATTCGAATACGGATACGAAACGAATAACTGTTGAATAATTGAGTCATATAAATAATCCACCTATATAACATAATATAATATAATATAAGTATCATAATCAAAATATATTTTTTTAGTGAAAATATTTTTTATAGTAATGAAAAAAAAGCAAACAAAAAAAACAACTCAAGCTGGGTTTTGGTTAAGGAGACAAGACTCGAAATCTGTTGGGCTTTGCCTGCGCTCCAATGGTCCAATTACATTTCCTTGTACGGTTCTACCAGCTCTCTCTCCGGGACTCACTTTTTATCCGGTCCGGACTTCCATTTAGTCCCACAATTAAAATAGAAGTATAAGGTGAAGCATTTATATATACTCCAACCTCCTCTTCAATACAGAGAGAATATTATTTTATTCAATTAATATCCAGATTTGTATCCGGGTAATATCCGAATCTGTTTAATCGTTTTCGGATTATAAAATATATCTAGATTCGTATTGGATTCAGAGCGGATAAACCGGATCCGTTTACACCCCAGGCGAATGTCTAGCTTTGTAAACTTCAACGTCCGTATAGACCTCCCACACGGAAGTTGCTGTGTTTTGTCACTGGAAAAAAGTATGGTTCTTAAGCTCACTACTCACAAGTATATTTTGAACAAGAGAATGATACTTGAAGACGGGGGCGGATCCATAAAGGCTCAGGGTAGGCACTTGCTTATTTCTAGATTTGAAAAAAAAAAGAAAAAAACATTAGCTCAGTGCAATTTTTCTCTTGTGCCTACCCGGATCCGTATCCTCTGCATTAACTCAAAAGGGAATCTTTTGAGTTAATGAATTTCAACCGTCTGATTTTAAACGGAGCCAATCCGGCTCATGTTTATAACATAGGGGCCCTTTAATATTAGTGCAGATCTAATTCGCACGAATTTTAAAACAAATCGGACAGTCGAGATTCATTAACTCAAAAGATTCACTTTTGAGTTAATGCAGAGGATATGAATTCTGCCTACCCGACCAAGAATTGTGCCTATCCTGGACCCAAAAAAAAATAACAAGGCCCATGGTCTATTCTATGGAATTAGAGTAGGTCCGATGCCCATCGGACCTACCTTGGTTTGATGGATGTGATGATCATTCGATCTGCATCAAGATTCGCGTGCTCTGTATCAAAATCCGTACAAATCTGTATCAATTTCCGTGCGCATAGATCTTGATGCTAATCATACGGTTCTACAGCTAATTGAATCTAAATGTAGGTCCGATGCCCATCGGACCTACTCCTATCTCCTATTCTATTCCTGCTGGCCTGCTGTTGCGCTGGAATTTTTGTCGCTACTCCACTTGGCAGTAGACTGGGACGGGCTTGGATTTGGTCTGGTGCAAACCAACTTTATGTATTTTATGCAATCTTCTTCTGACGGGACATTTAATAAAGGTGAATTGTTGCCTTTCGGGCCAATATAGTTGAATCCTTCTACTGCAGTCTTAAATTATGGACAGGTAAGTTGTATGCTTAATCTTGATTCAGCTTTATTATGAGATATTAACATAAAGACAGAGAGGGAAAAAAAAGAATTCGTTCCTCTATTCTACTGGTTGTTGAATTTTTTTTACTGCTCCACTTAAGTATCTCGTTCCTTTTATACACTGTTTGATGAATTGGTTATATGTATATTATTGTAACGAATTACTATTATGGTTGAATCTTCTTTTATTCTTTTGGCTTTTACATGTTTTATTATGTTGATTGTTTTTAATCTAGTATCCGATAAGTTAATGGGTTTGAATCCGTTTAATTATTAGAATTCAATTAGTGTCCTATTCTGATGGAAATTCTGGATCCGTCTCTGCTTGAAGATGCGCGTGCTTTCACTATTTTTCATAAAATAAAAATATTAGTAGATTATTCTGTAATAGTAATAGAAAAATAAGCACAGCGGAACAAATAGCATGGTTAAATAAAACTTGGACTGCCATTTTATGGCGTAGAATTAATTATCATAATCATTCGAATAAATTATATTTTCCGTGTTTTAACATTTCGAGAGTTCATCAAATAATAATTTATTTCAGTGCAAGCTACTAACAAGCAAACGATGTTTATGTGTCAATCAGTGTAACGGCACACAAACACTCTCTGTGGCGATAATTAGAAGTTTCATGCTCGATATATCTGACGAGTAAACAATCTCTGCTTGTCAAAACTTTCATTTTATTTTTAATCTTCCCTTGAAGTGCCGTCAAAAACAAAAGAATATGATTCGCGAACAAGGGTTGTATTTATAAAAAATCTTAAATGAAAATATTTGAATTCGCTCTTATTAAAACGTATTTAGCAAGTTGATCACGAAAAATCATATAGAAAATGTCATGTGATTTTGACTTAAATTTCACTTAAAAATCTCATTTTTATTTCCCATTTTTACGAGAAAAGATTATTGCTGCACTTTTTGAGTCTTATTGCAGATGTTGAAGAATTGGACAGTATGGAGTCATGGAGCAAGAATCAAGGCAAAACGAGCATCAACGGAGAAGTTAAAAATGGGGAATAAAAATGAGATTACGGACCGCATTAGAATTTTAACTCTGAATGCGGTCCGCATCAGGAGTTGGAAGAAAACACGCCAAGACAGAGGATCACGAGACTCCAATACAATATGCATTACCCTGAACTAAAGGTTATAAATTATGCTAAGTGCTCGGCTACAGTGGCGGAACACAATGTTGTTTAACCATAAATTAGAAATTAATACTTTTGTCATTTAATTTTATAATTTATATAAATACTTATGTACTTATACATTTAGTCTCCTTATAAAATAAAATTACACTACAATAACTTATTTAGTCAAGTCAATCTTAATTTTCTGGTTTCGCCCTTGCTGGGCTGCATTAAATCTATTGCGGGCCGCATTAAGGCACCCCTTCGGCTAAACGCCCCCTAGAGGCCTGGACCCATCCCTGGCCTATAATTTATTGAACACTTTTACATATTTTATTGTAAAATATATTAATCAAGAAAAATCTCAATATAAAGTGGCTCTAAATATTGTAGATGTAAATATATGCTTAGTTTGTAGCTTTTAATCAAGTTAAATATATTTTCTAAATGTTTTTCTTGTCTTTACAGGTAAAATAAGTCTACTTTTTTAATAAGTTTCATGATTACGTCTATAATATTTTATTTTTTTTAGATTGAAACTATAATATATATAATTTTATAAACAATTTCTTGAATAATTAATCTTTCTGTGAGAATTTTTTGCGGGGTTAAATTCTAAAACCAACCCTAATTATCCTTCAAATCGAAAGTAAATAAATTAATATTGAAGTAATATATAGAGAAATCCTCTTTATTTATCTCTTTTCAGCTCTTGAGATTTATTCGGAAGCAAAATGAATAATTAGGGTACTTTTTTTCTCATTCTCCTAAAAAAAGACGGCTGGAACTCATTGTACTGACCACAGTAACAAATGAATAATTCAGGTTCGGTTCAGCAGGGTCAAAAATTCGTAATTCGGGAATGATTTGAAATTATAATATGAGACCTCAGTGCATATTTAATTCATTACCGATGATTTATTATACGAGATACTGCTTGAATTGGCAATAGAAGATCAGCTGTGGTAATATAGTCAAAAAGTAAAATGAGAAAAATGTGACTGTTTCACGTGGGTGACTGGGTTGAGATTGAGAAATGATACTGTGTGCGACAGCGCGAGAAAGTAAAAAAAAATGCTGAACAAAATGTGATAAAAACGCGAATTATTCATAAAATTCATTAAATTCGCGTTTTATTCGGTCAATGAATAATATGCCATTCGGTTCGGAAACACTCCAAAAACAAATTATTCACAAATTAAACGCGAATAAACGCGAATATTGTCATTATGGTACTGAATGCGGTATCCAGAAGGATACAAATTCACAAGTAAGATCAAATTTCTCCAAACCTGCCCCATAATTCAATTTGTCTCCTACGATCTGAAATAAGTGAGTGTCCCCTCGTATACGGTATACCAGATCGAGTAGAATATTTTCAGCAGATCAAAATTAATTCGGTCTCTCTTTGTAATATAGAGGATTTATTTTGAGATTCGTGCCAGATTAATACCGACGATTCAGATGTCATTTAGCCGGTCAGCCGGTCAGGTATTACACTGGATCTGAATTCATCTGAAATGGGATGGCCGAACCTTCTGCCAAACAACCCACTTCTAAAAGGCGTGATCAGGACCGCTAATTACAACGAGGCGCATCTCAAGGCTTAGGTTGTACGCATTCTTCCTTCCTTCCAGCTACCTCACTTCTTTACATCTCGACATCTACTTCAGAGTTCCGTGAATCAGGGACGAGGCTACAGTGTTCCAGAAGCTACCTCGCTTCCTCTTCTTTCTCCCCGTGCCGTGCGCCCCTGTCCGTAAGGTTTTTGTTTGTTAATATCTTGTACCATGTCTCCATTATTTTTAATTTAGTTCGATGAAGGCATGCTTGATAGTGTGAGTTTTTTTTTTTAATTTGACCTTTTTACCAGATTGTATTGAAATAAAGGGATCCCCATTTTAAAGAAAGGGTGCGTTGGCAATTTTAATGTTTAATAAAAAAATTAATGATAAATTAAATGAAAAAAATAAATATTTTTTTTTTCCTACCCTTGATGAAGATCTTGGCTACGCCCCTATCCGTGATCCTACAAAGTTTATACAATGATGGCTGGAAGCGGTGACGAGCTAGATGCTGTTAGGGCAGTGGTGCTTAAACCCTCGGAAACCCTAGACGAACAACACTTTGTTAAGATCAACGGGTACGATTTCAATCATGGCCTCGATCTTACGGGTCTTCTCAATTCCATGGCATCGACTGGGTTCCAGGCTTCCAACCTTGGTGATGCCATTGCCGTAGTTAATCAAATGGTAACTGGTTTTCCTTTCTTTTAAAAATATTAAAGGTGTCAGTTTTGCCCAGCTTGATAGTTGCTTCTTCTCCCAGTAAATGAGACTTTTAGTATGTTTGTGTGCTTTAACTTTATATTTACTAAATCAGTTGAGTTTTAGTTCTTGTAGACCACCATTGTGCTTACTAATGTAAGGATTTCTATGTTATAATATCCTAGATCATAACCAATTCAACTTACTTTCTGTAATGAAATTTGTGTCGTCCTTATGTTTTATTGTCAAATTTTGACTCACATCTTTTAAAGCTAGATTGGAGGTTGTCTCATGAGAAGCCAGCTGATGATTCTGATTGTTCGGAGCTCGATCCATCCTATAGAGAATCTGTCAATTGCAAGATTTTTTTGGGGTTCACTTCAAATCTGGTTTCTTCTGGGATTCGGGATGTGATCAGGTTTCTGACCCAGCACAAGATGGTTAGTAACTTCACCTAGATTCCAATTTTGTTTTAGACCAATTTTATGAAAGGATTCACGCTGCTTGGTGCCATTAGAACCTCAATAAAAGTAAGTTGCTAGATTTTGTCGTCTCCATCGGTAAAAGCTAATGTTAATATACCCCATTTAGTATCAGTTGGTTGGCTGAATTTGTATGATTAATTTCAAATTTATGTGACAACAGATAGAAAATATAAGTAAGCCTAATTTAAACCCTTTATATGCACCTGAATTAACCCTTGAATGCATCTTTGATAAACTCTTTGGTCTAAATTTGATCTTATCTTATTATTTAACCGTGGAGCTTGGCAAAAGGAATACAGTGCTTTCATGTGTCCTAGCATAATGTTGAAATGTCATGCATCCTGAAAAGAAAGAAGTGTCACACATACCCTTCAGCCATTATTTGTAATTTTGTATAATATTTCTGGGGGTATTCATGAAATGTACTCAATTTCTCAAGTGTTAGGGTATACACGAAGGGGAGTATGGAAAGGGAGTTTGTGCCCATCTTCAAGCTCCCCTTCACTGCTCCTTTGAGAGAATGAACAACAATTGCGTAATTTGAAATTTTTTGAGAAGGAGTGGGCACAGGAACCGAAATTTCAGACCATTTAGATAAATTTTGGAAATAAAGAAAGAGCGGGTCCTCTATAGATTTATTTTGATGTGAAGCATTCTTAGAGCCATTTCAGCAGCCACCGGTCCTTATAAAATACAGGAAGAACGGCATTGATACATATAAAAATATAAATTTCTGAATTTGTTTTGTATTGATCCAGGCAGAAATGAATAATTTTAACCAATGTCCGAAATCATGCCTGCTTGCAATGCATAGGTCAAATTAGTGCTGCTATATTGTGAAATATGCACTTGTAATCCTTGATATTTCTCTATGAATATGACTTGATACAGGTTGATGTGATAGTGACGACCGCTGGTGGCATAGAAGAGGATCTGATAAAATGCCTGGCACCAACATACCGAGGAGAATTCTCTCTGCCTGGTGCACAACTTCGTTCCAAGGGCTTGAACCGCATCGGCAATTTGTTGGTGCCAAATGATAACTATTGCAAATTTGAGAATTGGATCATGCCTCTTCTTGATTGCATGCTTATAGAACAATCCAATCAGGTATGGTAGTAGGTATTGTAGTTAGTTGTCAAGTTGGCCAAATTTGCATTCTATTAACTTGTCCAATGGCAAGATCAATATGGTTTCAATTTTTATGTGCAATTAACTTCCAAATTAATACCCTATTTTGTTCTCCCAATTTAACCCAAGTACCGTCACCGGATTGTTGCAAAAAAAGAATCAGGTCTTGCCTCTAGAATCATTGGAGGCGGCATTTTCACCAATTACTGGTTGTTAATCAGGCACCCTGAATTAACATTGAATTAGTCGCGCATTCAAGCCTTAAGTTATAACCTCATTCACCATTCAATTTGCAGTTGAGGTCTATATAGTTTGAGCTGTTCTCTATTTTACTCGATCTTGAACTTGGCTTAAAATGTGCAAATTTGAGTATCTTGTCTGGGTTTTGAGTTTGTGGTTAATTCATGCTGATGTTTGACCTAAGGGACAGAATTACCCGACTCGTGTGGTATTGGTTTTGTGGACTCATGAACTCTACACAGTAAATTTGTTGATCCAATACCCTTTGATAATGCATTTACTGCTGAATTTACCTTTCATAAACCAAGTGACAAGAAGAACACAGTATTAGTTATGCTGGTACGAGTTCCATGCCTCAGATGTGTCACTTATATCAAAGATTATAATCATTAAAATAATGCTAATGCTGTGAATTCGGTTTCCTTGACATTCTATACATTTCTTTGTTCTTATTTGAAAATGTATATGCTTTGATTTGTATGAAGAACTTGGTCTGGACGCCGTCAAAGGTGATTGCACGCCTTGGCAAAGAAATAAATGACGAAACCTCCTACCTTTACTGGGCTTACAAGGTGCTTCTGTTTCTCAACTGCCTATATGCAATATCATAAATAATGTTCCAAAATCCTAGAACATCAAGTCTGCCCGTGAGATATTATTTTGGGCTTTAGTAGGCACTCCTGGTACAGTTTTATTTTCTTTTCAAGGGCCAGCTTTGGTTGTCTATTAGATTAAAAGGGTGTACATAATGCCATGCCTTTCTATTATTTTATTTATTTCAAAGCAATGAAAGCACTGAAATTTGACAATTAAACTAGAATGGCATCCCTGTGTACTGCCCTGCTTTGACGGATGGATCATTAGGCGACATGATATACTGCCATTCAGTGCGAAATCCTGGTCTAGTTATTGATATTGTTCAAGGTATTAAGTTATACGTCCGTCAAATTTACCATCTTACTTCGAGCTATTCTGGCCCTGTTCTTTTACAAGTGAGGTAGATATGGATATAAAATCCTCAAAATAAATTAATTAATGATTTAAATATGATAAATATGTTTCATATGATGGTTACATACGGATGGTCATGCATCGAACTGCACGCGATAATTAAATTTTCTTATTTTTACTTTTCAGAAAAATAAGAAAAAATAGTAATTTTAAATTCACATAATGATGATGAAATTTCTACCTTTTTGGGACATATCAAATCACCATTCAACACCTGCCTGACAATCAACACCTCTTTATGTGGCAGATATTAGGTCAATGAATGGGGAGGCGGTGCATATTGGTCAGAGAAAAACTGGGGTGATAATCTTAGGTGGAGGGCTACCGAAGCACCACATATGCAATGCCAATATGATGCGCAATGGTGCCGACTATGCTGTTTATATTAACACTGCTCAGGAGTTTGATGGCAGTGATTCGGGTGCGCAACCTGATGAAGCAGTTTCTTGGGGAAAAATCAAAGGCTCTGCCAAACCTATTAAGGTATAATGTTGTTTTTTCTTACAAAATTGGCCTGACTAAGAAAGCAGTTGAAATTGAGGATTTAATGATTTATGTATAACCTGGGATTTGATGCCTGTGCTGGTATGAATTTTGACTGGTCTAAAGCTAAATGTATAAACAAAGGGTATGTTACTGAGATGCAAAACAAGCTGTGACAAAGAAGGATTAAATTATGATTAGCCTGTTTTGCGATGTTCCCCTAATTTTTTATAGTTTTTGTGCTTGATTTTACCTTCAATTAATGTTGGTGCTAATTTTGCAATTTTTTTATTGTTGTTATATTTTCCAAACTAGGTGCATTGTGACGCAACTATAGCATTTCCCCTGCTGGTCGCTGCAACATTTGCCAAAAGATTTCACGACAGGCAAACAAAGAACATTCCTTGATTTTTTTTTTCTTGATGATTTAGTTGAGGCAGTTAATGAGAAAAGATGCCTTTTGTGCTCAGATAAACTTGTTTTGGTTATGCTTCTGCTCTAGTTTGATTCACAACGGTGCTCACTTATTAGGTTCCAAGAAAAGAATCCAAAAGTAGTTTCCCTTGATATGTCGAGAGCTCTATAAAGACGGAATATTTATATGTAATGCAGTTTTACGGTAGGCAACTGCATTATGTTGCTATGTTTTCTTCTCCATTGAAATCGATTATGATAGATATACGTCTAGTTCTGAGTATTGCAACTTGATATGTTCTAAAATCCGGAGAGATTAAGTCGCGGTAAGTCAAAGTACATTCTAATTCAAAAGGGATTAGTCTGTGCAGGTAGATGTGTCTTTATTACGTGTCCGAGTAAGAACTGAGTGTAGATCCAATAGGTACGTAACTCTATCCTCTATGTATCGTGTATTGTTGAGTTGTAGTCCTGATCTCATTGAATTTCAGAGTATTTATAAGCTTATAGGTCGGTTTGGGTCTCGTACGGACACTCGACTGAGCCTATCTCGCAGGCCGGTAAGTCGGTTCAAGTCTCGTACGGACGACTCGAATAGACTTATCTCGCTGGTTGGCGAGTAGGTTAGAGTTGTGTACGTACGTACTAAGCTCATAATAGTTTTATGGGACTTCGAGTACATGCCTCTGTGACAGCTAAAGTTACCCAATGCGCAATTGTACGAGTTTTTTACCGTAGCGTTTTTTTTATTATGATAAGTCTAATATTAAAAGATTATTGGGACGCATCCCAGGTATAATTATCTTTCATTAAAATTGGACCTGCAAGTGCTACGGAGCCTCAGCCAAACCGCTTGGAAAACAAAGCCGAGGGAATTTTGAACTCCTGAAAATTCTATTAAAAGGCCAAGTTCCACCCTTCAATTCTGATACCAAAAATGAATTATTTGGTGCATACAGTTTTAAAAAAAAAAAAAATTCAACTACTTGAGAACTGCAAACTTAGCGTAATGACGTGAGCAATTCTGTCTCTCTAAGTTTATTTATTTATTTTTCTGGATAATTTCCCGTAGGCAGGCTTCCCGTCTGAGTTACTATTTAGAAATGAGACTGCTCCTCCCGTTCCGATCGTAATTCGTAGTTTCGTACACGAGGCATTTTCGAGGAATTCTGAATGCCAAGTGCGGATCTCTTTGTCAGTAAATTCCGCACAAATGTTCGTATTATATGCGCCTCAGATAATCCAATTTTTTTTTTAGTTTCCCCTGACCACAAAGAAACGCGCGCATTGCATGATACACTCCTGTTCTCCGCTGACAGTACCCGAATCCCGTTTAATCGCTGAGACGCTGAGTGAGCAATTTTGTCCTCACTCCCACAAAATGCGAGTATATGAGATACGCCGCTTCCTCTAGAAAATTCCATAGCAACAGCCTTAGCGCTCCTCTCTCTCTGGATTAGAGTGAGAGTCGCATGGCTGATGGCAACACTCTCTTCTCCGGCGACGCGCCATCACCAGGCTCGTCATCTCCGCCGATGCATGACACAGACGAGGACAGAGAGGTGTGTCGAATCTGTCGCTTACCGGGTAGTGTAGACAACCCGCTCCGATACCCGTGTGTCTGTCGCGGTAGCATCAAGTATGTGCACGAGGAGTGCCTCCTCCAATGGCTCAGTGTCGGCAACAAAACCCATTGCGAGGTTGAATAACTATTTCGTGATTATTCTTTGCTAAAGGTTTTAACTCGTGGTTAATGCTGTGGTAATTCTTAGTTATAGTTTGGTGATTTTTCAGTTTTCACTTTGTAGTTTGTAGTACAGGTGTAGAAAATGTTCTCTCTCTTCGTGTTCTTAAAAAGGAAGGAAAAAAAGTTTGGGGATAGGATAATATTTTAGAATTTCAATTATGCATAACAGCATAGGATTCTGGAATGATATATATTTTTAAGATTTGACATCTTGAAAAAGAGTGGGAGCTGGAAGCGTTGATAAGAGGCAATATTCTAGGTGCTCTACTAATTGCAACTGAATTTTTGAACTGTTCTTAAGTTGTAGCAAGTACTATTTAGTGTTGGTCTTCATGTTTGATTTCAACCTTTACAACATACTATTTTTCCAATCTATAACTTCGGTGTATTACTGGAATGAATTTCAGGCATTTCCTTGCAAGTTAGGCATACAAACCAGAACAATATGTTATACTACAAGTTACTTACCACATCATCTTATAAGATTAAGATCTTTAAGCATAGAACAAGCCCCAGAAGCAATTGGTCCTGTTCGCTTAATTTTGTTGCAGAGTAGTTTCCAATGCCTTACAGATAATTATTACTCAGCTCACCAAATTTCATAATTAATTAAACTGATTTCATTAACCTGTAGTATATATAGTTGTACACAATTATTTGAAGACCACGTGAATAATAAAAATGCTTCTTCTGTATTCTGCAGGTGTGTAGGCACACTTTTTCCTTTTCTCCTATCTATGCCGACCACACCCCTGTTAGAATTCCATTTTATGAAATAGTGACCTGGGGTGCAACAAAAGCTCCCAGTTTGCTGCTGTTCTTTCTTCCTTCGTCTTACTTGCGTGATGTTTGTGTGGTTTATCATAGTGCCGTTCACCACACGTCGGGTTTGGCGAATGACACTGACGATTAAAACCCCTGCTGAAGGATGGGCTCTCCTCTTTGACTATAGTTTCACAATTGTAGACTGCTTAGTTGGTTTGCTATGCTTTGTGGAATGAATCTGCTTTGTTGTATTTGTCTCAGTCTGATAATGTATTATAGACAACTGACCAACCAGAGGCCTAGAAATGGAGATGCTTTTGTTGGTGAAGTGGAAGTGGTAATTGTTCTTCCATTTGAGGTACACCATGGAACCATAGCAGAACTTTTTGGTATGGAAGGTTCTATGTACCCTTTCTTCAAGCGACTTTTACGGGTATGCACTCACGTGTCATGCAAGTTCCGTCAATTTATTAATTTGCTCAGACTTCTAAAAGTACTGCAGATGTGTACCCCTATATATATATTAGCGAATCAAGAATATCTTATTGGGCACAACCATTATGAAATGCTATTTTCTTCAATTAATGAGGTGTGTTTTACATCCTGGCTTTATTTGCTATGTTGTTGAAAATATCTTTTCTTTTTAAATAGGATCTTGCATGCAATGCTGCAGGGACTATTGGCCTGGTTGCTGTCCCTATTTACTTGGGAAGAATGATTCTCTACTCTACAAGTACACCTAATTTGTATGCACTAGTCATGGGATATATTCCCGTATTTGGACTTTGTTTCATTTATCTTAGGAGGAGATAGTTAAAGGGTCTTGTAGGGGCAATTCTGACCTTCTGCTGGAAGTGCTTGGCTATAACTGAGCCTTTGATGACAGGGAATATGAGTGTTGGAAGGGCAATTTCATATTTTGTTGAGGGAATTCTTGGTTGCTATTATACCTGTGATGACATTCCTCAAGGTTGGGACTTTTCTGGTGATTGAGCTTCTCATTTTCTCATTTGTTCTTGGCTGTTGGCTTGATGCAAGCACCGTGGAAGTTCGGGGGGTTTCAATAACATACATAATCAAATTGTTCTATTATCACCCTCTAAGAAGCTATATGTATTATTTGGTGCTTGGGTTGTGCTATATGTTCCTTGTATCAAACTTCATTTCTCATGTTGAAAAGGTAAGGTGAACTATCTTTTTTTTATAATTTTTTTTCCACATCTTATTTACTAAGATACAGTCACTAAAAAATTTCTCAGATTAACTTTCCTTTTTATGATAGGTGTTGCACACTAGTCTTCCAATCCTCTCTTGGAATATCAGGCATAGGATTCCAAATTCAGACCAGATCAACACTTTAGCTTTAGAGCACTTTAGCAATCTTTCTCTGAGACTTTTGTTGTCCATTAGTTTTGATAGTATGGTGGTGGTGATTCTGATTTTCTTACCTGTCATACTTGCTGTGGGATTAGCCCCTTCCATCTTCCCTCTGGACTTGACGTAAGCTTCATTCTTTTCATGTTTTGTTTTGCAAAATGTTATCTACCCTACATAACTAGTCACAATAATTTCATAAATATTGTTGAATTCAATGGAGACCTCACCGTGTTGTGTATTCCTGCAATAAGATAAAAGACCATAGAAATGTATGATACATTAGCTTTTCCCCTTTAGTATACTCTTGCAAAACTTAACATACAATTCAAATTTATGTAGCTTCCCCGATATCATTCACAACATACATGAATTTGTGGCGCTGCTCTTGGTGTACATTCCATTTGTAGCACATCATATCTGTGATTTCCATTTTGGAGATACAATCAGAGCTCTCTTACATCATTGGTTTGCAGTAGTTGGTTGGGCTATTGGCCTAGCCAATTGCTCAGTGACCAAAAATCATGGAATTGTTGAAGATTGGAAATGCTGCAATTGGAAACGACTCCAGTGGAAATGTAAATTACAGCGAAGAATCTCCAATTTCTTTCAAAGGAGAACCCCAGTAAGTACTTCTATCACATTTTCCTGCTCTTGCTATACCTATATGTGTATAATTTTTTGTGTAATATTATCAGTAAATCTCCATATTTTGGAATTGAACTAGTCAGTGGTGTTTTAGTCGCCCATTTGGCAAGTAATCTGTTTTTGGGTCCCTTAATGCCTTTTTTGAAATTTCTACTTGACTGGGATACTTTGGTTTACTGATTTATTATTAAATGAAAATATTGGTGGTACTGCTAAAATATGAATGATACTGGTCTGTCAAGTCCTAGGCACTCAAGGATATAATGGATAATAATAACATAGAAGGAATTATAATAAATTTTATCCTTTTTCAGATACATCCTTATGCTTCGGATTATGCTAATGCTAGTCTTGTCATGGACCACTCTTCTACTACTTAATACGACAATGCTTGTCGTTCCTGCTTCGATTGGGCGAGCTGTTTTCAATGCAATTCCTTATCCTGAGGACTTTAATGTCATCTGGCACAATGGTACAAGATTCTGGAATAACTTTATCATTTTATTTCTATCTAAAATTGATAGAGAACTCAGAAATTTTAGCCATGAATGTCCCTGGATAAACCATAGTAATGAATGTAGAGTTTAATTTATACTTCTAAAACACTTATTGTAATGAATTTCCACTCAAAATAGGCTAAAAATTATAGGTTTCAAATTTCAGTAATAGACTAACAGTTATTAACTTCTCTCAGTAATATACTTCTAGTTTAAACTGAAAAATGAAAAAAAGTAATTAAAGGGACCAACAGCCTCTGGTCCTTAAAAAATGTTAGGCTCTCTGCTGCAAATTTCTCATACTAATCATAATGATCTTATTGCTTCTTTCTTGCAGATTTCTATGTAAAGGGGAATCAAGTAACAGAGAGCAAAATTAACACACAAAGAGAGAAATCGAGAGAGAAATCAAACACCAGAGATTTACGTGGGAAACCCTCTACGGGGAGAAAACCCACGGCCGCGCAAATCCACTATATTGATGAGTTAGGTTACAGCGATAAAAATAATAACAAGGAGATAGAATGTATACGAAAACAAAAATCAAGCCAACAGTAAAAGGCCTAAATCTGGGCCGTACATACAGATCACAAATTTGGCTAATCTGGGCCGCTCGCAGGGGGCTGCCGCCCCCCTGCCACCCCCCGCATAATCCTAGAATCAAGCCCACATACATAACATTCTATACCATCAGTGTTGGGTTGTATATCATGTGGAAATGCATAGTCACAGCCACAAAAATGGTACATTGCATAAAAGATCGTGATGTCCTTCTTGGACCAGAGATCTGGAAAATGGGCTCAACTGCCCTAAAATGCTTGACTCTGTTTCTCATTTGGGTAAAGATGAATCTGTTTTCAACTAGCTCATCTCTCAATCAAAGGATTATATGCTATTAACAGTTTCTCAATTTTGTAAGAAAAAAAAATTATACTTTTACTGACTAGCTCGATTGTTTTTCTTTTTTAGGTTTCTGTTATTCCCTTACTTTCAGGTCTCCTACTTGATCTGGTTACTGCACCTCTTGTGGTCCCTGTGGATGAAACCCAGATCTTGTTCTGGCACATAAACTGGGCCAATGGTTCACTTTGTTTCAACATATGGCTGTCCATGGTAATTTACATTATGTTTGCTATTGTTCTAATATATATATTTTTTTCTGGATTTTAATGGGCTATGTTTGTTTCCTTTTGCCCATTGACTTTGCTCTTGGTCAAAAGATTGTGTAATTGTGTACTGCTGATTAATCTAATTTTCATATCTCCGCTTGAATATTTAGCCTTCTGATCTTACATTTGACTAGCAGGTGGGATATCAAATGATACAGGATTCTGAAACATTTCAAAGGTTGTGCACAGATCTTGTATTATTGGAGCAGCATGGCTTATCGCATTTCACATGGTCTTCTGCCATTGGTGAGACCATATTTTCAATCATTTCTCTTCTGCTTACCGTGCTGTGTGTCCCTTACGTTTTTGCCAAAGGATTATTCCCTCTATTTGGGTATACTCTGTTGGCCAACTCTGTAGCGTATCTCTATGCCTGGCTTGGCTTCCTTCTCTTATATATGGTATGGATCAGTGTGGCAAAGCTTCCTGCTTGGGTTGCTAGAGTGCAAAATTTCGTAAAGGACGATCAGTATGTTGTTGGAAGGAGAGTAGACAACTATGATGGATAAGGTGATTCTGCAATTAATGCATTTTTGCTGGATATATGGTCATATGGACATGCATTGCCGTTATCTAGGATGTAGTATGAGGAATTTTCATAGAGAAAATGTTACTGAATTCTGAGAAATTGTCACAAAACAAAACAGTATTTTTTTTTTTTTTTTTGCTTACATATTAGTTTTTTTTTAGACAACGATCAGTCTCCTTCTCTGTTTTGCTATGGGAAATAAAACTGGATTTTGATTAATACCATGACTACATTGCCCGAGTGGAAAAGGAACGATACCACTATTTGTATAAGGGTCATGATATAAAGCCCTTGAAATTTCTCCTGGATCCTTACCATAGAATTACTAGACACTCGCCATGGGCATACTGAGCACAACATGTATGAAGCAATACATAGGTGAGCAGGTTAGAGAACGCTAACAAAGCTTAATGCATCGTGGTGGGCTGTTTGGGTAAGCTAATTGGATGCAGTGCCATGCGTGCTGGTTGGTTAATTTGCGCAAGTTATTAGAGGTTTTGGGTAAGTCGTGCAAAATGACTTGTGAAGTCTGAAGAGAAAGCATTATGGGCCGTTAATTTTGGGCCGAACAATTCAGCTAGGGGATTGAAGCTTGGTAAGCATCCAGTGGGCGTTCTACAAGATCCCAGAAAACATGTATGAACAGTTTGAAGTAAATTTTCTTGTTGAGAAATGAAATTTGAAGTAAAATTATAATAACTAATGAGAAATTTCGATTACACGTACGAGAGCAACAACTTAAAATAAGAGGGCCTTTTAAAAAAAAACTGAATAAGAGATGTCACAGCAAATGGCAATTGATAAAAGAATACGAGTTATTACTTATAACAAATAACATTGTCTACAATAACTTCAAGAAAAAAAAAAAATACATGTCTTAGCTTAACAGATTGGCTTAAATAGCAGGAATTGAGGGGTGAATAGAGCGAGCAATATCAAGTAATTTCAAGTTCACTTGCATAGTTGAAGGGGTAGTATAGCTTTCGACAACGTCTTTGGACAGAGATAGGAGTAGGTCCGATGCCCATCGGACCTAAAAGAGGACCTACTTTTAGGTTCAATGAACTCTAGCACCGTACGATTAGCATTAAATCTGTGTGCACAGAAATTGATACAGACTCGCACGTCTTTTGATGCGGAGTACACGAATCTTGATGCTGATCGGATGGTCATCACACCCATCGAACCAAAGTAGGTCCGATGGGCATCGGACCTACTCTGAACTACTTTGGACAGACAGTGGGAGAGGCTGAAAGAGACACAAAGCAAATGACAAAAAGGAAAAAAGATTAGAACATTAATAATGTGCAACGTGTTACATGTATAATCAGAGGTGGTGCTAAGAAGGAATGGGGTCAATTAACCTTTATTTTTATTTTCAAATTTTTTATATTTATGTATAATTTTTTATAAAATTTAGAATAAAATATTATGATAAGGAGCATTTGTATAATGAGGCAGGAAATATTTTTCATTTGTATAATTGTATAGCTGGTGATAGGGAGCATTTACCTTCTCTTTGGAACAAAGTAAAATTTTACTTCAATTTTTTGAAGGGTTTGCTTTCAATGTTTCTTATGTTTAAACACTTTAAATATTTTGAATAGGAAATGATCGATAGTCTATGATATTATTATGGATATTTTAAACCTCAATTTGGACTTTGTACGGGTTTAATATGAATATTATAATTTCTTAATTAATTTGGTGTTATTTATTGTTCTATAAGACTTTAAATAATGTTGATATTTAGTACAAATAATGAATATACGGAATGTAAAAACAAAACGCTATGTGGCATAGCTTCCGCTATAGCGACGCTATTCGCTATAGCTCTTTTTGTAGCCTTCCCGCTATAACGCTATAACGCTATAAACTCTATTTATAACCTTATTTCAAAAAAATAAACAAATATTTTTTACTGCAAACTGTGTCTTTATCTAGTTACCTATTAGTTTCTATATTCTAAACTTTTTTCTCGTATACTGTTCTGTTTCATTTCGGTCACTACTAAAAACAAATATTTTTATATTAATCAAGCAATTAAGCACAGAGCTCGTTCATAGTATACTATCATGTATTCTTTGATCATGTCGCCAATTTAATTATTTTCTCAATTTTCCAAGTCTATGCTGCTGAAACAGAAACCAGACACAGCTCCTGCGGAATTACTAAGTAAATTAATAGTATATTACCCCAATCTGACAAGCTTTGTTCTTGTTTTGACCTCTGTTCATATTAATACCAAGTAAATTAATATTATATTACCCCCAAATTCCACTACCTTCTCCCAATCTGACACCGAGTTTCTCCCAGTTGTAATTCGATCAGAATATACAAGTATTATGTTTCTGACATTCCTTCAAAAGAGACAATGGATAGTTTAAAATGAAAGGTATATGTATATAATTGTCAACTTAATTTTTAAAACAATTAAGTAAAAATTAAATAAATAAAAGATAATATTGAAGAAAATATTAAATCTTAGTGAGAATATTGAATATTAAAGTATTTTCGTAAAAATATTAGTTAATTTAAAAGTTCACATAACACACTGCAAATTTGAATTTTTTTTATAAACCGTAATTAAAATTTTGTTTTTTACGAAACCAACATGATTACTTTTTTTTTACAAAAATCATAAGAACCGAAATGCCATTTCGGTCCGGTTCCCTTTTTGAATTTTCTGTGGTACTTTTTCACAAGTTTTCACATGAGCCGCCGCAGAAAATCTAAAAAGGAGACCGGACCGAAGTGACATTTTGATCCGGAATAAAATTTTTTTTTTGGTCATTTCGGTTCTTATAGTTTTTGTATAAAAAAAATAATCATGTTGGTTACGTAAAAATATTTTTTTTAATTATGGTTTATAAAAAAATTCTGCAAATTTTCCAACAAACAAAGTCTTTCAAAATGACGAGATGACGACCGGTCACGTTCGTGCAATCGTGCTGACGTCATGCACAGTTTGGATTCCGTGCGGATACTGTTATACATAAATCTGTGTAGCCCCCTATAGGATCGTAATGGATTTTTATTAAATTTAAAATTTGACCTCTGAGTCTCTGGATTATGGACTAAAAATATTATAGGAGAAATAGTAAGGTTTTTGCAATGACATTTCTTTATCAATAATATATTAATACAAACACTAATATTTACTATCACATTTTTTAGTTTGTAGCAGCAAAAACACCGATTTAACATGCTAAAAGTACTCTTATCTTGTCAAATAGGAGATTTGTTAACAATATTTTACAATGATCTTTTTGTTTTCAGTAACTAAAATAATTTGGTAGGTAGTTCAAATTTAAAATACTAAATGGAACTACTTTGATTTTTTTAAATTACCTACCAACTTATTTTAGTACAAGTTGGTAGGTACTTTGATTTTTATCTTGCCATACTATCGTACACTTAAAAATGAAGTTCTAATAATCTTTACTTTTATTTTGTTTTATTTTATTTTACTTGCCAAATAATATGTTGAATCTAAAAACATTGGAGAGATAAAAGTTTATTCTCTAGCTCTATGTTCAAGTTGATTGTCTATATCCAGGGGCGGACCCAGTGTATTCCAGAGGGAGACAGCTGTCCCTCCTGGATTTTGAGTTTTAGTGGAAATTTATCGGTTCCGACCGATTTTGCCTCCTCCTGGAATTGTTTTTTGCCCCTCTCTGGACGTTTGATTTGTAATTCGGGTTAAATTTAGGGTTAAAATTGAAATAAATTTATTGAATTTAGATTGGTAATTAGAATTATAAGTCAGAGTATCAGAAATTACAAGTCAAAGCATTGGAAAGTATAAGTTAAAGCATTATTTTTTATCGAGTATCCAATTAGTTAATGAATTTAAACCCGATTAGATATTTTTTTGGCCCCCCCTACGAAAATCCTGAGTCCGTCCCTGTCTATATCGAATATGAAAGTATACAACACGGGCAGCTACGTGGCCTTAACCATAATGACAAGTTTAGAACTAAATCGACAAGGTTTAAAATTTGTAAATAATTTAAAATAGTTCCCTTTTAACATTATGCAAATAATATATCAAAGTATTGGGAATTTTAAGACAGTATATTAGAAAATTGTAAATTTAGCAAATAGTATGAACATAAATCGTGCATTACTTGTAAATTTTAAGCAGTTCAATGTAAGATTTTTTTCTTTTCTGAAAACCTATTTAATTTATTTATTTGGTAAAAATATTTTGAAAATGAATAATACATATGTTGGCAAAGAAGACACGGCACGGCACGGCACGGAAATTGTCTTGGTCACGGCACGGCACGGAACACGAAAACAGCACGGCACGGAACACGCGAGTCACGGAACGGAAGACACGCCAGTCACGGCAGTAGCAAAGCAATACACTAACATACCTTCCTATAAGGTATAATTTTATTTTAATTAAAATATTTACATTTAAATTTCAATTAAAACATTTGAATTTTAAAGAATCGTTTCATTTTTTTTTTTTAAACGTTAAATGCGATCAAACTTGACTAACGCGCGTTTGGTCACGGAATGTTTGGTCACGACACTAATTAGTCACGGCACGCGAGTCACGGCGTGACTCGCGTGCCGTGACCACCCCTCGTAATTTTTGTCACGGCACGGCACGGCATGTGAAAAATTTACTTGGTCACAGCACGGCACGGCACGTGACCAAAGTCACGGCACGACACGGCACGGCACGTTTTTCCCTCTCTAGTTCTATCTAATACTCATTCACATAATGAAAATCAAAGACGCATTATTGAAAAAAAAAAACACGGTTTATATATTTTTCATGAATACATCGTGAATTCTTAATTGTCGATTTTTTTTTTGTTAATAAAATTCAAACAAATTGTAAATAATTCGTGAATTTTACTATTATGAGTTACTAATTGTTAAATTTTATTATTATGTCTATATAACTGGAGTCTCATACTCAGTGTTATTGTTCAGCAAGGAGGGATTAAGTCTTCTTAAGGCTCCTTTAGCTTTTTTTTTAAACTTCATTTAGCTTCTTTAGCCGCTTAATCCTGCCGAACACCGGTTCCTTAGCACGGATTAAGATCATCTACTTTAACCTCATTTTCTCCGGATCTTAATTCCTTGCTCGGATCTTAAGACATCTCTACCCTTCTTTTAGCTTTCTTAGCTTCCACTTACGGATTAAAATAACCAAATATTAGTTATTTAGTGTGAATTACGATTTAATCCTAATAGTGTTCAAATTAATAATACTGTGTTCTTGGGAGCAACAGAGAGAGCATGTAGTTGGGAAACTAATCATTAATAAGCTAATTATCATAGTGATAACTTAATTGTTCGGGAAAGGTTCGGTGAGGTCAAAAATTCGTGATTCGAAAATAATTTGGGTATAATTCGGGAATGATTCAGAATAATACGGATTAGAGATCTCAGTCCTACAAGGAAGAAAAAAAAACCAAAAAAAAAAATGTTATGGGAAAAATTCGCGAATAATTCGTAAAATTCGGGAAAAGTTCGTAAAATTCGCGAATTATTCGGGTATAATTCAGTAAAAGTTCGGTCAACCGAATAATTTGACGTTCGGTTCGGCATCACAAAAAAAACGAATTATTCGGATATAATTCGGGTATAATTCACGAATTGCTAATTATTAGTGTGCTCATCCCCCTACTCGGTATATACTATATACAGCAAAGAGAGAGACAAAAGATCCTGATTGTTTCTCGTTTACCTGCTCCTTGTCTTTTTCTCTTTTTTTCCCTCGGAGCTAAAATAAAAGGTGAAAAGCTCAAACCAATTAATCATAGCAAAGCAAAAGCTATTCCAGGACCTTCACCCCTCTCCTCACTGTGTCGGACACTCGGAGGAAGGGAGGGGGGAGACTGGAGAGTGTGTGCTGAGAACATAACAGCACTAGAAACCCAACTAAAAAAAAATTTATGGCGTTCTTCAGTGCGTTTTCTCTACTAGCTCTCTACCTCTCCGTCTCGTCCCTTCTTCCCACTTCCTTCTCCTCCTGCTCCCTCCATACTTGCCAGGTAAACACTATTTTTTTCTTCGATCTTTGTCACTCTCTATGATCCAATGCCACACTGACAACTGGATCCCGCTTCGCAGCTCTCTGACGCGTGCTCTTCAAGCGATGATTGCGCGGCAGGGCTTTATTGTGGCAATTGCCCCGCGGCTGGTAAAAAACAGACATCATGTAGCCGTGCTCAGGCCATACAACCTGCCTCCATTGTGAGTAGTTGCTCTTTTCTTCTTCTGAATTACAACCTTTTAGTGTCAAATTGAGGTGGTGAACGGCAAGATTTCAGTTCTGGATCCTGTTTCAGCATCAAACCGGAATTATTTGTGTTTTATATTATTTTATTTTGTTTTCATTTATTTGCTTTAGTTCTGATTGACTTACAACTTGGATGTGAAAATTTCTTTTTTCCACTAATTGTGAGGCTTTTATAATTCTTTCCGGGAATAATCTGAACACGTCTGTATTACTACTGATCTGACGGTGCATGAATTTTTGTCAGTTTTAGTTTAATGAATCTTCAATTTTTCTTCAATTGGAAAACTGAATTTTTTATCTTTGTAGGCAAAATTGCTAATGTGAGAGTGAGCAGAGATATGATTGGAGTATGAATTTTTTGGTTCCCATAGAATTAATGTCATTTTAGCCAACTATTAAACTGCCTTTTCGTAAAAAAATTCCAAAATGACTTTCAATTGTTCTAATGACCAGAGCAGAAAAGGCTGTTCTTGGAGTTACCTTTTAGATATATGGACCTGTATAGGTAATGTGAGGTGATGTGTAATATAATTCCTTCCCTCTTTGATATATTTTCTTTGGTCAAATCTTTGGTTATTGCTACAGGTCAAGGACTTGCCTTTCAATAGGTACACGTGGCTTGTGACTCATAACTCTTTCTCCAATGTTAATGAGCCATCTAACACAGGAGTCCAACGGGTCACCTTTTACAACCAAGAAGATACCGTCACTAATCAATTGAAGGTAACTTAGAAGTTTTAACATGTCTTCACCTTGTTAATCTTTATAGTCGTATGTTTGGTTTGTACTGAACAAACAGCAATTTAGTTCATGCAAATGGGCTAGCACCAGATTATGACAGTACAACCAATATACTTGTTTCAATAGTTTAACTTCCACTATTGAATGATTGCTACAATGCTGTATAACGAGTCATTTCAACTCAAGCCCCTTTTTTGATTACTAATACCATCTTGTTCCTATAACAGCAGTCCAGTACAGGACTGCAGGTATCCAGTGGGTACTGGTACAAAATTCTTTGTCTCCAGAGGTACTCGAAGTTGCTTGAATAAGTGTGTTTTCGTGCATCTTTTCTAATTTAAGCCTTTCACTGTAGAATGGAATCAGGGGATTGATGCTGGATATGTATGAATTGGATGGTGACATCTGGCTCTGCCACTCATTTCAGGGGCAGTGCTATAATTTCACAGCTTTTGTAAGTTCAACTTTTTATGTCTTGAGAAAGTTTTACTAATACCAGAGACAATATTATTCTTGCTTTCTTTCTTCTACTTGGTCAAATTATATAATTTTCCTTCAACTTTCTGTCTGCACTACGTGGAATTACTTGTTAATTGTAATGGATGCCGGATATTCTGTTTAAGCCTTCCATAGGTGGTGATCACTTGATCAGTATCAACTTCCTCCTTTGTGGTCTGGACGTCTGGTCCTTTGATTTTCTCAAAGGATGAAACCTAACAAAATTGATAAAAACACAAGGGCTATATCCATGGAGTTCTCATTTGTTCGTCTATCTTTTATCTATGTTTAGTTATTGTTGTTTATACATGAATTTTCCATGGGGTTGAGGTTTTGTGAAGTTTCTTCCTCCATTATACTTGATCATATTTACAAATGAATTTTTCCAATAGTGACCAGAGGTAATGTTTTAAAGGATTTTAGTCTACCTAATTCAGGAACCGGCGATAAACACTCTAAAGGAAGTGCAAACATTCCTGACCGAAAACCCAACAGAAATTGTGACAATATTCATAGAGGACTACGTTCACACACAAATGGGTCTGAGTAAGCTTTTCACCAATGCTGATTTGGTCAAATATTTGTATCCTGTCTCTGACATGCCAGCCAATGGCAAAGAATGGCCAACTGTTACTGAGATGTTGGCAAAGAACCACCGGCTGATTGTTTTTACTTCTGACTCCTCGAAAGAGGCGAGTGAGGGGATTGCATACCAGTGGCGGTACTTGTTGGAGAATGAATGTAAGACTTCCATTCCCTCCCTATCTGTCTACCTCTCTTTCTGAGTGTGTGAGAATGTCTAGGTGTGTGTTTTACCTGTCAAAGGTCACAGTACTGGGTACTAGCCTCCAACAGTCATGGTAATTGTTGGTGTAAATGTGTTCTGTAAAATTACCATAGTCCTAGTATAATGCCCACTTGTATGGTATGGTTTGGTACATAGCTGTACTAGTAATACCATATGTGCTGTAATAATTATTTAAGGTAGTAAAGTACATTTGACGCCTGCAGTTCATTTAATTATGTATATAATTAAGCCTGAGAATGAAAAAGAATATTTTTTTCTACACCCGGTATCAATTTGATTCTACTTAAGAGTTTTGAAAGTTAAGTTTCTGTGCTACAAATCAGCTGGAGATCCAGGAATGGTGCCAGGTTCATGCCCAAACAGAAAGGAGTCGCATCCTTTAAATTCAGGATATGCGTCTCTTTTCCTGCAAAACTACTTCCCTTCAATTCCAGTTGAAAGTGAGGCTTGCAAGGAGAACTCGGCACCCCTTGCTCAGATGGTTCAAGCATGTTACAATGCAGCTGGCAATAGAATGCCCAACTTCATTGCTGTTAACTTCTACATGGTAATAGTTCTATGGAGGCAATTTCACGCATACCTTTAGAATATCATATTGTCACGTATATGCCTGCAGAATCTGAATTCCTTGCTTAGTATATACCCTGTAAAATATACGAATTTCAGATTTAACCTGCAAAACATAAACATCATCCTTTCTGTTCCATACTACCCTTACAATATCTTGACACAAGGGAGAAGTTGAGGGGTCTTTTATGTGTAATATTGACATTTTAATGTGGGCAGTGATGCATAATTGGTTTGGAAGGGCGTATATGCGATTTGTATGCTTTTTCCGGGTAGAAACAAAATTGTTCCTATTTTTCCTTGTATTTTGTGTATTTTTATCTGGCTCACCCTTTTTTTTATTTTGTTTGTTAATGGAGTTATGTTAATAAATGGTTTAAGATAGGATAAATTTATAACAGAGAGGTTCAGTATCAAAAATCGAAGTGCCTGAGACAACAAGAGACATAAACATTTTCATATTTAAACAGAGCAATTTCTGTGTCATTTTGGAAGGATTGACACATCAAAATAAAAATTTCAGCCTACTTCAAGATTATGATAATTTCTTATTTTTACAGAGGAGTGATGGTGGGGGTGTTTTTGACATTCAAGACAGAATAAATGGCCTGGCACTCTGTGGTTGTAGCACCCTTGCTGCTTGTCAGGTGCTTTGTTGCTTTATATATAGTATATTATTCATATTTTATATTTCTGTGGGTCTTTGTATCTACAATTTGGTTGATGCTGTAGAGGTCAAGCAGATGAGGTTTTCAAGTTTTGCGTCAATGTATCAGTCCAATTTTTGGCTTGTAAGCTGAAACATCGGCTGGTACTTACTGATGGAGTGCGGTACCAGCATCTAGGATTTTGCAATCATTTGAGATTTATTGGAATAAAACCCTCAATATGCAATTAAGTTCAGTATAACCAAAATTTCCCTCAGTTTACTGTCAGTTGCGCACTAATCCTCAGTTTAACCCACCATTTAGCTTGATTACCCTCGCCCGATGGCCCATAGTATTATTTGTAAATTTCCCCCCCAAACCTTTTTTTGGCCTCAAGCTACCCCGGATTTACAATCAAACTGAAAGCAGCCATAAGAAGAACAATAAGGTAAATATAATAGAAGGATCAACTGAAACCAGTACTGATAATCGGTATCTTATTGATTGGAACTTGTTGGATCAAAGTACTAGATCTCATGGAACTGTACCAAGCTCAGAGATTGCAGTGCTTGTCAAATTTATAAAATAAGAGACAAATGACTTAATGCACTGTCATGATACAATATTAGTCTGTTTCACTGAAGAATTTTTTTCCTCACCCCTCCACTTTCTAACCCTTGGTAACACAAAGATGTAAAACTCAAACAACAAAATTAAATGTTAGATATTATCTATATCACTTCTTCTACATGCATAAAAAGATATAATGATATTTCGACTTCATTTTCACAGAAATAGAGAACTCGAAAAATTTAGTTAGAAAATTATCCACATCAGTAGATGTTCACAAAGTCTTTATGCCTACCAGAAAAAAAATGTTCTCTTATGTGAATGCGGAATAATTGATATAGCTCATATTAATGGTTTACTTGAATAATTATGTTTTAGAATTTAAGTATTGAATTAGATTAGATAAATTGTGGAGGCACAAAAAATGAGCATTTGAACCTTTCTTTTTTATTGAATTAACTTTTAAGAAACGTATTATAATATATTTGTGATGGTATTGGTACAATCTTTAGTGAACTAAAATGGCTCACCTTTGGAATTGCTCGTTGTCCTCATTTGACATGAAAGTTATGTCGCAACACTTATTTTTAAACAATCAACTGATATGTGGCTATGAGCTTGCTTATAACCATATGTGCTCAAATAATTTGGAATAGATGTTCAGAGGCAAGTTGTTGGGTTAACATAATTGTAAGTTCGTTATCTAATTATATGCTGCTTTTTAGGCTGGAGCACCAATGGGAGCTTGCAAGAATACTGTACCACCAAGTCAAACTCCAACACCTGGTGGAAATGTTTACTCAGGAACTCTACAGTTCTCCTTTCCTTCTTCAAGTTTTAGTTTGCAACATGTTTCAGATTTAACTAAATTGCATGCCATTTTGCTGATTATTGCCCTCCTTTTATAGCTTCGTTTTCTTTTCCGTTTTAGCTCATGTTTCCTTGTTAGTGAGCTTATATGTTTTTTTATATGTTTTTGGTAGTATTAGTATGCTGGGGTGGGGGTATAAGTTTTATAAATAATATTAAAAGATTAGAACGCAATTTTTACAGGATGGTAATTGCCCCAAGTATGCTGGATAGTAGAAACTAGAAAGCACCAAAGATAAATGTTTATTTGAATTATTTCATTATACCCGCATTTGCATGCGCTCTGTGGCTGGTTGACTTGTTAGAAAGGCTCTGTGGTTGGTTACTTATATGGATCTCTCTTTAATATATAAAGAATATCAAAAGATGAGAATATCGAAAGCATTTTTTTTTCCAATTTTTTTCATTGCCTTAATTGTATGCTTGATATTAGAAAACACCGGAAGATATGTTTTATTTTTTTCATTTGTTGTCGATCATAGATCTGAGTTGCAAATATTTTTAAGCCTTAATAGGCTCCTCTTTTTGTAATAATCCCTAAAAAGAAAAGAGGCTTTGATGAGTCATGAATCATGATTGCGTAATGTTACTACCGTTCTACGTCAATATAAAGCTACGTTACCAAAGCCACATAAGATCCCCACACCAAATCTGTTAACCAGAATCCTTATCCAACTGACAAGAGAGGATGACCAAACCAAATATCTGCCTCGCTGGGCCTGAAATGTAGTTATCGGTGCAGAAGTGTTGGTCCGTCTTTCTGTTTGTTACCCAAGAAAGAATCAAGTCCACTGTATATGCAGCGTAGGCACCAGTGCCCGACGAAATATTTTATGGTACTTTTTAAAATCCTAACGGTCGATCCGAACCGTTCAATGTGATATCCATATGAATATGTACTTGTAAACTAAATTTTATATTTTTTCGAATTTTTTTACTATTTTTTTAGATAGGTAAAATTTTGATGGTCCAGAATTTGTATAAAACATTGAAAATTCTACCTCTCTAAAAAATAGTAAAAAAATTCGAAAAAAATATAAAATTTAGTTTGCAAGTACATATTCATATGGATATCACATTGAACGGTTCGGATCGACCGTTAGGTTTTTAAAAAGTACCATATTGAGCCGTAGTACACTAGCCATAGTACACTAGCCGAAGTACCATAGCCTCACTCTTTACGAGTCACATATATGTCTGATAGTTTTCAATTATCTTTCACACTAGACACAATTGCCCTGTGAATTTTGTATTGTCAAACACACACAATGTGTGTCTAGCATAAATATCCCATCTACTTAGTCAACATTAAAAGATTTATAAATTTATTTTAAAATATTTTTTTACTGTTTGATTTTTACTAAATTAATTAAAAAATTTAAAACTTTGTATGCAAACTTATCCTTGTAAAATAGATTGATTTTAACTGTTTGATCGAATTCGTAATTTAAAATCAATTAGATAGGTTTTAAAATTAAGCTCATAAAAAAATACTTAGTAAGCTTAAGAACACCCTAGTTCTTCTCGTATTTTCATCCTATATTATCTTGTGAAAAGAAAAGATTATTGAAGCTAAAATCATTGTTATTCAATTATTAATAGAAAAGCACTATAAAACGATGCAGCAGAATAAAGCGTTGCTCCAGAAAAGAAGTTGACTTGATTGCACTATTACAAAAAACACATTTACTATCGCTTATTTACCATTGGGTGTCCTTCCGCACGGATGGTGTATGTAACCAGTGACAGCGCTGTAATTATTTTGAACATTTTACCATCGGGTGGCGTTGATGGACCAACCGATGGCGTTGCCTCCTTTGCCATCCGTTTTTTATATCCTACCGTTGGTTTTGAGTGTCTCTACGATATCGGTTGGGTTATTGTACCGATGGTGTAGATGTGGTGATCTTTACCATCCGTGATGTAAATGAGCCGTCAGTATTAGTTTGATCAATACCAACTCTGGTCTTTTTTTTAATCGATGGGGATGTTCTAAAGGGATTATTAATTAAATTTAGAGATACATGGTGCAATTGTAATTAATGAGATAATTATTTAATAACATACATACATATACCAACTCAAAAGAAAATTAACTAAAGATTAATTTGCTCCTAATATTTTTTGTGTTATAATCATTAACAGAACAATAACACACATTGCATGCACAAATGCATGTAATTAATTAAGATTCATCATTCAACATTAATTGTCATAATTCCAAAAATAATGGAACATATATTTACATGTACCCATCCAAAATTCAAGAAATATTAATTGTACATAACATTCATGAACATATATATAGAATGTAAATATTTAATATATATATGCACCATTCATGCATACACAAAATACATGTACAACAAACATATTTTCATTAAAAAAATATATTAAATGACAAAAATATTTCTTAAATGACATATTAAATAATATCTACACAAAATAACATTCCTTAAATGACATTTTTTTTTTTATCTTTTTGACATATTTCATAAAAAAAAAAATCTCAAACAAAATGACATATTAAATGACAAATAACATTCCTTAAATGAGATAAAAAAAAATAGAAAGAAATGAAGACATGACCAACCAATTATCAATCAATTCAAAAGACATTTAAAAAATAGAAATAAATCATGACCAATCAGAAATATGATACAATTTGTATGTGGAGAATACGTATGGTGAGTACGTGCCTAAATAAATTTAGATTTCTACACGTAAAAAAACATACAAAAATGCATACAATCAGAATATTTGATCGAAAGGCTGATATTCAATCTGAAATTTCATCTTTTAATCAAAGCCATACATACTTAATATAAGAATGGAGATTTGTCCCTTCTGCTATATTTTAAATTCTAAGGTGCAATATGATTCTTAAAATAATATAAATTAGCTTTTGTGTTCCTTTATTAAATTTACAATGTGGCTAATTATATTGTACACGTCTATTAAAATATATGCTTGAAACTTTAAACTAATTGCCTTTTGAGAATGTTTAAGTACATTGTAAAAAATATTATTAAAATGAAGAAGGCATTCATTCAGCTAATTTTTGTTATTAAGGAGTGCTAATACATTGGATAAAGGGAATAGTTTGATCGAAAAAATAGAAAAAAATTAGATGGATGGAACTTTAGGAGGTCAATTACATTATTAAATTTTATTATTTTTTGCAATTTCTTTTTATGGCTACCCATTTATAAAATGCAAGTACATGTTGAAAAGGGATAGGTTTTTGTGATTTGATGGTATTATTGTTAGGAAAAAAATTATACTAATTTAGTGGAGTGGAGTATTATATATAAAATAAAAAATCAAGGAGGACTATGAGTATCTATTGTTTTACATTTAATGAGAAGGCCTTTTGTCAAGTGATGGTAGAGATATCAATAGTTCTACAAAAAAAAAAAAAAAAAAACTAAAAATTAAGAAAAAGGGGGCTTTAGATGTTAAAAAAAAAAAAAAAACTCTAAAGACTTGGGGATAAATAAAAATAGTAAGAAATGGTCAGCACGTCAACAATGTTTCTTAGTTAGATGGGTTGCTACATGAATGCTCACTTGTATAACTTATATATCTACAAAGTTTTTTCTGTAGATACATCCCATATTATAGTAGTTGAGATGGATAATATATAGGAGGAGGGATTGGATTACACTTTTTTTTTTGACACATTTTGACACCTATCATTTTCAAAGTCCAAATAGTCGATCCAAACCGTTCAACATGATGGATATATTAAAATGTGCTTGGAGATCAAATTTTACATTTTTTTGAATTTTTTTTACTATTTATTAAGATGGTTACAAAATCGTTGTTTTCAGACCATCGAAAAACAACGATTTTGTAACCATTTTAATAAATAGTAAAAAAATTCAAAATAATATAAAATTTGATCTCCAAGCACATTTTAATATGGTGATCATGTTGAACGGTTCAGATCAACTGTTTGGATTTTGAAATCGCAAAATTGACATATAAAAAAACAGTGTCAAGATGTATAAAAAAAAAAAGTGTAATTTGACCCCTCCTCAATATATAGTTAGCTTTCTAAAATTTAGAATGAATAACGATGAGATGGATAAGTTGCTGTGGAGATAGCAAGGTGAACATGTGCTTTTTGTAACGTAGATTAATTTGGGATAGTATAGCTCAGTGCAATAATTTTAGTTTTATTGCCTATACTATAGAGGATTTGTGGTCCATAGATAGCTGTATTTCATTGAAAGCAAGAAATTGATAGCGTTAATTAATTAGAGGTACAAATTATTTGAACTAGGATTGAAAGGATTAGAGTTTTTTTAGGGATCAAGATGTAATTAAATTAAATTAATTGCAATTCTTATAATTTCGTTATTAAATTTCTGATGTAAATTTAAAGGTGATGGTACTTATATGCCAATGCATGTTTTAGAAAATTATGTAGAGTTGTTAGAGAAAGATATCGTGGTGGGACCAAAGAATGCTGATAGATAAGTTGAAATTGATGTAATTGGTGCTTCTAAATAATTTGTAGTTTTATGGACTTCTTGGTGTGTTAGTTTAATGTTGGTTTCCGTATGATGCCGGACTTCTTGGTATGTTAGTTTTATGGACTTCTTGCTATTAAACTAAAACTGATTTAAACTCGAATTGGGATTGACTACTACATAATTAAGCTCAAATTATTAGTTTTTATCCATATTAATATTAATGTAAGTAATTATAGTGCAAACTAACTAATAGTTACTTATTTGTAGTGAAAATTTTGTAACTATCAATATGATGTTGATTATATTTTGGTTTCCTGTCAAGATCACTATTTTTGTAAATTAAAATTATTCAAAATTTACATTTTACATGATAAATATGAACTATTGATATAATTTTATTTCTAAAATAATAGACACACGTCAATAATCATAGAAATTATATTTTTTAATAATTATTAGAGTTTCTGCAATATTAGAGGAATGATGTACTATAATCCCCACTAATTATATGGTCCCATTTTCCAGTCCCCGTATCGTGCCTGCATCAACCTTCATGGGTATAAATACGTGGAAGATAATATATTAATACTTGAAAAATAAGATATTAATACTTTGATGTGTAACTTGGTATGATCATCACTTTTTAAGTTCCCCAATCGTCCTTGCATCAACCTCTCTCTAATGAAGTAGTGGGAGTCCGTATCCCCGCATCAACCTTCCCCAATCGTCTCCGCTTCAACCTTCCTCTAACAAAAATAGTTGACATCATAAGCATAAATACTTCAGTGCATAGGTATAGATACTTGCAATACTTGATATTAATATTTTCAGACGTCATCCAGTGTTATATGTAAAAAATACTTGCAAATATGAATATGAATACTTGTACGGCGAGGTATAAATACTTGAGTGACGACAAGCCCGAAAGTACGTAATCATGGATATTATTTGAAAGAGAAAATTGCGTAGAAGACGTTCGTGATTTTAAATTCGCAAAATCCTCAAAGATCATCAGAAATATGGACGAGATTGAACAGAGAAAAAAAATCCATATTTAAAAACATGTATGCCCCCCCAATGTAGTTAGAGTGGTCCCTCACAGACATTTATGGTGCGGGTATGTTTGAGAGATTTGATTGGGGAGACAATTATTTACGTAAAAATTGTTCATCTCATAGGTATAAATATTTCCGTGCATATGTATTAATACTTTAGAAAAAGAATTCAGTGCTAGAATTTTTGCGGTCCCCCAGATAGTTTTAGTACATGAATTTTGTGGGTACTTGAGTGCGAATACTGTTATCAACTTTATATATTTTTTACAACTCAAAGGATAAAAAAGTCAATGGTATAAATGAATCACTATTAATAATTCATTTTTTTTAATGTTTTGATCTTGTAAGAAAGAAACTCAAAACTTTTTGCATTTTCAAGCTAATGCATTACATTTAAAATAAAACAACACCAACAATTCACATTCTTATAATTTTTTATTTTGAAGATAAATTAAGAAATTCATGAAAATATAGTTATTAGGTCCACAAAAAATGACAGGAAATATATCTTAATTCCTTGTTATAGTCTCTGAGATTTACCATTCTCTCGCTTTTGACATAGTGACACTCTTTTTTACCTTTTCTGATAATATTTTGCCTCCCTAATTAAGCAAACATCCTTATTCTGAATTTCAGTCCTTCATCGACCGTCTTTTCCCTTCCTTCCATTTTTTTTTTTGATAGAATTCTTAAACATTACAATTTATTTTATTTTTAATGGGAAATTATAGATTTGTAGTTAATATTGAAGAGATATAGTTGCTATAAGTAGGAGTAGATCCAATATTACTCAGAGTAGGGTAACAAAATAGTTAATCATGTTCAAACTTATTAGCTAATCAGGTACTATATACAAAACCAAAGGAGCAGAGAGGGAAAGCTAAGAGGCAGAAGCATGCATGTGTCGCAACGTCACAACGGAGGATCGGAATGCGGGCATTTATATACTGCAAATGTTGATTTATACTCTGATAGTTTGACCAAAATAAATTGTTTAGTAATGAATAAAAGCAAAAAAAAAAAAAAAAAAAACAGTCTAAAGCTGATAAGCGTAAATTATATACACATTTGATCTAGTTTTTATCATAAAATAACTCCAATTATCATGTATTTTGAATATAAAAGGAATAAATTACACCTAGAATCAAGTTACTGCGGTAGTTTGGCTTTAAAATGCAGGAAAAGACGAAAAATGATGTAATTAAGGCTGAGTGCGGATCAACCACCCGCACTGAGATTCAGTGCGGACGCACTCAGTACTTAGCCGATTTTCTAACCTCTCAGCGCAAGCCAGGATTTTTCCCGAGCGTAATGCGTCCGCACTCACACGCCAATGCGGGTCATCCATCCGCATTCGGTACTTGGTCGGATTTTCAGAAACTGCAGAAGCTCAGCAGTGCGGGTCCTTCACCCGCACTCCCACCAGTGCGGACGCACTCAGAAGATTACGCAGGATTTTCACCAAGTTAAATAAGGAAAGTTGAATCCAGTGCGGGTCCTTCACCCGCATTCTCAGCCAGTGCGGACGCACTGAACACGCAGACAGCCAAAATTTACCCGGTTTCAACACTGTTTCTATTTTTGGCACTCCAAGGACACGTTTTAAGAAGCCAAAAAATAGCAATACTTGCCAGGAAAGAAAGGCCAAAAAGAGCACCCACTAACTCCACCTTCTAGCCTCTAAATTGGGTATGATCTCTTGCTATAAAAAGGGCTAGAACTTTCCCTTCCAAATCATCCACTATCCACTACCAATCTCTCTCTACACACACAACTCAGCCATATTTTCTGAAGGAGGCAAAGCTTTCAAGCAAGGAGAAGAAGGGTTTCCTGAGCAAGATTCGGCAAGATTGAGGTTCTAGATTCAAAGGGTGTAATTATTCTTTATTTCATTTCCTCTTGTTATTTGCCAAACTTTGCCATGTTTCTCTCCAAGAGGGAGTAGTTCTCTCTCTAGGGGTTTAGGTCAATATGCATGAACTTGTTTAATTCTATTTTATTCGATTATTTGCTTTTATTGTGATTGTTTTATCGGATTTGATTGTTAATTTCTGGGATTTTAATAATTTGTGTTAAACATAATTAGTACTTGAATTGTAGCATCTCGTTTTGGTTTCAAAAGAACCAAAATTGACTAGGATCAATAGGATAGTACCAAATTATGAATGCAAATACCTTAGGTTTTAGATTAAGATTCTAACCAATTTAATCTAAGCCGGAACTACAGAAATTAGGGTTAGGGATTTGGTGAAGAACCTAAACGAGAAGTCAAACCCTAATTAGGACATCTCAAATCGAGTCGGATATTGGTATTATGGACTTAATTGAGAAGTACCAATATTTGATGAGAGGAGAGACTAACAAGAGCGTATAATCTAAGTAGCTAGGATGAAGAACCTAAAAAGTGAAGTCCGAATTACTTAGACACGTTATTAATTCATGAAAGTGACCCTTAATGACATATTAGGTTAGAAACCTCATCAAATCATACATGAATTTAAGCAAATACCGAATAAATAGAATTAGCAAGGGATTGTAGACCAAAGACCCCTAGATTCTCTAAACCTTGAAAACAAACCAACTTTTCTCTCTTTTACTTTTACTTTTAATTGTTTAAAACTCCTTTCGGGTATTGAACCCAACCTTAGGACTTTTACTACAAACCCCCCAAATTTACTTTATTGCACTTTATTTTCTTTATTTTCTGAAATTTATCATTTAAAGTTGAAAATTTAGTATTTATCTTACTCCTTGTGGTTCGATACCCGATAATATACTAAACGGTAGGATTGTATACTTGCGATCTAAACCGAAAGTGTATTTGAGGATAAAGCTTTTTACATATACCCTTTGCACGTATCAAGTTTTTGGCGCCGTTGCCGGGGAGTATAGTTTAAATACTAAGTTTTTACTTTAGCGATTTATTTCAGATTTTTTCGTTTTCTTTTTGGAAACTAATCTAAGTTCTTTTTCAGCAGTCTATGAGCGTAGGAAAAACCCCTTTTCCGACGATTTTCGACGACGAAGAAGAGCATCTAAGAATGGACCCACCAATAAATCCAGCCATCAACGGAGACGACCAATCGGTCCATGACGATCAAGGAAGTAATCAAAGCCCCCCCGTACGAGGACTAACCCCACCTCGTAACGGGAGCCACAACAACAATGGCCGAAACCATCAACACGGCCACCGCTTCGGCTTCATTCCTCATGGCCAAGAGCCGCGAGACATTAAGCCCTCTCTCATCCATCTACTTGGCCAAAATCAGTTCGGGGGAGCCCTCAACGAAGATCCACACGCCCATTTGGCGGTTTTCGAAGAACACTGCGGCACTTTCGCCCGAGAAGGAGATGAGCTAGACAACCTCAAACTCAAATGCTTCCACTTGTCCCTCCGAGACAATGCAAGGACGTGGCTAAGGACCGTCAACCGAGACAACATCAACACATGGGACGACATGGAGAAGTTGTTCTTAGGAAAATACTTCCCTCCATCCAAGACCCAACACTTCCGGTCGAAGATCACAACGTTCAAGCAAGCCGAGGGGGAGTCTCTAACCGAGGCATGGGATCGATGGGCGGAGCTCCAACGCTTGTGCCCTAACCATGGCCTTGACATGTGGTTGCTCTTTCAATTCTTCTATGGAGGTTGTACAATAGCCACTAAAACTCACTTAAATTCTGCTGCAGGTGGAAATATGTCAAGGATGGATCCCGAGCAAGCCATGCTAATGATTGAGGATATGGCGATCAACCAAAGGGAGTGGACAGCCGAAAGAGGTGGACGAATCTCCAACACACCGGGGATCATAAAAGTCGATGAAGTTACCGCCTTAAGAGCACAAATGGAGGCCTTGCAACACCAAATGTCACAAATGCAAAACATCAAAGCCGTGACGAAGAAGGCTCCATGCGGCATATGTGGAGAGGCGTCTCATATCACCGCCGATTGCCAAGTCCTTATGGAAGGAGAAGATGTGGAGCAAGTGAACGCCATGTTCTACAATCAAGGTGATAAGAGGAATGACCCGATCTACAATAAGGTTAGGCAAAATGATAATTTCAATTCCAATTCTTACAATCCTAACACAAGGTGGAACCATCCGAATTTCAAATGGAAAACCGAGAATGATAACTCCAACCAATACCAAGGTAATTCCAACCAATACCGGTCCAACCAAAACTCTTACCAAGGTCCCTCACCTCTCTCAAAGTTGGAAAAGATGATGGAGGAGTACATCGAATATCAAAGGAACACAAACAATGAGGTCAACAAAAAGTTTGAGTTCCTAGAAACGAAGACAAAGATGCTCGAGACACAAATAGCACAACAAGCTTCTTCATCTTCTCGACAACAAGGCACACTTCCGGGCAAGCCGGACATCAACCCTAGGGAGCAAGCAAAGGCTATAACCTTGAGGAGCGGCACGGGATACGAAGGACCCAAGATGCCCACCATTGACGAGCAACAACCACCCAAGGAGACACCACCTCCAACTTCTCTCAATGAGGACATACCGGCATCAACCGAATCTCAAGAACCGGGTAATTCTATCCCGGCAAAGGTAAAACCTACTGAAACTCCTAAGTATATCCCACCACATAGGTTTATACCATTTCCTCAAAGGTTAGTAAAAAGCAAACTTGACCAACAATATGCCAAATTTGTAGAACACCTCAAGAAATTGAACATCACCATCCCTTTTACCGAAGCAATTACTCACATGCCCTCTTATGCAAAATTTTTGAAAGATATTCTATCCAACAAAAGAACAATTGAGGAAGTGGGCACGGTATCCCTTAATGAGGAGTGTAGCGCTCTCTTCCTAAACAAGCTACCTCCAAAACTTAAGGATCCCGGGAGTTTTGCAATTCCATGTGTAATAGGTGATACCAAATTCGAGAGGTGTCTATGTGATTTAGGAGCAAGTGTAAGCCTCATGCCAAAAACCGTCTATCAAAGGCTAAATCTTGTTGCCTTGAAACCTACAAGAATGTCCTTACAATTGGCCGATAAGACGGTACGCTACCCCGAGGGAATTGCGGAAGATGTGATTGTCTTGATAGGTAAGTTCTTTGTTCCGGTTGATTTCGTGGTTGTTGAGATGGAGGAGGACACTCATACCCCTCTTCTATTGGGGCGTGATTTCCTCACCACAGCAGGGGCAAATATAAATGTTAAGGAAGGTAAAATATCCTTTGACATTGGAGGCGAAAAGGTAAATTTTCACATGTTTAATGCCATTAAATACCCTTCAAATGATAATGATTCTATATGTAGAGTGGATGCTTTAGATTCCATTATAGCTACTCAGATGGAGGAGGAGATGGCTACTGAACAACTTGACCAGGACCTAGAAGAATCCAGCCTTGAAATTGGCCAAGTCTGTGAAAATTTTCCCCAGTGCGGGTCAACCACCCGCACTGACACACAGTGCGTCCGCACTCAGCCTCCTGAAGCTGCACAATCCGCTGACCGAGCCCAGTGCGTCCGCACTGACCATCCAGTGCGGCCAGACCACCCGCACTCACCAAAATTTGAGCAGATTTTCAACATTTCAGCCGATTCAACCGATTCTACCGCACCAAAGGTCGAACTCAAGCCTCTGCCACCTACCCTTCGCTATGAATACTTGGGGGAAAACGAGACATATCCGGTGATTGTCAATTCAAAGCTCAACCAAGAACAAACCGAGAAGCTTCTACACGAGTTAAGGCTACATCGGAAGGCAATTGGTTACACAATAGATGACTTAACCGGAATCAGTCCGTCCCTTTGCATGCATCGAATTCTAATGGAGGATGATCACAAACCCACCGTTGAAGCTCAAAGACGACTCAATCCGAATCTAAAAGAAGTGGTGAAGAAAGAGATCCTCAAGCTACTTGATGCCGGCATCATCTACCCAATTTCCGATTCCAAGTGGGTAAGTCCGGTTCATGTGGTACCAAAAAAGGGAGGCACAACAGTGGTAAAGGGCGAAGATGACAAGATGATATCCACAAGGGTGGTCACCGGATGGCGGATGTGCATCGACTACCGAAAGCTCAACAATGCAACTAGGAAGGATCACTTCCCTCTACCATTCGTGGACCAAATGCTTGAGAGGCTAGCCAATCATTCACATTTTTGTTACCTTGATGGGTATAGTGGATTCTTTCAAATCCCTATTCACCCCGATGACCAAGAAAAAACGACCTTTACTTGCCCTTATGGTACGTTCGCGTACCGTAGGATGCCGTTTGGTCTATGTAATGCCCCAGCCACATTTCAAAGAGCCATGATGGCTATTTTCTCCGATTTATTAGAAAATTCCGTGGAGGTTTTCATGGATGACTTTTCAGTTTTTGGTACTTCTTTTGATGATTGCTTAACTAATTTGATTAAAGTTTTAGAAAGATGTGAGCAGGTCAATTTGGTGCTAAACTGGGAGAAGTGCCACTTTATGGTGCAAACGGGGGTAGTTTTAGGCCACGTGGTGTCATCCGAAGGCTTGGAAGTCGACAAAGCAAAGGTGGAGGTGATAGAGAAGTTGCCTTACCCGACTTGTGTGAAAGATGTGCGGAGTTTCCTAGGCCATGCGGGGTTTTATCGACGGTTTATCAAGGATTTTTCAAAAATTTGCAAACCTCTTACGAATTTAACTATGAAAGATGCAGAATTTAATTTTGATAAACCTTGCATTGATGCTTTTGACAGGATAAAGAAGGCGCTAATCTCAGCCCCCATTCTTCGCCCACCGAATTGGGATGCACCATTCGAGATTATGTGTGATGCAAGCGACTACGCCGTCGGAGCCGTCCTAGGACAAAGGATCGACAACAAGCCACATGTGATCTACTATGCAAGCAAAGTCCTAGATGAGGCGCAAATGAACTATACAACCACCGAGAAGGAGTTCTTAGCCGTCATCTTTGCTATCAACAAATTCCGGTCCTACTTGGTGGGATCCAAGGTGGTTGTGTACTCCGATCATGCGGCCATCCGATACCTTCTCAACAAGAAAGATGCCAAACCACGCCTAATCCGATGGATCCTCTTACTACAAGAATTCGACCTAGAGATCAAGGACAAGAAGGGAACCGAAAATTCAGTGGCGGATCATTTGTCTCGCATTACCAATGAACCAAAGGAGAATGACGTGCCGATTGATGATTCATTCATAGACGAACAGCTATATGCAGTCAACCAACTCAAGGCGCCATGGTATGCGGATTTGGTCAACTACCTTACATGCGGTATACTACCTCCTGATCTAACTTATCAACAACGAAAAAAATTCTTTTCCGATGCAAAGAAATATTTTTGGGATGAACCGTTGTTGTTTAAGTTGGGGGTAGATGGAATCCATAGAAGATGTGTTCCCCAAGAAGAAACCGAACAAATCCTAAGATGTTGCCATTCATCCGCCTATGGAGGACACGCTTCCACCGACAAAACCGCAGCCAAAGTTCTTCAAGCCGGGTTCTTTTGGCCCACACTCTTCCGAGATGCAAGGGAATATGTGCTTAGGTGCGACAAATGTCAAAGGACCGGGAACATATCTAGAAGACATGAAATGCCTTTAAACGGAATACTAGAAGTTGAATTATTTGATGTTTGGGGCATTGATTTTATGGGTCCCTTTCCGAGTTCTTGCCACAACAAATACATCCTCGTGGCGGTCGATTACGTGTCAAAATGGGTCGAAGCCATAGCTACGCCAACCGCCGACTCCGCCGTGGTAAGGAAACTTTTTCAGAAAATTATCTTTCCTAGGTTCGGAGTACCCCGAGTGGTGATAAGTGATGGTGGATCTCATTTCATTAACCGCCAATTTGACGCTCTTCTACTCAAATATGGAGTCAAGCACAAGGTAGCCACACCATACCATCCACAAACGAGCGGCCAAGTCGAGGTGTCCAACCGTGAGATAAAGAGCATCCTCCAAAAGGTGGTGAACGTATCAAGGAAGGATTGGTCGCTCAAACTAGATGAATCTCTTTGGGCATACCGGACCGCATTCAAAACACCCATAGGTATGACTCCTTTCAAACTTGTGTATGGAAAAGCATGCCATTTGCCGGTCGAGCTTGAGCATAAAGCCTATTGGGCAATCAAGGCTCTAAACTTCGACATGAAGGCCGCCGGTGAGAAGAGAATCCTCAATCTACACGAATTGGAGGAATTGCGCCTCGATGCGTATGAGAATGCCAAGTTATACAAAGAAAAGACAAAAAGATGGCACGACAAGCATATCATAAGGCGTGATTTTCAAGAAGGAGACACGGTTCTCTTGTACAACTCAAGACTCCGACTCTTTCCCGGAAAATTGAGATCAAGGTGGACCGGGCCATACAAGGTAAGAAAGGTGTTCAACCATGGTGCAATTGAGATTGAAAACGATAAAAATGGAGCATTTAAGGTAAACGGACATCGTCTCAAACATTTTAATTATGAAAGTCCCATAGGCGAGATGGAAAGGTTTCGCCTAGATGATCCAACACCTCAATAATGAGCACAAATCGTGTCGAGCTCACGACGTAAAATTGAGCGCTTCTTGGGAGGCAACCCAAGTTTTTATTTTTGTTTTTTTGTTTTTTGTTTTTATTTTTCAAGTTTTCTACTAACTCTACAGAAATTTTCAGGACGAAATGAGCAAAATTGGTCCCAGTGCGTCCGCACTACCGACCAGTGCGTCCGCACCCGAGGTAAGTATTTACAGTTTTTGAAAAACTTGGAATTTTTGAAAAATTTTGTCGGTGCGGATGAACCACCCGCACTGAAACACAGTGCGTCCGCACTCAGGATTATTTTGCAAAATTTCGAAAACCAGAAAATTTTTGTCGGTGCGGATGGACCACCCGCACTGAAACACAGTGCGTCCGCACCAGTGTGTCTTTTTAAACCCGACCCCTAGGGTTCTTTCGCGGCTTTTCATCTCCCAAACCCTAGTTTCGGTTTTCTCTCTCTAAAAACCCGAAAAACCTCTTCCTATACCCATTTCTCCTTCTCCTCTACATTTTCTACCCTATTTCTCTTCTTCTTTCCCTCTTTTCCTCTCCAAAACCGAAGATCTCACTTCTCTCAAACCGTTCCAAGCGCCTCTTCTCCAAAACTCGGATTTCTTCGCATTTTCTCGAAATTTTTGTGATCTACAACGAGGTTTGATCTCTCCTTACACTAAATTTCATTTATTGGTAGTTAGATCTGTAAAATGGTACCAAAAATCGAAGAAATCGACCAAAATTGTCCAAATCGGTTTGAATTTTCCCAGAGTGCGGCCTACCACCCGCACTCAGTCACAGTGCGTCCGCACTCTGGTGGAACTGGTAAATTTGGTGAAAATGGTCCAAGTACTCAGTGCGGCCCGACCACCCGCACTCATTCTAGTGCGTCCGCACTCTGACATGAACCAAAAATGTGACTAAGTACCCAGTGCGGCCAGACCACCCGCACTGAGAGTCAGTGCGTCCGCATTAGGCTCGGGAAAAGTCAGAAATTCAGCCGATAATGACCAATTGTTCACAGTGCGTCCGCACTCATGACCAGTGCGGGTCAGTCACACGCACTGAGGCCCAAAAACACCAAAATCTTCGACATTTTAAGTTTCTTTCTACTTCTAACTTGTAGTAAGGATGATGAAGAGGCAATCCAAGCGATCAAGGACAGGGAAAGAGAAGGGTCAGAGCAGCAACCAAATACCTCATTATCCACCGGCCAAACCCTTGAATCCTGATCAAGAGATACGGAGGAACCTTCTGGAGTACCAGCGCAACATCGAACCATCCCGATGGATTTGCACCTACACTCTTCAGACCTTGGGGCTCACGCACACGGTGCAAATGCTTACAGAGCGGCTAGGGCTTTGGGCATTCTTATGCGACGAGGTGCCAACATACCGAAACCTCACCATCGAATTCCTCTCCTCCTATGAGTTCGATCGGGCATCCCGGATCATGAGCTTCAACCTTGGCGGCTATCACCATGATTTGCACACCACCGACCTCATGGCTGGTCTCGGGCTACCAACCGAGCATGTTGAAGAAATGTGCACCACCCTCCGTTTCTACAATGACATGAGCGAGCACCAATTCCGAGTCCTCACATGCCATGACGGATACCTCGGCCCTCAACGCATCAAGAATGTTCTCCACCCGGCCATCCGTTATCTCCAAAGGGTACTTTCTCACACTCTCTTTGCCCGAGGGGAGACCGCTTCGGTCTTCAACTTTGGAGATATGACCTATGTGTGCAGCATGCTCCGAAGGAACAATGGAGAAATGCGCTACATGCCACATCTCGGCTATCACTTGGCGAAGCACATGCGCAATGTGGCCCACAACAGGCAATCTGGAGGGATAGTGCGCATTGGTGGTATCATCACAAAAATTGCCCGCTTCTTGCAAATTCCAACCGGTGATGATGTGGTGCCGGGTTACACTTTGGTGGATATGGCTCGCTTGGAAGGGGCAAGATTGATTCGATTTGATGATATCCAAGAGTCTTGGATCAATTTGGGACCGGGTGAAATCCGACACCGGTTGCCTCTCCAAACTCAACTTGACCCTATCAACTATAACACTTGGAAGATAGTGGATGCGCCACTTGATCCACAACAGCCACCTCCACCACCAAACCCTGAATTACAAGCCGAACCGCAACCACAACAACCCGCTGCCCCGGCACAACCACAAGAAGGGCCAACAATGCAACAGATGTGGGAGTTCATGCAGACTATCCACACCTCCATCGGCGACTTGCGCATCCACATAGATGGCCGCATGGATACCTTCGAGCGCCGTATGGATGAGGTGGAGGCCGAGGCCGCAGCCGCCAATTACTATGCACGCCAAGGGGTCATGCACAACAACCCAGATTATGAAGATGACCCGCCTACTCCACCATACCAAAGGAGGGCCGCCACTAGAAGGGAGCAAGAGTTGGCTCAACAGCGCGAAGCAGCTGCAGCCGCACAAGCCGCACAACAACAAGAAGAGGAGGAAGAAGATGAAGAAGATGAAGAAGAGGAAGAAGGGGAAGAGGAGGAAGAAGGAGGAGAAGAAGATGATGAGGATGATGACGGAGGATCCGACATGGATGCGGAGTGATCCCGCACTACACCACCACCACATTTAGCTAGAGTATATCATGTTTCTTCTCTCTTATTTAGTTTATTTTAAGCACTGAGGACATTGCTTTATTTAAGCTTGGGGGATGGGAAGAAATTGTATCTGCATGCATATTTATTTTAATTTTATTTAAATTTTTTAGGATTTATAACCTTGATTTTTACTTGACCATGAATAGGGTTAGTAATTTTGAACTTAATTGATTGAAATTGCGAACTTGTCAAGATGTTTTACGAGGTTATGAAAAATAGAGTCTTGCATAATTAGACTTAATTGTCTAAAAATGCATAAAGTATAAAATCACGTTTAATTTTGTGTTAAAAGTTGGCAAAAATAAATGCTTTGATAAAATTTGAGTGATTTTTCGAAAATTAACCATTTTAATGCGAATTTTAACAAATTTTTAGAAATACCCTTGGAATAGTTTGAAATAAACCACATAATTTGGCGAAAAACTTTGTGGAAATAAAGGATTACGAATTTGAAACATTATGAATTTAAATTTATTAAGGAAGCCATTTAGATGTGATGTAAATTAATACCCTCGATGTGTGTATTTTTGCAAAAATTGTTCAAAATATTTTAAAAATTGAAATTTTTGACTCCTCTTACCTATGATACGGCGACATGACGTACTTATGGTTATGAGTCATTGGCACTCCTGCTCCACTAGTCTCCCGATAAAATTAACATTCGTGTTGGTGGAAGGGTTAGACTATGAGCATGCGAAGCACCCTTGAATTAGAACGGTTGGGTACAGTTAACTACTTGTAACTAACCGATGCTTAAATGAGGATTGGGAAAATAGTGCCATGAAAGAAAAGAAAAACAGAAAAATCAAGTTCAAAAGAAAAAGAACAACAAAAATGTGAATTTTGCAATATACCAAGTTTGGGGGATTTTTTCTCTTCACAAATAAAAATGCATGTCTTTTAATAAATTTGGATGAATAAAGTTTGCAAATTCTAAACCCTTTAAGGAAACGAAAGTTAGAGTAATCGAATTGTGGGGTGAAGTATGATTAACCAAGGGTTGAACTTTAAATTTGTAGAAATTTACATTGAGATTTTTAATTTTAGCAAGATCATACGAATTTTTCAAAGTTTTGAAGAAGAATATACTTGATATAGGGGTTAAATTTGAGATCGAATTGTAGTCCAAGTTTAGATATTGCTTGAGGACAAGCAAGGTTCAAGCTTGGGGGATTTTGATAAGCGTAAATTATATACACATTTGATCTAGTTTTTATCATAAAATAACTCCAATTATCATGTATTTTGAATATAAAAGGAATAAATTACACCTAGAATCAAGTTACTGCGGTAGTTTGGCTTTAAAATGCAGGAAAAGACGAAAAATGATGTAATTAAGGCTGAGTGCGGATCAACCACCCGCACTGAGATTCAGTGCGGACGCACTCAGTACTTAGCCAATTTTCTAACTTCTCAGCGCAAGCCAGGATTTTTCCCGAGCGTAATGCGTCCGCACTCACACGCCAATGCGGGTCATCCATCCGCATTCGGTACTTGGTCGGATTTTCAGAAACTGCAGAAGCTCAGCAGTGCGGGTCCTTCACCCGCACTCCCACCAGTGCGGACGCACTCAGAAGATTACGCAGGATTTTCACCAAGTTAAATAAGGAAAGTTGAATCCAGTGCGGGTCCTTCACCCGCATTCTCAGCCAGTGCGGACGCACTGAACACGCAGACAGCCAAAATTTACCCGGTTTCAACACTGTTTCTATTTTTGGCACTCCAAGGACACGTTTTAAGAAGCCAAAAAATAGCAATACTTGCCAGGAAAGAAAGGCCAAAAAGAGCACCCACTAACTCCACCTTCTAGCCTCTAAATTGGGTATGATCTCTTGCTATAAAAAGGGCTAGAACTTTCCCTTCCAAATCATCCACTATCCACTACCAATCTCTCTCTACACACACAACTTAGCCATATTTTCTGAAGGAGGCAAAGCTTTCAAGCAAGGAGAAGAAGGGTTTCCTGAGCAAGATTCGGCAAGATTGAGGTTCTAGATTCAAAGGGTGTAATTATTCTTTATTTCATTTCCTCTTGTTATTTGCCAAACTTTGCCATGTTTCTCTCCAAGAGGGAGTAGTTCTCTCTCTAGGGGTTTAGGTCAATATGCATGAACTTGTTTAATTCTATTTTATTCGATTATTTGCTTTTATTGTGATTGTTTTATCGGATTTGATTGTTAATTTCTGGGATTTTAATAATTTGTGTTAAACATAATTAGTACTTGAATTGTAGCATCTCGTTTTGGTTTCAAAAGAACCAAAATTGACTAGGATCAATAGGATAGTACCAAATTATGAATGCAAATACCTTAGGTTTTAGATTAAGATTCTAACCAATTTAATCTAAGCCGGAACTACAGAAATTAGGGTTAGGGATTTGGTGAAGAACCTAAACGAGAAGTCAAACCCTAATTAGGACATCTCAAATCGAGTCGGATATTGGTATTATGGACTTAATTGAGAAGTACCAATATTTGATGAGAGGAGAGACTAACAAGAGCGTATAATCTAAGTAGCTAGGATGAAGAACCTAAAAAGTGAAGTCCGAATTACTTAGACACGTTATTAATTCATGAAAGTGACCCTTAATGACATATTAGGTTAGAAACCTCATCAAATCATACATGAATTTAAGCAAATACCGAATAAATAGAATTAGCAAGGGATTGTAGACCAAAGACCCCTAGATTCTCTAAACCTTGAAAACAAACCAACTTTTCTCTCTTTTACTTTTACTTTTAATTGTTTAAAACTCCTTTCGGGTATTGAACCCAACCTTAGGACTTTTACTACAAACCCCCCAAATTTACTTTATTGCACTTTATTTTCTTTATTTTCTGAAATTTATCATTTAAAGTTGAAAATTTAGTATTTATCTTACTCCTTGTGGTTCGATACCCGATAATATACTAAACGGTAGGATTGTATACTTGCGATCTAAACCGAAAGTGTATTTGAGGATAAAGCTTTTTACATATACCCTTTGCACGTATCAAAAGCTTGTTTAGCCCTACAAGTGAAGCATACATAAGAAAGAGGTAGCGCTATATTTAGGACAATTTTTCTAATTTTGAGAGCTTTGAATTTTTTTTCTCTAAATATCTATTTTACCCTTGCAGTCTCTAATTTTTTTCCTCTAAATATCTATTTTTTTCTCTAAATATTTATTTTACGCTAATAAAGAAATGCTTCCTTTCAGATTTCTACTCCATTCAAAGAGAAAAATCCCTTCCTTTTATGTTTCTGTTTGTTTTTCATTCATGTAGTCTGAATGTATTTTCTTTTCTATGGTGCACATCATCTGTGGGACCAATATCCTCTGCAGAGTCTTAACGTGCGGAGTCCTGCAGAGATTTTAATCTGGTCCGTTCGTTTTGATCGGACGGACCAGATCAGATCCTGCCCGCTAAAATACTCTCTTCCTACCAATTTTTTTTTTCAATTCGGACAAGATCTGATTTGGTCTGTCCGATCAAAACGAACGGACCAGATTAAAAGCTCCGCAGGACTCCGCACGTTAAGACTCCGCAGATGATACGATTTCATCATCTGTGAGGGAACCTTCTTTGAATCATGCTCTGAGGAGAAAAATGTGTTAGTAGAATAGAGAGAAAATTTCACTTAGATCCTCAACCTTTCCAATTTTTATATTAGAGGAGTCTGATGGATAATATCTCTTCTTTGAATTTGCTAGGCTGCAGTTTATTTTTCCTTTAATTTTAGTTTTCATTTTATGGCAATGTAACACCTTAGACTATCTTAATTAATGTAATATACTTACAGATTTTTTATTAAAAAAAAATGAAAGCATTAGACATCTGTAATAGTTATAGACTTGTACAAACCTGAGGAGTTTTCAAGTTTTTTCTGTCTGTTTTAGCTGACTTATTTAAGCAAGTTTTTTTTTTGTTTTTGATTTGTTTTTATTCGTTATTTATTTCTTGATTGAATCAGATTGAATCTATTTCATTTGTGTTGTGTAATTAATTCATTTCGAAACATTGAACTGCTGTTTTTAAGCATCAATCGAAAAGATATTTCCTTTATTAATCTTTGTATTAATTATGACAGAATTAATTGTGCTAAGATAAAAAAGAGAAATTGAAAGATAAAATAAACATTTAAAGAGAAAATTTTCTTTTAGCTCTCAAAATTACAATTAATGCCCTCAATATAGCACTCCCCTGTAGGAAAGATACATTTATATAGTAGGAACCCATCACGATTTTTTTTTTTATATAGAATTTCCCTAAATTCTTTTAACCAGAGGAGCCTTCAGCAGTCGGATTTTCACAATATAGCCTCCACCGATCCCTAGGACCGGTGGAGCAAAAAAAACTCAGACTACACCGGTCCTAGGGACCGGTGGAGGCCCTTTTGCGCCAGCCACAAAGACCTCACGGAAGATTACACCGAAAAAGGCCTACACCGATCCTGTGGATCGGTGTAGCTTCAAAAATCCGAAAAAAATCTGCACTGGTTCTGTGGATCGGTGTGGGTTTAGATTTTTTCTTCCTGAGCCTCCTTCTTCTCTCTTCTTCTCTTCCCAACCTCCTTTCTTCTTTCTTCTTTCTTCTTTCCTCTTTCCTTTCTTATTTCGTTTTTTTCAAGTTCAATAGAGAAGTTGCCGTATGAACAGATCGCCACCACCATTGTACTCAGCATCGTCTTCTGATTAATATTGTGAGTTTTTTTTTTAAATATGTTTATATTTAGAGTTGTAAAATTGAAAAATATTTGGAGTTAATTTAGTGTTTGATTTTTGTTCAGCAAAATGTCACTGCTATTGATCAATGTGTATTACGGTGGTAACCTCCAAAGCACTTCAACAGGTGTTGGTTATGACATAGGGGCTGCATTTACCTTTACCGTATCTGATTCTACCAGTTTTGCTATTATAAGACGGCAAATATACGTTGGACTTGAATTGCTTCCGAGTCGAGTTAAATTGACAATCAGGGTACGTATGAACACAGCACAACCCGGATCGTACCATTTCTCATTATTTCGGATAGAAAATGAGGAAACTTGGGATGTCATTAAACAAACAGCAGCTCAAGTGGCTGGATTTAAGGTTATAGAATTGGTAGCTGAGGCGCACCAGGGTAGAAACCAAAGCAGTTATGATCCGTGTCCAGATAGTTTGCCTGGAGGTAGTAACACACCGTCGGTTCAGGCCGGCTTTCATCCTAACTCTGGCAGTGTACCTGTACACACCTACACACATCCGGTTCAGGCCGGTGATGACCCTTGTGAGCAATCAGAAAAAGACACAGAATCTGATACAAGTTCTTTTGATGATGACGATTCGGCTGAAGCATGGGACGCAGATATGGACGAGGCGGAGGCTGAAATGAACGCCCAAGAAATATTGAAGGATTGGCATAAGTCGATCCCATTCCTCAATCGAGGACTTAAGCATCCATGTTCATCATTCAACGATGAATTACCAATGCCATATGCGGATCGTGCATTTTTTGCGAACCCCCCCAGGTTAGATGAAAAATTTGCTGAAGGTCAAATGTTTGAATCCAAAGCCAAACTAATAGCAGAACTTGCTGATTTTAACCTACCAAAAAATACAGAGTTAGTCGTGCTAAACAGCAGCAAAACTAAGTATAGAGTTAAATGTAAATCTTCCAAATGCCAATGGAAATTGTATGCAATTGTAGTACCAACAGGTGCATGGACAATTTCCACCAACCCGTTTATCCACACATGTTTTGGAAGTGCTGAAAGGTTGGATAGTCATCAAATGACTGCCAGAGTAATTGCTGATGTTATTAAACCGGCTTTGAAAGATGATCTGGAGTTAAGCATGAAAATGGTCAAGCATTTGGTTAAAGTTAAATTTGACACAGTAGTGCCCTCGTATAACAAGTTGTGGAGAGGTAGGGAACTTGCAATTGCGGACTTGTTTGGGAGCTGGGAGAAGTCTTACGAGTTGCTGCCATCGATTTTGGGTGCCATCAAAGCATCTAATCCAGGTACACAGTACCTAATAGAACATGAACCATCAACCGAGTTTAATACCGATATTTTCAACCGGGTTGCATGGGCATTTGGGCCATGCATTGCAGCATGGCCTCATCTTCGACCCGTTATCAGTGTTGATGCCGGGTTCTTATCCGGAAGATACAAGGGTAAACTTTTTATGGCTTGTGCTTACGATGCAGAGCAACAACTCTTGCCACTTGCATTTGCAATTTGTGAAAAAGAGTCTATAGAAAATTGGGGTTGGTTTATGAATTGGTTGCGTACCAATGTTGTCGGGCCAGGGAAAATATGTGTTATTTCGGACCAGCACCTTGGTATACGAGGGGTGTTTGAGGCTCCTAATCTGGGATGGTGTGAGGAAACTGGTGAAGCTGTCCACCGACTGTGTTCACAGCATATTTGTGAAAATATTTGGAAAAAATACCCTGAAAAGTGGATCAAAAAGGTATTCAAGAAATTTGTTGAGAAGAAAAAAATCTGGAGATTTGAAGAGGGGATGGAGATGATTAGGCAAAGAGATGCAGCCGTACATGACTACATTATGAAATTTGATAAACGGCTCCGCAACTCTGATGCAGAGCCTTTGGCTCTGCATAAGTGGGCACAAGTGCATGATGGATTCCTCAATCGATGGGGTATAATGACAAGTAATGGCTCTGAGGTACTAAACAGTGTATTTAGGATTGCCAGGCAACTACCCGTGTGTGCAATTGTTGAGAAGACCTTTTATAAGTGCGTCGACTGGTTTGTAAATAGGCGGGAGGCCGCGATTGGATGGGAGGCAACGGGATTGGATTTTTCGTTGAACATTACACTGATTTTACACCGTCGTAATGAGAAAGCAATGAAACATTTAGTAAGACCGATGTATTATGGCCATAACAATTATGAGGTTATTGATACAAAGGGAATCCTCTAGACAGTAAGTCAATAATTCAAAAAATCTAATTTTTTACTTTCACGTAATACATTTGATGTAAATATTATTTTTTAATTGAAGGGTGCTCGGGGCGAAGTGAAGTACGATGTTACCTTCCCTCCAGAAGGGATGCCTATATGTGTGTGTCGGAGACCTCAATTAACAGGAATCCCTTGTAACCATGTTCTTGCAGTTTGCTTCGTGAGGAGGCTAAATCCTAACGACTATGTAAGTCCATATTACAGCTTACAAAATTATATAAACACTTGGTCTGGTCATTTCAATGGATTTGGAAATAAACGGGATTGGCCATTGTATAATGGGCCCATTATAAGGCCAGATCCGAATAAAGTAAATAAGGGTAGGAGAAAACACAAGCGAAGAATAATGACTATGGACAAAATGGAGGCCCCTGCCACGAGGCGAAATGCTCGACAACATAATTAAGAGTCAACTACAGCAAGACATTCAGGTATAACAATTTAAAAATTCAAAAGACAATTCGTTTGCATAATTACCATTTTATTTGAACTAAGTTGTACTCATTTTGTAACAGGTGCATCGACTCGATAATTTGCTGGATGGAGGGATTTCTAAGTTTACAAATTATATTTTATCATGTTATGACATGCATTAATGTATCTTATTTAGACATTTTTATTGTATTCTAAGAATTTATGTGGACATTTTATTGTATTTTTAGGGATGTATCTTGTTTAGACATTTTTATTGTATCATGTTATGACGATGGCAAGCACGTGACAACTCTCGATAGAGATGTGCAAGTACAGCACCTCCCCAATTGTATTCTCGTGTAGTCTCTAGATCAGTGATGAATTGCAAGTACATCGCAGGAACTCCATCCGCACTTGAATCTGGAAACATAACCGACCCGAATAAATCCATACAAAAACCTCGGGTGTACCGTGCAACTGTCTCATCATTGTGCCAAGCTTCTAAGGGTAAACTAAATTGCGCCCGCACCCATTTCAGTCTAAGCGCATAAGCAGAGACGGACAATCGTTCTTTCTCAGTGTTAGGATTATAAATCCTATATTTGTATGGCATTGTCTGATGGAGGTGATTGTAAAAAATAGCCGGATCAGCCCCTAGATCATACTCTAAGTATGGGTCCCAATCAGTATCGCTGGTGCCAGTAATTGCGTCACCTGCAAATTAAAACAATTATAAAACAATTAATCAATTTATTTTTTATAAATAGTTAATTAAATTAACCGATAAATAACTTCTGATTATTAATTACCCTTAATCGATAAGCCCCATAGACATGCAACATCTTCCAACGTCACTGTCACCTCACCGACAGGTAAATGAAATGTATTGGTCTCCGGCCTCCACCTCTCAACCAGAGCAGTAATCAAATGCGGATCAATCTTGCAATCATTTAGGCGAGCAATTTGATACAACCCTAACCTCTTCAGAGCATCGTCCATCCGACTGTTGTAAGCAATACTAGTCTGATGTGAATTTATCTGCATTGAAGAGGTAGGCTGCCAAAAAGAATTAAAACATTATAAACCCTTCAAATACTTCATATAATATTTATTTCAACAAATAATTAATAAATATAATCAAAATTACCATATCACGAACTCCCCATGCCCTGTGGTTCTGTGGTGCTAATTTCAACAACTCCGGATAATCCAGATTATCCATTGACTCTGTTAGAAAATTTGATAAACAGATATTTTTGCAACTGATGAGAGTCATCACACATAATTATATAAACAAATATTTTTTCAAGCATATGGCTACAATAATCAAAGTTTAACTACATGTAAATAACATATCATCTAATTTTGATTTTAATAATAAACTTCATGAACACTTAATTACACAAATTTATACTACATATTACTAATTTTACACATTTATAATTTTATCTAATTTTAAACTTCATGAGAGTCATCACACATTTATCTAATTTTACAAAAATTATAATACAAATTACTAAAAAGTTATATACTACATGAACATTTAATTACACAAATTTATACTACATATATACTAAATTACACTAAATTAACATCAAATAAACTCTAAATTACACTAAATTAACATCAAATAAACTCTAAATTAACACTACATTACACTAAATTAACATCATATGAACTCTAAATTAACACTACATTACACTAAATTAACATCAAATGAACTCCAAATTACACTACATTACCATTAAATTACTAAATATACTCCAAATCAACACTAAATTACACAAAATACTAATTTAACACTATATTTCACAAAAACAATCTAAATATGCTAAACAAACTAAATTAAATTAATTATTCAATTTAATTCGGCTAAAATAAAAAATTATAAAAAGAGGGATATTTACCTTGTCAAAATTGTAGATCTGAAGAGTTTCTAACTCTCTTGGACGATCCAGAAATTTTAAAACAATTGGATTGAAAAATGATAGAGTAAATTGAGAGGATAAAAGAAAAAAAAAAGGAGTTCGGAATATGAAAAATGGTGAAGGAGAGAAAGGGATAGAGACAGAGATGGGAGCTCTCTGGAGCCGCGCGGGGTAGAAAATGGAAATCAAGCCTCCACCGGTCCTAGGGATCGGTGGAGCAGTTTTTTTGGATTTTTTGGGATTTTCTGTGGCTAGTCGCTGTGACTGGCGCATAAAGGACTCCACCGGTCCCTAGGACCGGTGTGGTATGTGTGTTTTTTGCTCCACCGGTCCTAGGGATCGGTGTATTGCGAAAATCCAAAAGCTGAAGGCTGGTTTGGTTAAAAGAATTTATATGAATTCTATTTAAAAAAAAAATCACTCATCACCCACCTAGAATTGTCATTAATTTTGAGCTAGGAAATTGGTTACGCTTGGAAGCCCTGAATCATGTTGGGACAAAATAATTTTGAGGTAGAACAAGAGTCCATATTACCTATATCTAAAATTAATTTTTAAATCTAGAATAAGACAGTTGTCTGCTCTTGAGCTAACGTGGATCCGCCCCTAACTGTAAGGGCTTTTAGATAAAAATATTGATGAATTAATATAAAAATTTAATTTTACAAGAGTTAACACCAATAAAATAAAGGGAGAGCCTAGCTATCTCCCGGCTATCCCTCGGCTATCTCCGGCATCCATCTCCCATTTTTTCCCCGACTTCAGATAAGTAGGGGACCACAGTAATACGTGGAGATAAGTGGCAGAATTAGTAGGGGACGATTTGCGAAAATGTATTCACACTTAACACGAGTTGTATTCATTCATGTAAATAAAATTACTCATCTTTGAGAAAAAATTATATATTGAAATATTACGACATTCAGAGCATTTATTACGTGTTAATTACGCGGAGATAGTAGGGGACCACAATTCCCGTCCGCTAAAAATAAAAGAAAACGCGTAATTAAGTGGGGGGACCGCACAACCGCCATCACTAACTATCAGGGGGACCGCATAACCGTCACCGCAAGTGAAAATAACATCAAGTATTCATATATAATACATTAAGTATTATGTACATGTAATACATCAAGTATTCACACCTACTATATCAAGTATTTAAAAAAAAACTGGACATATCACACCTATCTTTTACACATTTTTAGATGTGGTTTTTTTTTTTTCTCCATTCAATCTAACTAATATTTTTTACGATCTATAAGAAATTTTGCAAATCTAAAACCACGAACGTCTTCTACATAATTTTCTCTTTCAAATGAGATTCATGATGACATACTTTTGAGTTGTCCGTTGCATAAGTATTCACACCTCGTCATATAAGTATTCATATCTCATTGAACAAGTATTCATCATCGTCGTGTAAGTGTAAATAGTACATGACAAATGTAACAAAGTATTCATCCATTAAATATCTAAATATTCATCCAATAAAGCAGTCTTACTATTCAAAAATACTGGTATTAATACACACTGACATGGTAGTATGTATTCATCCTGTCATACTAAGTATACATTCTTAATGTAAAAAGTATTCATCCTGTCATACTAAGTACATATACCTTATGTAAAGAAGTATTCATCCCAACTGAAACAGTATTCATCCCAAATGAAACAGTATTCATCCCGTCATACTAAGTATATATACCTTATGTACAGAAGTATTCATCCCAAATGAAATAATATTCATTCATTAATTTCCAACTATTTATCACATAAAAACAATCTTACTAACTATTCACAACTACTAGTACAAGTATTCACACATAAACTATCAAGTATTCATTCAAGTATTAATGAAGCTTTGTTCTTTGCAAATAACTCGATACTGCATGAGGAAGAGAAACATAGACACGAAAGGGATTAATTGCATCCGGCGGAGGCAGAGATGGGAGAGGGAGGCGGAGGTGGGAGGCAGAGGCGAAGGCGGAGAGGTGGAGGTGGGAGAGGCGGGCGGGCGGAGGCGGAGGTGGAAGGGGGAGGCGGAGGTGGGAGAGGGAGAGGGAGTGGGAGAGAGGAAAGAAATAGAGGGAGAAAATCTACTAATTAATTTGTAGGGACCACTAGTTAGAATTGATAATTATAGTTAGAAAAAGAAGTTAGTTAGTTTGAGAAAAAAATAGAGAAAGGAATTATGGGTAAGATATAATTACCCTACAATAAAAACAAAGAGAACTGCTATTTTGAGCGCATGAATTCTACTTTTGAAAGCTAAGATAAATCTTTTGTTTTGTTAATTCAATTTTGCCTCTTATTACCTCTTATTTTGCTTCTAATTAATTACCGCTGAAAATTTATATATAATAACCGGTTTTATTTTTTAATTATATATATTATCATTTATAAAAAAGAATATAGAAGAATAAAATACGGGAGAAGATGCGCCTTTTAGTGGGAGAAGTTAGATCTGTTGGTGCGCTATGGTAAGTTATTTAATATATATATATATAGAGTTGGGCTATGGTGAGTTGTAAAGTAAGAGGTCATTTTTACTTCACGCTCATATTCTTATTTTGAAAATCTAAACAACCAATCTGAAGTGCTCAACATGATCTCCATATTGAAATGTGTTTGGAGACCAAATTTTACATTTTTTGAAATTTTTTTACTATTTATTAAGCCACTTTCAAAATCACTGATCGAATGGTCCAGAAGTTTTTACTGTTTTTTACTGTTCACTCAAATCAGCGATTTTCAAAGTTGCTTAATAAATAGTAAAAAAATCCAAAAAAAATGTAAAATTTGGTCTCCAATCACATTTCAATATGGAGATCATGTTGAGCGGTTCGAATCGATGGTTTGGATTTTCAAATTGAAATATGAGCGTGAAGTAAAACGTTGCTTTACTTCACAACTCACCATAGTCTATCTCTCTCTCTCTCTCTCTCTCTCTCTATATATAGAGAGAGAGATGGGCTTCACAACTCACCATAGTCTATCTCTCTCTCTCTATATATATAGATATATAGAGAGAGAGATGGGCTTTTGTGCTTTGTAAAGTAAAGCGAACGTTTTACTTCGGGCTCATTTTCGGATTTTCAAAGTCCAAACAGTCTATCCAGACCGTTAGATGTTCAATCTATATTAAAATCTGCTTGCATACCAAATTTTACATATTTTGAATTTTTTTTTACTATTTATTAAGCCACTTTGAAAATTGTTGATCCGGGTGAACAATAAAAACAGTGCAACAAAATTTTGGACCATGTGATCAGCAATTTTCAAAGTGACTTAATAAATAGTAAAAACATTCCAAAAAATGTAAAATTTGGTATGCAAACATATTTTAATATAGATTGAACATCTAACGGTTTTGATCGACTGTTTGGACTTTGAAAATCCAAAAACGAGCCCGAAGTAAAATGTTCGTTTTACTTTGCAAAGCACAATAGCCCATCTCTCTCTCTCTCTCTCTCTCTATATATATATATAGGCTAGCTAAGATCAAAGTGGTATGACTAAAGCCTTGGTACTACTGATAAGCATAAATTATATACACATTTGATCTAGTTTCTATCATAAAATAACTCCAAATATCTTGTATTTTGAATATAAAATGAATTAATTACACCTAGAATCAAGTTACTGCGTTTGCTCGGCTTTAATTTGCAGAAAATGAAGAAAAATGAAGAAAAACGAAGAAAAATGCCCAGTGCGGACGCACGGATATCGATACGGCCGCACTGAGTACTTAGAAGGATTTCTGAACACGCGCCAATTTGAAAAAGGTATAATGAGGTTTTCATCAAAATCCGTGCGGACGCACGGATATCGATGCGGACGCGCTCTGGCCGCACAGGAAAAGTCCGAGCCTAGTGCGGACGCAGTGAGAACCAGTGCGGATGCACTCTGGCCGCACTCAAAACGCATTGAAATTTCAGCTTCCGACACACAGTTCGTATTTTGGCCATAACTTGGTCATACGAACTCCGATTTGGGTGAATCAAAGTTTGACGGAATCAGGACAACAAGATCTACAACTTTCATGAAGGAATAATATCCAAATTCGGAATGTAGAATTCCGTGTGGACGCACTAAGGTCGCATTCAGCCTAAAAATCGAGTTTTCTATTTCCGGCGCTTCTAAAAACGACCCAGGAGTGAAATATGGAAAGTGGGGACGTGGGAAAACTTGTGGAGCAAGTATCTAATGACTCCCCATGTCCATTTGCTCCAGAATTAACAAGTACTTCTCCTCTAAAAAGGGCACCCACTAACTCCACATTCTAGCCTCTAAATTGGACATGATCTCTTGCTATAAAAGGGCTAGAACTTTCCCTTCCAAATGATCCACCAAACTATCCATCCAATCCACCATCCACTACCAATCTCTCTCTACACACAAATCTTAGCAATATTTTCTGAAGAAGGTGAAGCTTTCAAGCAAGGAGAAGAAGGGTTTCTTGAGCAAGATTCGGCAAGATTGAGGTTCTAGATTCAAAGGGTGTAATTATTCTTTATTTTATTTCCTTTTATTCTTTGCCAAACTTTGCCATGTTTCCCTCCAAGAGGGAGTAGTTCTCTCTCTAGGGGTTTAGGTCAATATGCATGAACTTGTTTAATTCTATTTTATTCGATTATTTGCTTTTATTGTGATTGTTTTATCGGATTTGATTGTTAATTTCTGGGATTTTAATAATTTGTGTTAAACATAATTAGTACTTGAATTGTAGCATCTCGTTTTGGTTTCAAAAGAACCAAAATTGACTAGGATCAATAGGATAGTACCAAATTATGAATGCAAATACCTTAGGTTTTAGATTAAGATTCTAACCAATTTAATCTAAGCCGGAACTACAGAAATTAGGGTTAGGGATTTGGTGAAGAACCTAAACGAGAAGTCAAACCCTAATTAGGACATCTCAAATCGAGTCGGATATTGGTATCATGGACTTAATTGAGAAGTACCAATATTTGATGAGAGGAGAGACTAACAAGAGCGTATAATCTAAGTAGCTAGGATGAAGAACCTAAAAAGTGAAGTCCGAATTACTTAGACACGTTATTAATTCACGAAAGTGACCCTTAATGACATATTAGGTTAGAAACCTCTTCAAATCATACATGAATTTAAGCAAATACCGAATAAATAGAATTAGCAAGGGATTGTAGACCAAAGACCCCTAGATTCTCTAAACCTTGAAAACAAACCGACTTTTTCTTTTACTTTTACTATTAATTGTTTAAAAACTCTTTTCTTTGGGTATTGAACCCAACCTTAGGACTTTTACTACAAACCCCCCAAATTTACTTTATTGCACTTTATTTTCTTTCTTTTCTGAAATTTATCATTTAAAGTTGAAAATTTAGTATTTATCTTACTCCTTGTGGTTCGATACCCGATAATATACTAAACGGTAGGATTGTATACTTGCGATCTAAACCGAAAGTGTATTTGAGGATAAAGCTTTTTACATATACCCTTTGCACGTATCAACTACCAATTCATTTTTGCGATTTTCAAAGTTCAAATAGTCGATATGAAGTGCTCAATGTATTCTCCATATTAAAATGTGCTTGGAGACCAAATTTTACATTTTTTTGAATTTTTTTTACTATTTTTTATGGGTTTTTTAAAATCACTGTTTTTCAGATTTTATTTATTTATATTTTTATTATGAAAACCAGTGATTTTCAAAAATCCATAAAAAAATTCAAAAAAAATTCAAAAAAAATGTAAAATTTGGTCTCCAAGCACATTTTAATATGAAGAATACGTTGAGCACTTCAAATCAACTATTTGAACTTTAAAATTGCAAAAACTAATTGGTAGCACTGAGGCCTTGGTCATATCACTTTGATCTTAACCAACCTCTATATATATGAGAAATGATCAACTTACAACATTTGAAAGTTACAACATCTTACAACAATTTAGTTTTGCAATTTTTAAAGTCCAAACAGTCGATCCAAACCATTCAACATGTAATATGTATTAAAATGTGCTTGAAGATCAAATTTTACATTTTTTTTATTTGTTTACTATTTATTAAGTATTTTACATAAAAATGTTGTTTTTAGATAATTCTGGACCACTGAAAAACAACAGTTTTGTAAAATACTTAATAAATAATTAAATAGTAAAAAAACTCAAAAAAATGTAAAATTTGATCATCAAGCACATTTTAGTACAGATTACATGTTGAACGGTTTGGATCGACTGTTTGGACTTTAAAAATCACAAAACTAAATTGTTATAAGATGTTGTAACTTTCAAATGTTGTAAGTGGATCCCTCCTATATATATAGTGGCTAATATCAAACGTTTGTTCCTAGACCCGCGGTGCTACCAAGTCATTTTCCAATTTCCAAAGTTCAAATGGTCGATTCAAACCGTTAGATGTTCAATCTATATTAAAATGTGCTTGGAGACCAAATTTTACATTTTTTGGAACTTTTTTACTATTTATTAAGATGGTTTGAAAATCGCTGTTTTGAAGTATTTTTCAGCACCATTGAAAACAACGATTTTCAAACCATCTTAATAAATAGTAAAAAAATTCCAAAAAATGTAAAATTTGGTCTCCAAGCACATTTTAATATAGATTGAACATTTAACTTTTGGATCG